>OV651825.1:36915971-37230971 GCA_927349885.1 Psylliodes chrysocephalus
CAAGTTTTTATTGGGCCACCCTGTATAGAAGTCAGTTGTAATAGATAATAAACGAAGGAAAATCCTAAAACTGTTTTTATCATTAATTTTTCGAGGTGTCGCACCATCCATAAAATTTTGTATCAAAGAAATGGTTTTTTGGCCCAAAATAAGGAAGCCTATAAATTTTGAGCATTAAAGCAATTTTTTAAAACTTTTGGTAGGTAAAAATTTTTTTTGGATTACCTATGTTAGATAATCTGAAAAAAATCCGTGAAAATGTGTATACGCCTCTGATTTTTTCAGATTTTTTCGTCTACTAGAATCCGAGAAAAATAAAATAAAATATTAAAAAGCAAAAAATTTTGCTGAGAAAGTAGGTGGTGGGAGGTTAAAACATGATAAATCCTTTCCTCAAAAGCTTATAGTAATGGAGAAAAATATTTTGGACAATGGAGCACTTCGTTTATCTTAATAAGCACCTAAAATTAAAACTAAATTTATTTAAAATGTATAAGCATGTAGAAAATTTGCATTATTTTAAGGTTTTTATAATTATTCAATTCGATTTCGAATATCTGATTCCAAAATTAAATACTGTACCTAAAATAAGTATTCTAAATTAAAACGGTTTTCATTTCAATAAATATCGTCAAAATTGACGTTTCCAAATTTAATTATTAAATATACTATCTTAATTAATTTATTTATAAGATACGGTAATTAATAACGGCATTTAGAATTTAGGATACACGAATAATTAAAAAATGTCGAATATTCGAAGAGAATATGATAATTAATCAAATAAATTTATAACTAATAAGTTAATAAAAGAACTGCATACTACAAATAACTATCTATATATTTATGTTTACCAATATTGATGTTTATTAATAGCAATGTGCCTAGCCATTATAAACTCCATATCGTATGTTACACAAAATTTAATCAGAAAGAATATTTATAAAGCGTTGGTGTTATTTTTACGATAAAATCTGTTGAAAACATGATTCATGCACTTTTTCCAGTCTTCTATTACTCAAGGTTAAATAAAAAACAGACGCCGTTTCAACCTTTTTTTTTGCACTGGTTATATTTCATGTGTATTGCGGTATATTGAAGAGGAGTCCAAATTGTATGGTTCTTGTACGGAATTCAATTTATTGCTAATATAAATATATTATATAATATATATATATATATACCTATATATATTGATAAGGGAAATTCCCAGATATCGAAATTTAAAATTAAAATGTCAAAATTAAAGTTAGCAAAGCTGGACGGTTTAGAGTCTAGAATAATTTTATTGTAAAGTTATCAAGGTTGTTGTTTTGATTTTTTGGAAGATGATATTGTCATTAATTAATTTTTTAAGAGTTGTCAGAGGGGATTTTATAATTTGCCAGATAGAAAATTAAAGGAAAGGACATTTAGAATTGTATATTGATATTAAAGTTGGAGAGTTGTAATAAAGAAAAGTTTTATTTGAATTTATGGAAAAAGTGTAGCAGTTAACAGAAGCCAGAATTAACCGGAGTGAAAATAAGAGTAGCAGGAGATATTATAGGAAAACAACGAGAGGAGAACAGAGAAGCCAGGGCAGATAAAAGAACTAACAGTAGGAGCAGGAGTAGGAGCAGGAACATAACACCCAGACCAGAGAAACAGAAGATTTTTTTTATTCAATTGATTTTTAATTATTTTTATTTTTTCTATACAAATTTATAAATTTTCTAGATTTTGAACCCACCCAGTTTGGTATTTTTTGGATATTTTTGGAAATCCATATACTGGGTGTTTCCATATCAGTGATCTCCTATTGATTTGATTTCATCGCTAGTTCCATTCTTTTTAGAACTTGGCTGCACCGTACTGATGAAGACCAATAGTCAGAAACACGTGTCTACGGTTTGCCTTTTAGGCCTTTTTTCATTTTTTTGCGGTATTTGCCCAATAATCCTTTTATCTTTTAATTAATTTTAATTAATTTTAATTAATTTTAATTAATTTTAATTAATTTTAATTAATTTTAATTAATTTTAATTAATTTTAATTAATTTTAATTAATTTTAATTAATTTTAATTAATTTTAATTAATTTTAATTAATTTTAATTAATTTTAATTAATTTTAATTAATTTTAATTAATTTTAATTAATTTTAATTAATTTTAATTAATTTTAATTAATTTTAATTAATTTTAATTAATTTTAATTAATTTTAATTAATTTTAATTAATTTTAATTAATTTTAATTAATTTTAATTAATTTTAATTAATTTTAATTAATTTTAATTAATTTTAATTAATTTTAATTAATTTTAATTAATTTTAATTAATTTTAATTAATTTTAATTAATTTTAATTAATTTTAATTAATTTTAATTAATTTTAATTAATTTTAATTAATTTTAATTAATTTTAATTAATTTTAATTAATTTTAATTAATTTTAATTAATTTTAATTAATTTTAATTAATTTTAATTAATTTTAATTAATTTTAATTAATTTTAATTAATTTTAATTAATTTTAATTAATTTTAATTAATTTTAATTAATTTTAATTAATTTTAATTAATTTTAATTAATTTTAATTAATTTTAATTAATTTTAATTAATTTTAATTAATTTTAATTAATTTTAATTAATTTTAATTAATTTTAATTAATTTTAATTAATTTTAATTAATTTTAATTAATTTTAATTAATTTTAATTATTTTTAATTAATTTTAATTAATTTTAATTAATTTTAATTAATTTTAATTAATTTTAATTAATTTTAATTAATTTTAATTAATTTTAATTAATTTTAATTAATTTTAATTAATTTTAATTGATTTAATTTTTAATAATTTTTATAATTTTTATAATTTTTATTTATTTTTATTTGTTTTTATTAATTTTTAATAATTTTTATTTTTTTATTTATTTCTATTTATTTTTATTTATTTTTATTTATTTTTATTTATTTTTATTTATTTTTATTTATTTTTATTTATTTTATTTTTATTTATTTTTATTTATTTTTATTTATTTTTATTTATTTTTATTTATTTTTATTTATTTTTATTTATTTTTATTTATTTTTATTTATTTTTATTTATTTTTATTTATTTTTATTTATTTTTATTTATTTTTATTTATTTTTATTTATTTTTATTTATTTTTATTTATTTTTATTTATTTTTATTTATTTTTATTTATTTTTATTTATTTTTATTTATTTTTATTTATTTTTATTTATTTTTATTTATTTTTATTTATTTTTATTTATTTTTATTTATTTTTATTTATTTTTATTTATTTTTATTAATTTTTATTTATTTTTATTTATTTTTATTTATTTTTATTTATTTTTATTTATTTTTATTTATTTTTATTTATTTTTATTTATTTTTATTTATTTTTATTTATTTTTATTTATTTTTATTTATTTTTATTTATTTTTATTTATTTTTATTTATTTTTATTTATTTTTATTTATTTATTTTTATTTATTTTTATTTATTTTTATTTATTTTTATTTATTTTTATTTATTTTTATTTATTTTTATTTATTTTTATTTATTTTTATTTATTTTTATTTATTTTTATTTATTTTTATTTATTTTTATTTATTTTTATTTATTTTTATTTATTTTTATTTATTTTTATTTATTTTTATTTATTTTTATTTATTTTTATTTATTTTTATTTATTTTTATTCATTTTTATTTATTTTTATTTATTTTTATTTATTTATTTTTATTTATTTTTATTTATTTTTATTTATTTTTATTTATTTTTATTTTTATTTTTATTTTTATTTATTTTTATTTATTTTTATTTATTTTTATTTATTTTTATTTATTTTTATTTATTTATTTTTATTTATTTTTATTTATTTTTATTTATTTTTATTTATTTTTATTTATTTTTATTTATTTTTATTATTATTATTATTATTATTCCAATTTTTAAGTTCCTATCTTTAAAAAAATCGGTGCCCCCTAACAAACTGTCAACTCTCTTCCCCCTTTCCCCTTCCCGCATTTGCACATTTCCCCCTTTACCCCTTTTTTCAGTTAAAATATTAAAATCCAAAAACCCTGAAAACACGTCATTATTTTTATTAATGATGAGTAGCTATGGTTTCAAGTTCCTGCCTTTAAAAAAATCGATACAAACCTTCATTCACCCCAGTAAAACAATGAGAAAATTGGCTATTCTAGAATTATTGGTGATTCCTCAAGAAACCATGCACGAGTTATTTTAGAAACGGGACAAGCTATTATAAGGTGGTTGAACTGACTACGAAAATTAAATATTTTACTTACTAGGAACTACTAATCTTTAATACCTACTAATTATTAGTAGATAATAGAGCCGTAGAAAAAATATGATGTTGATTTCTCTCATTTCTATTAGTTTTATTTATAGTAGTACTAGGGATTATTTTAGCATTAACTGAGTTATAAAAAAATTCCATGTATGCTCATTTTCGTGATTGTAGTACTAACTTTCCATCAAAATCGGCATTAACTGAGGTTTATTTCAAAAAGGGAATGAGCGGCAATTTTTTTACGACAAATTTATAAGACAAAAAAGCGACAAATCATCCATATAAAAAAAATGTAATTTATGCTAATTTTCCAGTGCTTACTTCCATCAAAATTATCATTAAAAGGGGTTTATTTCAAAAAGGGGAGGACAACAATTTTTTGCGACAAATTTCCGACAAAAGAGACAAATTATCCATATAAAACAATGTAATCGTGATTGGTACTGCTAACTATCCATTCAAAATTATCATTAAAAGGGGTTTATTTCAAAAAGAGGAGGAACGACAATTTTTTTTTTCACAGCAAATTTTCGACAAAAAAGCGACAAATTATCCACACACAAAAAATGTAATTTATGCTCATTAAATTTGCACCTGCCCTGTGCCTGCCACGTTGCCATATTTTCATTCTTGTTTTGCCGTTTGTTATTGTCGTAAAAGTATCATTAATTGATATGTGGTTATTATTTTCGTCAAAGTAAAAAAAATGTAATATATCTATGGCCTTACCTGTAAGCATTCCTTGTAATACTTTCCTTTAAAAAGGCATGCAGATCTGTTAGCGTATGCTAAAGCCAAGTAGGAGCTGCCATTTTCAGCAGAAGCAATACTTTTGGTATACTTTTCCAATGCATTCAAGTAATTATTGCGTAAAAAGTAATCATTGCCTTCTATTCTTATTATATCTGATGTTATATTTGATTTTCTGTCCTGCGTGTCAGCAATTATGTCTTTAAAGGTTGTTAATTTGTATATATGATTATATACGAGATTCACACAATCAGAAGGGTCGGCTAATTTTTTTAATTCGTCTTCTTTGGAATATAATTCTGCTTCCTGATAAAGTATAGAACACTTTTCTGCAATTTTGAAATGCCTTTCTTTAAACATTCCCCACATTGTAACTTTATTGCCTACACGTACACTTAACTAAAATAAAAACTACAGTACACCACACCTACAAGCTACAATACCAAAAATATACCTCAGCCCTCAAGTCCTCAACTTATAGGAATCCCAAAGCAAAGCAGTAGCTGTGGCAGTAGCACGGTTATCACAGCACAGGGCTGCCAAAATAAAAATGACTAATCGTACTAAAAAAAAAAAAATAAAAACGTACTAAAACCACCGACCTTCATATTAAACTGCACAGGGATTCTTATTTGCGAAGTCGACACGTTACATGTTGAATAGAGAGGGACATTACATAAGAATCGCAGTTTGTCGAACGAAGATAGGCATCTCTGCATATATTGTATTGAAAGATGAGAATCTCACTGTAAATCAACGATTTCGAACCGAAATCTACTTTTCTCATTTGACCTTTAACCCCAGCCGGTTCAAATAAGGAGCTATATCAAGCTAGCGGGCACTCTGTGGCGGCACCATTCAAGACCTGGCGGGTTTTTTGTAGCTTTTTTGTTACACTATTTGCAAATTTGTAGCTTTGCCCAGGTCCGAAAAAACAGCGGATCCGCTAGCTTGAATTTCCATAAATTCCATAGTAGCGGCACAGATTCAGACCCAGCTGGTTTTTCGTAACTTTTTTGTAGCTTTTTTGTTACGCTAGTCTCCCTTTTGTAGCTTGTACTGAACCTGAGAAAAGCGCGGATCCGCTAGCTTAGCGGATATTTGTAGCGGCACCAGCCCGGACCCGGCTAATTTTTTGTAACTTTTTTGTAGCTTTTTTGTTACGCCTGTCTCCATTTCGTTGCGAGGCCTGAACGTGAGTAATAATCGTTTCTCCATGAGGTGAGAGAAAAGTGCGTTAATTTAAAATCAAGTTTCGGCCTCTACAAGTAATATGTGCAACTCGATAGTGTGACTATCTGTTGATAGATGGCACCAGTATTGCATTTCACGAATTATGGACATCTTCCATCCAATATATTTTTGAGAAATTTAGATATCTCAAAATCGGACATTTTCAACGGTATGTATATTAATTATTTGTCCGATATTAATGTAAAATACATATTGGCAAGATTATTAAAATAGTTGTATGCCGGACGCCACTATTTTGCCGATCGGGTGTTTTCGGTTATTTTTAACCGACTTCAAAAAAGGAGGAGGTTCTCAATTCGTCGCGATATTTTATTTTTTATGTATGTTCAGCGATAATTCTTTAACAAGGTGTCCGATTTCAATGATTATTTTTTTGTTAGAAAAGGGGTACTTCAGGGGTGGTACCATATATATTTGGCCAAAATCTAATAATTGGGTCCATGAGAAAATCCTCAAACTCTTCATTTTTTATGTATGTTTAGCGATATATGCTTTACCACCTTGCCCGATTTATATGATTCTTTTTTTGTTAGTAAGGGGGTACCTCGGGGTGGTCCCATATATAAATTTGGAACGTTTTTGAAGTCGGTTTTTTTAAATTTTAAATTTCTAATACTTGTTACTGCTAAAAACTTACTGCTAACTTCAAACCGGTGGTAATAGCTACCAAGCAATTACCTATTCTCACTATATACAGGGTGTTCCATCTCAGACGAGCCACCCCGTATAGTTCTTATCCCATAGTAATTGGAAAAATTTCCCGAAACACGTCTGATATGATTTTCTTTGGGGGACATCTTTTGACGTATATATATATATTTGAGGCTTGAACGAGCAACCCCCTATAAGGGGACGCTTCAACCCCTCAAAATTGATTAGGGAAGAGGGGTTGGGTGATACTTCATTTATAAGGTCTTGGAAGCCTCTTTACAAACGGTGTATGAAAAAAAATCAATTGTTTTATCATGCTTACAATCAAAAAAATCAAAACTGCTTATTTAAATGAAATGTTCAATTTGTCTTCCATTGACTTCCATGCAATAATAAATTCTCTCGAACTAATAAATAAAAAAAAATCAAAACATTTTCTTATCTTGCCTTCATTTTTTTTGTTCTTCGATCATTTCATGTGATAAAACAATTAATTTTTTTAAGAATGTGATTTTTTTCATACACCGTTGTAAAGAGGCTTTCAAGACCTTACAAATGATGTATCACTCAACCCTTCTTCTCTATTCCATTTTGAGGGGTTGAAGCGCCCCCTCATAGGGGGTTTGCTTGTTCAAGCCTCAAATATACGTCAAAAGATCGATGTCCCCAAAGAAAATCATCCGACGTGTTTTGGGAAATTTTTCCAATTACGGATAAGAAATACACACGGGGTGGCTCGCCTGAGATGGAACACACTGTATAGTTGCGATCCGACAGAATTAAACACTGGTCCATAAATACTGCAAAACGATTGGTTAAGGAAATCATTCAAAAAAGATGTAAGAATATTCTGGATTCAACAAAAGTTTAAATACGTACATAAACAACACTAAAAAACATTTAAAAACAAATGGCCGATTTTGAGATTATATCTAAATTTCTCAAAAATATATTGGATGGAAGATGGCCATAATTCGTGAAATGCAATACTGGTGCCATCTATCAACAGATAGTCACACTATCGAGTTGCACATATTATTTGTAGAGGCCGAAACTTGATTTTAAATGAACGCACTTTTCTCTCACGCTCATGGAGAAACGATTATTACTCACGTTCAGGCCTCGCAACGAAATGGAGACAGGCGTAACAAAAAAGTTACAAAAAATGAGCCTAGTCAGTGTTGTTCCTGGTTGTACAATTGTACAAAAAGTTGTACAATCAGTTATGCGGTTGTACTGTTGTACGCACTTTTGAAAAAAGACAGAAATGTTGTACAATTTGAAATTGCTAAATATTTATGTAAAATCGGGTATATAAAAGGTTTTCTTCGCTCAAAAAGTCTACGATTTGTTAAATAACATGCATTAAAATTAATAAAAAAATAAAAGTTTAAATTTGGCGCCATTCGCGACCAATCCAATCAGTACACCGTTTTACATCAAAAATATATTTTAAACTGGAAAAAAGAAGAATTTTAAGCATGGGAAAGTAGTAGGCCATAGTCTGTCAATAAAAAAGAAGAAGATTAATTAGTGGTTGTACAATCGAAAGTAAAAGTGTACAATTTTGACACTGAAAGTTGTACAATTCAAAAATCCCTAGGAACAACACTGAGCCTAGTCCGAGCTGGTGCCGCTACAAATATCCGCTAAGCTAGCGGATTCGCGCTTTTCTCAGGTTCAGTACAAGCTACAAAAGGAAGACTAGCGTAACAAAAAAGCTACAAAAAAGTTACGAAAAACCAGCTGGGTCTGAATCTGTGCCGCTACTATGGAATTTATGGAAATTCAAGCTAGCAGATCCACTGTTTTTTCGGACCTGGGCAAAGCTACAAATTCGCAAATAGCGTAACAAAAAAGCTACAAAAAACCCACCAGGTCTTGTATGGTGCCGCCACAGAGTGTCCGCTAGCTTGATAGAGCCCAAATAAGGCCGGTATTTATAAACAAAACTCAGCTGAGTCGGACTTGGGTAAGTCGTCCTTGAACGAAAATCGAAGTTCGGTTATATCGCGTGAATTTAGAGATGGGTAGTAACAAATCCGTAAATCTACATAACAGTTATAGATTTGCGAATATTCATCTCTAAATTCCAATGTAACACCGGAACCACCTAGAACTTTAGAGGCGTTGTAAACGAACTTCGATTTTAGTTCAAGGACGACTTACCCAAGTCCAACTCACGTAACGCCAAGTTCAATGACAAGTGACGGCGACTTTTTTATCACAAGAAATACAGCTCTGAACGATAATATTTTCAAAAACTGTTTTCATAAATGGGTTCAAAAAACTGTAAAAAATGATGGAAAGTCTATGGTTTGTTTTACTTTTAATGCATAATATTTTAATAAGTGATATTTAACAAATATTTAAAAGTTATGGGCTTTCCATCATTTTTTATAGTATTTAGAAGTTAAAACGCAACATACATTCTTTTATTTTTGCCTAATTATTTCAGGATTCTTGTGATAAGATTTAAAAATGTAGGGCCCATAAGATGCTGCCATCTGAACAGACGGAATAGACACTAAAAATTGAAAAATTGCAACATCGATCCCTATGCAGACGAATGTAAAATGGCTTAGCCCAATTTGACCATGTTTTTGGGTGAGGGGCGAGGTGGTGTGCGGGGAAAGCTTGCTAGTAAATAAATTATTCTATAAATGGTATTTTCTGTTTGGAACACAACACAAGCACAGCTTATACAATACAGCTCCACAACTCCGTGTCGGCGTCTTTGATGTGGCGTTCGAGAACCAAGCGAGACGGAATGGTGCTATCTCTGTTAGATTCGACGGAAAAGTCGGGCCCGGATTAAAAAATATATTTATTATTGAAATAATTGAAGACCTTGGCGTAATAAGGTTGGTTACATGCCACGTTAAGTAAGTTTTGAGAAATTAAGTTTTAAAATTGTTTTAAATCTGTCAAATATAAATAAAAAAATTATTTAAATATAAATATTACGAATAATAGCACATCTGGTAATGTTGTAGTTGAAGGGTCTGGAAATGTGCCAGTCCGCACCATTGCTGTTCCGGCTAGTTCTGTCAGTTGGAATCGTTACATAGTTGCCAGGTTATATTTAATTATTTGGAACCAGCGAATAAGCAGATTGAAATAACTTTTACTTTTAATCATCTATTTACCAATTTTTACATCGATTAAAAATCCCATAAAAATAAAAAAATTCTAAAGATTTTCAAGTAATACGACCGTTATTTTTAATGTCAATAATACCTTTCAATAGTGATAATTACAAAATTTAAACTTAAAATCTATCAAAACTGTCTTATAAAACAAAACAGAATTGTTATTTCAAAATATAATATAAATCTTTATATTTATTTATCATACATTTTAATTTACAGAGGTTACAATTTGTCTAAATAATAAACTATGAAATAAAGCAAGCTAAAATGAAAGTGGAGATTTGGCAACGTGGCTTGAGCAAATTCAAATTCTAGACGTCAGTGCAGAGTGGTGTGAATATGCGCATTTCTAGACCCGTCAACTACAACATTACCGCACATCTTTCGGATTAGAGATAAAATAATTTGTATGTGGCTAGTAATATCATTGTTAACAGATGTTTTGAGCTAAAACAGTCACTTCACGACAAATTGTGACCGTGGATGTAAATCAAGTGGTACCCCGTGTGTCTAGCAAGTGTCACTCATCGCGCAAAGTGTTTATAATAGTGTTTTTACCTAGATAAACGACTGCTTCGACAGACTGAGGTCTGGGAACTCGATGATATTCTGGGTTATTATAAAGAATCGGTAACTTGTGCTTTTATTTTAACAATATCGGTTTTATTTAGATGTATTTTTATTCATAAAGATTTGTTGAAATAATAATTTGACAGCTTTTATTTATATATTATATTTTTATCTGACCGTACCGAAGTAGAGAATTTTGAAACTTGATAGTAATGTGAAATTTAAATTACAATATTATGCGAAATTATATAATTAATACATATTTTAGGTAGGTACTAAATTTGTACTTGGAGAAAGTAATATCGATTTTTACAAGAAAACTCGAAAAGTAAATTAATTTAGTTCCTATTTACTGATGATGTAAATATTAAACCAAGAAAACAAATTAATAGTAGTTTGTGCAACAAGAGTAGATATGGACAATCCACTCGAGTTGTACAGTATATTTTTTCTACGACCCACTGACGAAAATGTACAAATTAAAATAAATTATTTTAGGTTATTTAGACAAAATAACTAATTTTAAAATAATTTAAGAATTTTACTAATTTATAAAATAAACATAAAAAAAAATTAATTTAATTAGTCCCCGGCCTAGATTAGATCATGGGCTTTTCTCGTGGAAGGCAGATGCTCTGTCCTCATCTTCACTGACACTTTTAGTATTTTAGTTTTAATACTCGTAATTAAATTAGTATCATGTAGTTCTATTAAATTTTTTTTTTCAAAATGTAGACCACATACAAACAAAAATGCTAGTATTTATCGAGTCTACATAAAAATAACTCATTTAAAACAGCTTTTGACTGCACAGACAGAATGATGTATTTTTTTTTCACTCATTTTACTCACAGTTAAAGAGTCACCAAAATAATAACAGTACCTTTAACTTAACACAACAGGTAGCTCAAACAAAAACAACGAAATTATAGGCTCAACGAAATTATGTAATCAACGAAATTATACGCACGACTCAATCCTTACCTAAGTACGATTCTGAACGCCAAAGCCGTCTTTTCCGTCCGAAGGAGGAGCTTAAGCAATGCGCGACGAAATCGACGCAAACCACAAAGCATGTATCTTCTAGAGACCCCACGCCAATGTTAAACTTTTAAACCAAATTAGCGCCACCTTGTGTTTGGAGCTGGAACTACAATGACAATTGACAGATGGCGGTAAATTCAAATTGTAATTTTTAGGAGTAGGTAGTAGTTTTAAATTAAATTTTAAATGATTTCCACATAAATTATTTTATAAAATAAAGTATGGAACTAGTAAGTTCGAAACTTTTATTTTACAAAATAATTTAGGTCGATTATACCAAATTTGAAGAATTAAAGTTCGAAACTTTTATTTTACAAAATAATTTAGGTCGATTATACCAAATTTGAAGAATTAATTTGTTATAAGGGGTCTAATGTGGAGAGTTGGTTCTGCATATTTTTATTAAATAAATATAAGATATATCAATAAATAATAAAATAGAACATTCTTAAAATATGTTTATTAATAACTTAAATAAATATTATTAGATAAAAATAAATACAAATAATAATACATATTTAACGAATACTTACTTGGAGCAAATAGATATATAATCTCAAATCTTTAAAATACCTATCAATAATTTAAATGTGAAGTAGAGACTAGGATATTACATTTTATTAACACTAAAGTTATATATTTTATAAATGTCTTTTTAACTGAGGACAAATGTAATATAGGTATTCTATTAAAAGGTGAATCCTTTTAACTATTCATTCAATGATAAATAGGTATTTTCCTCGGTATTTTCCTTCCAAATACAGATGGTGGTATTACTCTCTTATGTGAAAAATGATTTCGGAATCTAGTCCAGTGATAAATTGATTATCAATTAGTTGTTGTACTCGTTTGTCTTTTTATGATGCAGATGCATGGTGAATATATGGTGAATCAATGAAGTTTTCTCGAAGTTTTCAACGTAGCACCAAAATTATTGCAAAACACAGTAGGAAATAAAAAAGCGAAACATCACAATTTTGCAAATAACTAAGACGAAACTATAAACAGAAACCAAAAGCCAAAGCAACAAAAAATCACTAAAATCAGACGGAAAAATGAAACTAACCAAGAACATAAATAAATACACGTCACATCTTTGGAGTCTTTGGTTAAGTTTTTCTCCCATAAGGCTTAAAAATGGAGTAAGAAATCATAATTTCACCAGTTGCCCCATCTAGAGTTTGGAGCAAATAGCATAAAAAATGTCAGTTGTCGGTTTTGACCTTGGTCATTCACGTGGAACCTCTATGTGCTTTGTGACGCAAACCGTTGCCACCCAGTGTTGTTCCTGGTTGTACAATTGTACAAAAAGTTGTACGATCAGTTATGCGGTTGTACTGTTGTACGCACTTTTGAAAAAAGACAGAAATGTTGTACAATTTGAAATTGCTAAATATTTATGTAAAATCGGGTATATAAAAGGTTTTCTTCGCTCAAAAAGTCTACGATTTGTTAAATAGCATGCATTAAAATTAATAAAAAAATAAAAGTTTAAATTTGGCGCCAATCGCGACCAATCAGTACACCGTTTTACATCAAAAATATATTTTAAACTGGAAAAAAGAAGAATTTTAAGCATGGGAAAGTAGTAGGCCATAGTCTGTCAATAAAAAAGAAGAATATTAATTAGTGGTTGTACAATCGAAAGTAAAAGTGTACAATTTTGACACTGAAAGTTGTACAATTCAAAAATCCCTAGGAACAACACTGTTGCCACCAAGAGAGTGTTTTAGCTCACGGGGGTTTATATCATATGCAAAATATGCCAACCCGTTTACTGCGCAGACCACCCGGCGTTTGGGTCACGGCGTACTATAAAGGTGTTTCAACTCCCTGAAAAAAACATACCAAAACCGATCGTACTTCCTAGCCAAAATCCGCTAGGTTCGCTAGTGTCGTTACGGCGGAAAATTGCGGCAATCTTTTTATCTGTCAAAAAAGTGCAATCATAAAAATAGTTCTTCTATGGTGAAAATTCGAGTTTATATGAAATGAAAAATGACAAAACTATCAGAAGAAGTACAGATGAAAAAATTAATGGTCAACAAATAAGTTTATTGTTATTGATGGTTGCTTATAAGTGTTTTTTTTTAAACAAGCTGCACTGATGTGTGAGTTTATACGATCAAAAAACGTGTTCAAGATTTAATAAATATGCTCCAATTAAGTTACAAGTTGCTGCCAGAGACTTGCTACTAACATTGCGTTCGGTTTGCCACGTTCCTTTAACTCCTTTAACACTTTTAACTCCAAACGACTCTTTTAGCGTTCGGTTTAGTCCGATTAGTGACAGTTTAACACGCTTAAATGTCATTTAAAAGCACCCTAAAATTTGTCCCGCTCCAGCCCCTGACTGACCGAACTCGCCTTAAATAAGTGAAATGGGGGTGTTTATAAAAAACAGCTGATTTTGTTTTGTGTTCAAATATTACCTTTGGCTTTGGCAAAAACAGCAATACAGTGGGTTACTGATTATAAAATGAAGAAGTGGACCTTAACTATGGTACTCAGATTGAAGCTTATTATTTTTAAAGTGAATTTTGTGATTTTCATTGCCCAGATTAAAGATATTCAATAAACATTTAGTTTTATACCTACTATAATCAAATCCATACATAGTGATTGGAATTACAAATATTTCTGTGAAATAGCATTATACCAGAATAATGAAGTCTCACTGGACTGGAGTATATATGTTTCCAAAGATCAGTAAGTACCTATATCAATTATTATTATTTTTATTAATAAGTATCAGTAATAAATACATCTCAAAGAATAACAAGGTTGTAACGGTACTTTTTGGAAAAAATGAGATTGGTAGAATATATTATTTAATTTGTTTTTGTGACTAATATGTTCATCTGTTAATTATCAATGTTGTGTTATCGAAGCACTAAAGTTATTCACATGGTTCTATCTGCATGTACATAGAACTTATACAGTTTTTAGCAAGTGTCATTATAGTAGTCAGATCTTCGTTATTCCCTAATCCCTAGCAAATGTAGTCTCCATCCTCCACAATTATATTAAGATTAAAGGCCAGGTTTTTACCTCTGAATAAAGTTGAAAGTAACTACTTGCTGATTAGGCTATAGATTATACTTACACCTAACTTTACTCAGAGGTTAAAAAATCTGCCATTAAAAGAACAGTGAGTTTTAGAGCATAAACCTTATTAAATATAATGGGTGTTTTTTTATTAAACTTTTTGTTTTTAAACAGTTTTGGTTGAAAATTATAAAAAAAATGATATAGGATACCTGAAAAGATTTATAATATAAAACAACATTCTGAATTAACAAAAGTATGTATTTTCTGTTCCAAGCGTTGTCTCTGTTACCTAAACTAAATACTAGAAATAAAGTTTTAACTGGCAGTTACTACTATGCTCTCTCAAATATTCTAAAAAATGCTGCAATGCTAGATGAAATCTTTAATTAGGCATCAAATTTGTAAAATGTTAGAGATAGTATGTAGGTATATAGGGAAAATAAAAAATATAATTATAATGAAGAGTAAGAACTTTTAAATTTTAATATAACTAGAACAAAATATTCAGTAATTAAAAATTTTGATAGGAATTAAAAATTATGCTTGAGTATAAATGCTGTGCTTGTTTTTAAGTGGTTTCGATTTACTTTAGGTTTGTTCCAACAATGCTCAGAAATGAGTTACTGACATCAGGATTCTGCACAGTAGTTTATCGATACTGCAAAATTGTGTACTACCCAGTGGTTTGTTTCTGATCATTGTTGGAACAGGCCTTTTATTTAATACATAATTGAACAAGTTAAATGTGTATTTGGATTTTTTTTAATTTTACAAATCTCAAGCTTGAATATGGATTTTCAAATTATGCACTTTTTGTAGTTTTTAATAATGCTTATTTTTTTTTTAGTTTCTTGTTCATTTAATAAAGATGCTTTTTTGTATATGGGGTGATAATTTTTAAGCAGAGGCGTGCAGCACCCACAAGATCACTGCCAGAATTAAAGCAAATGGGTAATCTAGAAATATGGAGTAGGTTCCCTGCACGTAAGATTTTCAAGAACTTGTAAATACAATGTTTTAATGAATTATTGCCGTTATCAAAGTTAAAGGTAATGAAACACTCATGAAAATTTGTAAATATTTAACCCTTTCAGTGTATTTGTCCCTCCAGAGGGACACTGTCTTAATTAACCCTGAAGTATACATCTGTTAATTTTGGTAGAAATTTTTTCTTTTTGGTTTATTTACTTTATTTGCATTACTTTTAAGGATTAATATTATAAAAAAATTATTTTCATAGTAAATTTTTGTTTTTGTAATGTCCCTGAACAGGGACGTTATGTCTTGGAGTAATAAAAAATACTATGAAAAAATTTTAATTTACTTAAAATAAACAAAGAAAACATACAATCTACTACAATGGTATTTTTTTTAATGAAAGTGGAAGTGAAAGGGTTAAAAAAATAAAAGTAATTTATCAGATTTATGTATGATTTGTTCTTGTAGTGACAGTCACTATAAATTTGAGAAGTGTGCTAATTGAAACGGGACAGGGCTCATATAGTTTTATTTAAAAAGTCAACCTTGTCATTAATTAAATATAAATGATTATTATATTACATTATTGAAATATATAATGTAAAACAAATTGTTGTAATGTTTTTCTGAAATCCGGAAGTGTTGTCAGGTTTGTTACTGTCTGCTGCTAACTGTGATGTGTACAAGCGAACATAATAAACCTACTTATTGAGTACATTAATATGAAAAACTCATAATAAATCTGGAAACTATACATTTGAAATTTTCCTACTTATTTATTCATTACTGCTATTATCTAATAGAACAATTCCTATGCTTTTATTTAATATTTAATTTTCCACAAATAAATATAAAAAAATAATTAGTAAAATTATAAAATGAGTTCCAATTAAATAATGAACTATATTATTAATTTAAATTGTTAATATAAGAAATGAATAAATTAAGTAAGTAAAAGTGTAATAATGGGAAATGTGTAAATTGTATTTATTTCTAATTTTAAATAATTTTGTGTGTATTGTTAATTTTCTTTCTAATGTAAAATTAATAAATTAATAATTTTAACAAAAATTTAATGAGATGTTTTATTTGTGTTAGAATTCGAATACAATAAGAAGAACACTGCTGTCATAATGATTACTTCGAATTTCAAATACATAGTATCTATAACTTATCAATAAATAAATATTAAGTTGTTAGATATAAAAAAATATTTCCTATATTCCTAAAAGATTAACACTTCACCCCCAGTGGATAACTTCGGTAACTGTATCAGCAATACTTTCCACATTCTTGTCTCCTTTGAGAAGTAGTCCCATCATAAGTAATAAAAGCAGGAACAGCATTTTTTAGGTAGTTTTTTTTTTATATTTGCGCTGCACATTAAATAATGGTAATCTTATAATTGAAGGGTCTGGAAATGCACCATTCTTGTTCTGATAGTTGGAATCGTAACACATAGTTGCAAAGTTATATTTAATTATTTGAAATATCTTTTACTTTTTATCATGTATTTACCAATTTTTACATCGATTAAAAATTAAAAAAAATCTGTAGATTTTCAAGTAATACGATCGTTATTTTTAACTTCAAATTTGTGTCAAATTCTAGACTTCAGAGTGGTGTGAATATGCGGATTTCTAGACTCCTCAACTACAAGATAACCTTAAATAATTATTAGGTACATCAGAAAAAACATTGTTTAAATTATTAACCAGTGTTTGTACAAATTATTCAATACACAAATTACCAACATCTACGACCCCGAACTACATTTATTTACTTAAAGGGATTATTAACTCCTATAAAAATACGAAAAATACAGAATTGAAAAATCTTAAATATTTCTTACAGCTCAAATTTTTATTAATTTAAAATCAGTACTTCTATAAAAACCTAGTAAATACATTTAAAGAACTGGAACAAAACACATTTGGGGATGATTATTATTAAACAAATGTATATTTGAACACTTAAAAATAAAAAGGCTACAAGTAAAATAAATTTATCATAGTATCTATTTGATTCTTATAACCAGTTACAACTTTCTAGCATTATAATCAGGCTAAAAGGAATAAGTCAAAGATTTTATTTATTCGCAGGGTCAGAAAAATATCAAAAGAAATAGGTACCTTGTGTATATAAAATTTATATCATGAACACATTATAATAGGGTCCAAGTCATAACATTATTAGTACCAAGGAGACAGGATAAATAATACGAAATATTTATATAGTAAAACTTTATACTAATAATTATTTTTATTACAGAAAAGACAAATGCTGCGTTTGAGAATCCACATCGGATGCATTTTTTACACCTCGAGCGTTTTTTTATCCACATCGGACACATCTATCCCATTACGTTTACGTATACTGAATCACGTGATCAAAGATTTTTTACATCTCAGATGCATCGGATGTGGATTCTCAAACGCGGCAGTTGAATAACCTATTTACATAACCTACAATCATTTAAAACGTAGACATTAAACATATTTACTTGAAAAATAACGTTTCCTAGTAGATTTCTTAGCACTTTTTCACGGATAACATAATTTGCATTAAAATGTTTTTCACAAATGGAACTTTTGGGTTTAATGTTTATTTTCATACCACCAATAATTTGCACCATATTCTGTATAACTGTTTTTTGGCATTATAAAACTGCTATTAATATTTTGAAGACTCTCTCCCATAATCACAATTAAAAACAGCACAACGGTCCACCATGATTTATATATTTTAAGATTTTAAAAAATATTTATCTGTCAACACTTTTTAAATTGCAGCTCCTACTTAATAATCTTTCCTCCATGCTCCTACTTTTATCTTTTATTTACTTTCTCGCCGGATAGATACTAGCGAACCTAGCGGATTTTGGCTAGGAAGTACGATCGGTTTTATCGCCGTTTTCATTTGTTTTTAAATAGGAGTTGATGCACCTTATAGTCCACCGTGGTTTGGGTGCTCTGAAGTCCGTTTTACAATAACCAAATTGTATTAAAATGTAAAGCACACTGAATAATTTAATAACATCTCGCTCAGTAACACAAAAAAGTATTATTTCAACAATTTTAATTTATATATTAAACCAAATTAAAAAATCATGCCTTCACTTAGTTATTTGTACAATGTTAACCTGTCTTTATGTCCGCTACATGCACAAAGCATGTATCTTCTAGAGACCCCACGCCAATGTTAAACTTTTAAACCAAATTAGCGCCACCTTGTGTTTGGAGCTGGAACTAAAATGACAATTGACAGATGGCGGTAAATTCAAATTGTAATTTTTAGGAGTAGGTAGTAGTTTTAAATTAAATTTTAAATGATTTCCACATGAATTATTTTATAAAATAAAGTATGGAACTAGTAAGTTCGAAACTTTAGTTTTACAAAATAATTGTTGTCGTAATTTAGAAAAAAAGTCCTGGGCTATAAAAAATGTCCAGGAGATGGTTTTTTTGACATGTTTGTCAGGATATTAAAAAACAGGCAGAATACATTTTTTTTGGTAACCAGAGGAGTGCATTCAAAGAGTTTGGATTCCGTAGATTCTTGAAAACTGCGTTTCTTTGTCGGTGAAGACCTTTGCGATAACATGGCGCCCAACGTGATTTATTGAAGGTGAATTGGTGTGTTCACGACCCACGATTGACCAGCAACCTCCAAAGTAAGTTGTCGTTTAAATTTATACCGAGACAGCAGTTTTATAGGAAAAGTAGGAATCCGCTTTCTGTAATTATTTAACTGAAAATGGCGGAAAATAGTGACGATGAAATATTTTATGATTCATATGAAATATTGGAGGAAACAGGCGAGAGTGTAGTTATTCGTAGTACTTTAACAAATTTTACTAGTTCAAATTTAAATGACATACCTTGTAATCAACTCAGCAACAACTATTCAAAGCCCTTTTCAATCTCAGATAATAAAAATCTAGACTTAACATCAGCCTTTCTTACTGCTATAGAAACTATTGCTAAAAGTTTAAAGAAATCCGATGAACTCAAAATACAATTTTCTGGAAATGATATCGAAAATCCGATTTCGTTTTTGGATAAACTAGAAAAATATTTTAGTGAAAATGATATATCAGATTATCAAAAAACTGAATTTGCTGCAAAATTCCTAAAAGATAAAGCATTACAGTGGTTTGAAACTTACAGATCTATTCCTTTAACTTGGTGTATGTTTAAAAATAACTTCAAGGAACGATTTAATTCAGTCGCTTATCTTACTCAGCTTAAAGCCCAACTATACGGTGAACTACAATCCTTAAATGAGGATGTAAATATCTTTATTACAAGGAAGAGATGCTTGTTTCATCGACTTTTTACAAACGCTTCTGAAGAGTTGTTGTTAAATTTACTCATAGAACAACTTATACCTGAAATACGTTCTCGAATAAGAGGAATGACTTTTGATTCTATCGAGTCTCTGACAGTAATAACAACAGCTATTGAAAGAGATTTACTGGAAGTTTCAACTTCAATAAGTTATGAGTCAGATAAAAAAAAGTATAATCAAACTTATGGCAATGGAAAAAGTAACTTTAATCGAAGCCAGGGAAGCGTTCCTCCTTCTAGATGTCGCTATTGCAATAAATGGCACTTCCACAGTGAATGCTCACAAAACCCATACAATTTAAAAAAGGAAGACGACCAGCAACAAAAAACACGAAATACAGGAGCTATACCAAAAATTCATAATACTGGGGTGTTGCCAAATGCTCATAGTAGTACGAGTTGGCAGCATGAAGCGGCTGCTCTTCCTTTTCCAAAAAACTAATTAAGCATGGGGCCTGCGTCAATTCAGCATTTATGACTACACAAATAAATCAAATTAAAACTAACCTACCTAAAATTGTTATTCATTTAGGCTTAAACAAGGTCAAGGCTCTTTTAGACACAGGCTCCAATGTAAATATTATTAATTCTAAATTTTTTAATAGGGGTTATAAAACGTTACAAGTTCCACTGAAATTTGGTTGCGGAGATATTGTTACAGATACTCAAGGTTATCATGATATTACATACACGCTTTCCGAACAAAAGCTTACATCCAGATTTCTTGTAATGGAAAATTTACAAGATGATTGTATTTTGGGTTATCCTTGGTTTCTCCAGCACAAAGTTATCTTTGATACTATTAGAAATTGTATATATTTAGGTACTGAGCATAGAACAACAGTTTTTCTTTCTTTTATTTCTAATAATGAATCAGAAGTAATTCATCACTTTCCTATTAATCACTTGCTACCAGACATTCGTCAAACATATCAAGAAATTTTAAAAAAATTTAACCACTTATTTCACGATCCGGTTGAACAGTCCATAACACACACAGTTAAACATGACATTCGAATAATTAAAGACCAATGTTTCAGTATTAAACCATACCCTATAAGTGAAAGAAAAAAAAATATTCTTAATGAACAAATAGCAGAAATGCTCTCTAAAGGTGTTATTGAGCCATCATTTTCACCTTTCTCATCGTCGCCCGTAATTATTGAAAGGCCCAATAAAAAACCTAGGTTCTGTGTAGATTTTAGACGACTTAACTCTATCACAGCTGATGAAAGTGTTCAACTACCCAAAATTAACGACACATTGAAAGAACTTGGAACGGCAAAAATTTTTTCCACTCTGGATTTGCGAAGTGGTTATTGGCAAATCGCCTTAACAGAAAGGGCAAAACCCTTGACAGCATTTAGCACTCCAGATGGAGGACACTACCAGTTTACAGTCATGCCCTTTGGTTTAAAAAATGCACCTTGTACCTTTCAAAAACTTATGATTCATGAGGTGTTTACTGGGTTTATTCATAAATTCGTAATGGTCTATCTTGATGATATAATTATTTATTCTAACACTCACGAAGATCACATTAGACACTTAAGTTTGGTATTTGAAAGATTAGCTGTACACAATCTTAAAATTTCACTTGAAAAGTGCAACTTTGTTACTAACTCACTAAATTATCTGGGTCACTGGATACAGGGAGAAATCAATACCCCTCAACCAGATAGATTAAAACAAGTTCAAAATTTCTTAGTGCCAAAAAATAAAAGGGATATTCAGTCTTTCTTAGGAACCGTAAACTGGTTACGAGAATATATTCCTAATCTTTCTGATTTATGTGTCCCGCTTACTAATTTACTATGTCCTAAAAACAAGTGGAAGTGGGGTGAGCAAGAGCAAAAAGCATTCGAATCCATAAAATGTGCATTGGCACAACCTTTGGCGTTACACAGACCAGATCCCTTACTTCCTCTCTTCTTACAGACCGATGCCAGTGACATTGGAATCGGAGCTGTTCTTTATCAGTTAGGAGAAAATATTGAACGACGAGTAATTTCATACGCTAGTGCTCGACTTAATCGCACAGAACAAAAATATCACGTAAATGAAAAAGAATGTTTAGCTGCAGTTTGGGCTATTAAAAGATACCGACCTTACCTAGAAGACACCCATTTTACACTCGTTACCGATAGTAGGGCATTGACATGGTTAAATAAATTTTCTGATGCAAAGGCAAAATTAACGCGCTGGTCATTACTTCTATCAGAATTCTCGTTTGATATTGTACATTGTAAGGGTTCTGAGAACCAGTTACCAGATTTTCTTTCACGATTTCCTGGTGAC
Organism: Psylliodes chrysocephalus; assembly: GCA_927349885.1. NCBI lineage: Eukaryota > Metazoa > Arthropoda > Insecta > Coleoptera > Chrysomelidae > Psylliodes > Psylliodes chrysocephalus. The sequence goes on from OV651825.1 coordinate 36,938,372, forward strand.
AAGGAGATTTCTGCAGAAGTAAATGATATCGAGCGTATGCTTCTGCCTGATCATAAAAGTGTTGTCTCGGAAAATACCTTAAAGAAAATCAACATCGAAGAAACTGACAATGTTATTGTTCATAATATCGTACCTCTTGATGAATCCACTCCTTTCGAATTCGTAAAGCAACATCAACTTGATGACAAATGTTCTCAAGAGAAACGAAAATTATGGCAATCAATTCTTGAATTTGGACCTATAACTCAACAAGATGCTGAGTTCTTCGATAAATTTTACGTGGAAGATTCCATATTATACAGACATAACGGAGCGATAGAGGTAACAGAGAGTGCCAGACAAAAAATTCTTTATTATTATCATGATTCAGATTTTGCTGGTCATCCTGGACGGGATGAAACTTATCAAAAGATTAAATCACTTTATTACTGGACTGGTATGTATAAAGATATAGCAACTTATGTACAGAATTGCCTTATCTGCCGCTCAGTAAAAACCTTGAACCAGCCTAACGCTCCGTTAGAATCTCATCAACCTACAAGACCATGGGAAATGGTTAGCGTTGATGTTATGGGCCCATATAAAAGATCAAATAGTCAAAATAAGTTCATAATAGTAGTGGAAGATATTTTTACACGCTGGTTAGAAGCAATACCTGTTAGAGATTCCACCGCAAAACGCATTGTCAGATTCCTCGAGGATGATATTTTTCCTAGGTTTGGATTTGCACATATATTTATCACGGACAACGGGTCGCAATTTGTTTCAAATATCTGGGATGAGTTTTGTAAAAACTATAATATAAAGCATATTAATGTTCCTATATTTCATCAAAGAGCAAATCCGGTTGAGCGTAGAAACAAGGAATTAAAAATAACCCTCAGATCATTAATTTTTAACAAAAATCCTAGAGATTGGGACAAATTTCTGCCCCGCGTCCTATATATTCTTAGGTCTCGAAGAAATGCTGCCACCGGTCTATCTCCTGCCGAAGCCTTGCTAGGATTCACACCAGCTCTACCAGGACACTGGAATCATCCGAAACTTCAAATCCCTATTGTTAATTATGGCAAAGTTCGACAACAACGCATAGAAGATATAAAGAAACGACAAAAAAAATACCAAATAAAATATACGAGAAAAAAAGCAAACTTCGACCATTTAGAGTTGGAAATGCCGTTATGGTTAGGGAAACTAGACCAGTTTCGTGTAATGCATTCCATCCTACATGGGTAGGTCCTTGCCAAGTTACGGAAAAACATTCTGATGCTGTTTATACAGTAGTACGTGATGGTATACCTCTTAAATTTCATATTGATGATATAAGACCAGCACCAATTAACAGTCAGAAAATCTTATCAAAAAATGACGATGACATTTCTTGTAATTCCGATTTAGAGGAAGATCCTTTAGCTGACCTACTCTCCGCCTCAGAAGAAGAAGAAGAAAATTTAGTCTTATAGACTAAGTTCAGAGGTCTATATTCCTTTAATGATAATCTCCGAAATTATAATTATTTCCAAAGTAATATCCATTTATATTAGTCCTACCGATTCCAGTTACTTATTATTATGAGTAAGACAATTTAAGTAATTTTGTTGTATCTGCAGCAATTTCTTAATTCCAAAGTTAATTTACTTTTCTCAAATTTATCCACTTTTTCCCAAGGGTCAGATGGATGAACTGACCTATCGATCATTTCATGTGTAAGACGAACGTCATAACACTTATTTCATTGTCAGACCGATGAGCTGATATATGTTCACTATTTCAATATGTCAGATGGATGGACTGACGTATTACAAACATAACCGTACCTTCCCTTTTCATAATCGATACAAAGCTACTAACAAATAATGGAAACCTGTTTACCAGTTTCAAGTTTTGGAATTTCATTATTATCCAAAATAGAAGATAATCAAGAAAATAGACTTTTAAAATAAACCAAATTCATGAATGACCAAACCCGTCACAACTTTATGCGTTGTATTAGAACTATAAATCTAAATAGGGATTCAATTCGCGTAAAGATGTACGATTAAATAAGATTTTGTATTAATGTTAAGTACTGATGTTTCATATTGTTTCAATAATGTTTTTTTTTCCATTGTCACATGTGTTGCTTTGTATTCAACGATTTATTTCTTGTAAAATGTAATTTATTTTTGTAACATCCTTTAATAAAGAAGCGAAAACAAACTCAATAAATGCACTCTCCGAGGGGGGAGTGTTGTCGTAATTTAGAAAAAAAGTCCTGGGCTATAAAAAATGTCCAGGAGATGGTTTTTTTGACATGTTTGTCAGGATATTAAAAAACAGGCAGAATACATTTTTTTTGGTAACCAGAGGAGTGCATTCAAAGAGTTTGGATTCCGTAGATTCTTGAAAACTGCGTTTCTTTGTCGGTGAAGACCTTTGCGATAACATAATTTAGGTCGATTATACCAAATTTGAAGAATTAATTTGTTATAAGGGGTCTAATGTGGAGAGTTGGTTCTGCATATTTTTATTAAATAAAGATATATCTATAAATAATAAAATAGAACATTCTTAAAATATGTTTATTAATAACTTAAATATTATTAGATAAAAATAAATACAAATAATAATAATACATATTTAACGAATACTTACTTGGAGCAAATAGATATATAATCTCAAATCTTTAAAATACCTATCAATAATTTAAATGTGAAGTAGAGACTAGGATATTACATTTTATTAACACTAAAGTTATATATTTTATAAATGTCTTTTAACTGAGGACAAATGTAATATAGGTATTGTATTAAAAGGTGAATCCTTTTAACTATTCATTCAATGATAAATAGGTATTTTCCTTCCAAATACAGATGGTGTATTACTCTCTTATGTGAAAAATGATTTCGGAATCTACCTAGTCCAGTGATAAATTGATTATCAATTAGTTGTTGTCCTCGTTTGTCTTTTTATGATGCAGATGCATGGTGAATATATGGTGAATCAATGAAGTTTTTCTCGAAGTTTTCAACGTAGCACCAAAATTATTGCAAAACACAGTAGCAAATAAAAAAGCGAAACATCACAATTTTGCAAATAACTAAGACGAAACTATAAACAAAAACCAAAAGCCAAAGCCAACAAAAAATCACTAAAATCGGACGGAAAAATGAAACTAACCAAGAACATAAATAAATACACGTCACATCTTTGGAGTCTTTGGTTAAGTTTTTCTCCCATAAGACTTAAAAATGGAGTAAGAAATCATAATTTCACCAGTAGCCCCATCTAGAGTTTGGAGCAAATAGCATAAAAAATGTCAGTTGTCGGTTTTGACCTTGGTCATTCACGTGGAACCTCTATGTGCTTTGTGGCTACATGCCTGCTGGCTCCCCCCCGTTGGTGAGTTCGGTCTACGCACTCTTTTCACTATATTCACTCCTAAAGTACCTAAGGCGTTCGGGTACGGAAGGAGTTAAAGTAAAAGTTCCTCTTTGACCGTTCGGAGATGGTGGAGTGGAGTGTGGATCGGGCATGCGCATAAGGTGATTTAAATTGATAATAAGTTAATTGTGAGTGATTCTTTAGTAAATAAATTTTTTTTTGGTTCCCGTGAATATCATTAATATGGAAGAAACTTATACGGTCGTTACTGACAAGTACGATTAAATTTTAAGTACTGGTATGTCACATTGACAATTGACATTGCACTCCGAGAGTTAAAGGAGTAAAATCATATTCGCACTCCATTTACGCCTAATTACTACACTCCACTCTGGAGTGCGCAGCCCGAACTCACCTCGTGTAACCGCTGCCACGGTGGCGCGCGCGCTATCAACAAAAAGTAAACAAAAAACAATATGGTTATGGTTGCCGCAGACGAAAACATGTGAGAGAGTATTTTTATTTATTTTAGTTTTAGATATGTTATTTAGGATTATTTAAAATTAAGTAAAGGTATTTTGATGCTTTAACGAGTCTTTACCAGGGAAAATTCATTATAAATACATAATTTCCAAATCAAAGAAAGAAATGGTGCCACATTTTAAACAGTCCATGTGAAACCAATTATGAGATAATTTTGATACGAAATCGAATACAAACACAAATCGTTCAAGACTAAGACTGCTAAGATTTGCTTTGTCTTTAGCACCCTCAAAACCAGATACACCAAAGATAATAATACTTAGTAATGTTGTTATCACACCTCCAGATTACCTGTTACATTTTAATAAGATAGATCAAAATTTCAAAGACGGTCAGTCATCAATTGAATTTGAATCTTACATAAGAAACAACGTTTCGATAATGGATTTTTAAATAAATTTAATAGAAAACAAAAGTAAAATTTGCAAATTAAAAAAGGCCCTATAATTAATTCCTAATGTAACGTTTAAACTACAGTCAAAATTTCAGAATCAAAGATATTTCAACAATTTAATTCAAAACTATTATAATGTAGGTTTATTCAGGTTTCTTTAAAACTCGATGCAAACTGTCCGAGAACCAGTGAAACAGTTTAATTCCAAATTATTTGTCGCATACAAATATTAAACTGTCCACTGGTCAACTAGTCTTCTGATAGTTCTCAATGTATTTTTGAAGAACCCGGACATACCTAGTATGAGGGCTGTGGCAATATTTTAAAGACCAAAAAGATAAAAAAAATGATTGAAGTTACTGCATTTAATTTTTTTTCTGTTTCAGTTTATATGGATGGTTGCCTTTTATCTTATTTCCCAAGATTCAACAAGAATATTTTTGTTATTTAGAAAATTAGTTTTTTCAAATCAAGTACATGAATTATTTGTTTTGCAATTTCTGATTTTCATTATTTTAACCGAAGATAGTTAACGTACATCTAAATAATAATGTAATATTTGTGATATTAGAGTAACTTTCTTAAAGATAATAAATATTTGGAGATAATTTATAATACTAGAATTTGTTTTTAAGTCAAACTCATTAGATAATCTTTAGAGAATAACATTTTCGTGAAATTAGGAGTATTTTTTATAGAAACTAGTAAACATTTGTAAAAATAGATTGTACTTTGTATGGAAATATACTAATATATACAAATAATGATGGTAGGTCGGGTTATCCGGGTTTTCCTCACCATAGCAAATAATAATAACTATTCTTGCCACTCACAAGCTCTTCTTGGTGTTTAACTCATGTAGGGTGAAGTGTAGGAAAATCTATTAGTATTGTTGTATTGCCATTAATTTGATTTATTTTCTTGGGAATTTTTAGTAAATATAATTATATAAAACTTTGTATGGTATTTATTTTACCCCTCATAGTTATTTGTCATAGAATTTTACATTTTTATTGGCATTTCATAATTGTTACAAACAGCTAATAAAAAAGCAAAATTTTAATTATAATTAAGAGGAGAAAAATTTACTTTAGCAATTATTTTTTTCTAACCAATACGAAATAGAGCTATGAACATTTCTAGTTTATTTTCAATTTTTAGTGTATGAATAATATGTACATTTAGGTAAAGGTGAAATATTTGTTTCTCTGGAGCCACTATTCCGAAATCTGATTTATTTTCTCAAAAATTGAGAAAATCTTTATTAAACAAAATTTTGCGATTTTTGCCATCAAAGTTGATCAAATTTTAAAAAAGTGACTCCAGAGGAAATAACGTCTACCTTCACTTACATGTTTTTTCTTTCACTAAAAATGAAAAAAATGAACTGAAATTTTGTATGCATATATTTCGTATTAGATGGAAAATAATAATTGTTAAAATAAATGCTCCTCTTAGTGGAAGTAAAATAAGCCCGCCAATTTTCAAATTAAATATGGTATTGCGGGTAACTGAATTACCAACAGAGTAATAATTGAACAGTTAATATTGTAGGTAACTACGTTACCGACAGAGTAGGATTAGTTAAACCACCCGCCCCCACAGGTCGCTGCAAGCAAACTTGTTGCCAAATTTCTACAAAGAAACGGCAACTCTTAATAATCTTTCCTCCATGTTTTAGCTGCGGTCAGTCCACAGCAGCAGGGTTATTCTACTAAGGAACTATAAAAGAGACTATAAGTTTAGCATACTAAACATGTAGACTCTAAATTATAGTCCAGCCATATTCTACTAGTCTTAGAAATAGTCCGACTATAAATTTAATAGGGCTACAACTACAGTACTAGAAAATTAGTCTGTGAGGTTTGGCAACGTTGTGTTCTAAGAACATCAAGAAGAATAATTATATGATTTTGCTTATAGCACATAGATGTTTAGTCTAAATGCTTTTCAAAAAAGAAGAATGAATAATTCCCATTCAATACCATAGATTAGATAAATTAAAATTAAATTTTATTTATCTATGTTCAATACTTCATTAGACTTTGTGTTTACTACCAGTGTTTTGCTATTTTATTATTAGATTTTTATGATTAAAAATGGATCAGAAACGACAGAGATGTACAGAAATTCAATTAAACCACTTAGTAGACTACGTGTCTGATCATAAAAAATTTGCGACAGGAAAGTTTGTTGGCATACAAGGGAAACAAATTCAAGGGGAAATGTGGGTAAAATTATCAGATAACTTGAATGAAATGGGTCCCCAAAAAAGCGTTGAACAGTGGAAAACAATTGTTAAATTTTAATTTATCTGTTGTTTTCTGAAGATTTTTCTATTTAAGTTTGTTCCACTTTACTTTTGCCGTTTTATAATTGTCCGATAAATATTCACAACTCTCACATCAAATTCCAATAAAATGAAAAAATCAGGATATGTGTACACTTCTAACATACTTTTAAATTTAATAGGCACCTTATTTGGTGCTTATAAGAATAGACTACAGCATAGTTCTCATATGCAGACTATAAGGGGTGCTAGAAGCTTAATTGAATACGAAAAAGCTATGACTCCACTTTGAAGTTAGGAACATATAAAGTTCAAGCCAAAATCCAACTTGTAGCCGGGCTATAAATTTAGTAGAATAACCCTGCTGGTATCGGTAACTAGTATAGCCCGAGCTGAAACTATATTTTTGTTTCAAGGAACAGATTCTAGATGGCGCTGTACACAACAATTTACAGAAATCTACAATTGATGGTGGAAAGAGTGGGAGTGTCATTGTCAGGAGCGGCTAAATGCTGACCAGCGTGCACATATTATTTTTTGTGTTTTCCGCTAGATGGCGTGTATTTGAGCGCGGTTTTTTAAATTGATAATTTTGACTTGCACACCATACAGTGCGTCAAAAATTGTATTTTAAATTATATTTTATTGTTATTAATTCTGGGTTAGACGTGAGTTAATAAATAACCCATTAATTAGGAAGTTATTGGTTAGGTATAAATAAAATAACCAATATAAAATGTATCAGTAGTTCACTCATTTATTTTAAAAAATAAAATCACTACAAATTTGTTAGTAATTTAAATAATAATATTGGGTTTTGATGGTATATTAAAACACTAAATCATTATAGTCAATTTATTAAAATATAGAAATAATAGTTGTGACAATCATTGTCTCTAAAAAATTGAGTTTCATTCTTTTTTGTGTATAGAATTGTTTAATAAATATATATTGAGGGTAGGGTGAGTGTATGGTGAATAATAAAATGATTTCTATTTCTACATGTATGTCTCGAGTCTAGAATAAAAATAAACCTAATTGGTCCATTTGTGCAATGAATAATACTCTTGTAGCGGCAGGAGAAGGCATGGCCAATAAAGTACTTTATGAAGTATATACAAAAGTTCTACTTTTCAACTGTTTTCTGTCCGAATAACGACGTTTTTTGACACATTCGAATAAGAAAAATTTAAAAATGTACAAACATATTATAAGACCTAAATAACCTATATAACACAATTTTAAAAATGTTACAAATGAGGTAAAAATTAAATACAAATTAAAGTTTCAAATAGTTATAGCATACATTAGAATAATAAAGTGGTACCATTACGGATCACCGAGTATCACTCATAAATTCTACATAGTGTTAATATGTCTTAGACGAAAGATATGCATAAAGTGTATATTTGAATGTATTAAAGATTCGTTGCTATCAATATGAATATATGTTATAATTTTTACTTAAAATAGTAATCCCTAAGGCGTATAGTGGCACTCAAGGCTGATACTGTGGATCTGCCCCGGAGCGGTACCTGCACGTGGCTCGCTGTGCCGTACCACCCACTCTTGAGAGCTTTTGCCTTCGGGTTGGTATTTTCTTATCATAATAATTAATGATGCTAACACGGCCAAACTGACCTGTATTTCGCTCTCGAAATACCTTTGTACTCTATACCAACAAATTGTCCTGACCAGGAAAAATAAAACCCACACTACATGGTTTACCATAGCTTAAAAGTATAAACAAAATATTATAAAGTTACACAATATTTTATTATAGAAACTTCCATTCAGCTGTTAAATTGAATCGTCTTTCTGTAAAAACAAAAAGATCGTTTCACAGACTCCAATATCCAACAAAATCCACATAAGAGCAATATTTTGCATATGCTCCTCGATTTTAACAATGTCCGTTCGATATTTTACAATACTACAGCAATAAAAATTTTATTTATGCTCCTCGAATTTAACAATATCCGTCCAGTACTTTCAAAATTTAAAAATAATAAAAACCTTGCTTATGCTTCTCGGATGTTAACAATATCCGTTCAGATTTTAAAAACTCAAAAATAAAAACTTTGCTCATGCTTCTCGAATTTTAACAATATTCGTCCAGTACTTTCAAAATTTAAAAATTATAAAAACTTTGCTTATTTTGCTCGGATTTTAACAATATCTGTCCAATACTTTCAAAATTTAAAAATAATATAAACCTTGCTTATGCTTCTCGGATTTTAACAATATCCGTTCAGATTTTAAAAACTCAAAAATAAAAACTTTGCTTATGCTTCTCGAATTTTAACAATATTCGTCCAGTACTTTCAAAATTTAAAAATTATAAAAACTTTGCTTATTTTGCTCGGATTTTAACAATATCTGTCCAATACTTTCAAAATTTAAAAATAATATAAACCTTGCTTATGTTTCTCGGATTTTAGCAATATCCGTTCAGATTTTAAAAATTCAAAAATAAAAACTTTGCTTATGCTTCTCGGATTTTAACGGTATCCATCCAGTACTTTCAAAATTTAAAAATAATAAAAACCTTACTTAGGCTTCACGGATTTTAACAATATCCGTCCAGTACTTTCAAAATTTAAAAATAATAAAAACCTTACTTATGCTTCACGGATTTTAACAATATCCGTCCAGTACTTTCAAAATTTAAAAATAATAAAAACCTTACTTATGCTTCACGGATTTTAACAATATCCGTCCAGTACTTTCAAAATTTAAAAATTATAAAAATTTTGCTTATGCTCCTCGGATTTTTACAAAATCCGTCCAGCACTTTAAAAATAAAAACTTTGCTTATGCTTCTCGGATTTAAACAATATCCGTCTAGCACTTTAAAAATGTAAAAATAATAAAAACGTTGCTTACGCTCCTCGGATTTTAACAATATCCGTCCAGCACTTTACAAATAAGAACATTGCTTATGTTTCTCGGATTTTAACAATATCCGTCCAGCACTTTAAAAATTTAAAAATAATAAAAACGTTGCTTATGCTCCTCGGATTTTAACAATATCCATCCAGCACTTTAAAAATAAGAACATTGCTTATGCTCCTCGAATTTTAACAATATCCGTCCAGCACTTCAAAAATAAAAACATTGCTTATGCTCCTCGGATTTTAACAATATCCGTCCAGCACTTTAAAAATTTAAAAATAATAAAAACTTTGCTTATGCTCCTCGGATTTTAACAATATCCGTCTAGCATTTTTCAATTAATGTTTAAAATAATTTCAAAATTAATGCTGTGCTCCTCGGATTTCAACAATATCCGTCCAGCATTTTCAATTTACATATTTTTTAAATCATTCAAAATAAAAGCTATGCTCCTCGGATTTCAACAATATCCGTCCAGCATTTTTCAATTTCCATTTTTAAATTAATTTTAAAATAATAGCTATGCTCCTCGGATTTTAACAATATCCGTCAAGCATTTTTCACTCTACTAGTCACGAAATGCTTACCACCTGCCATCGCGTGGTTAAAAAACAAGTCATCTAATAGGTCTCGGGCAGTTAATATTTCATTTAGGCAACAAAACATAAAGGAAAAGCCAAAAACAAAAGAATTACTTGCTAACACAGCCCATCCAGGACAATACAACTTACCGATTTTTTTCTATGATTGTGAATCCTCAGATTCCTCATACGATTCACTAGACCACATTTGTAAAACATAAAGCTTACACGATGCTAACAAACTATATTTAATATTTCAAAAGATTTCTGTACATTTGTGCTAAGCAGAAAAAAGTAAAAGCAATACGTTCAGAGATACTCCTCAGATATTTGGCTGACCCATACTTAACTTCTTTAATCACAAAAACAAAAGCTTTAAATTAAGGTTCTGAGGTACTTCTTCTCAAATATTTAACTGACCTGTACTTAACTTTTTTACTAACAAAAGCAAAAGCTTTAAATGGAAGTTCAAAAAAGGTACTCCTCAGATATTTAACCGACCTGTACTTAGCTTTGTTATTAAATAAAAACAGTAGAGAAGTTCAGAGGTACTCTTCAGGGATTAACCTGACCTATAATTGACTTTCTGGTGACATAATTACAACGTTAAGTTCAGAGGTACTCCTCAGACATTAACCTGACCTGTACTTGACTTTCTGGTAACATGAAAATAAAATTAAGTTCGGAGGTACTCCTCAGGGATTAACCTGACCTGTACTTAATTTTCCGAATGGTAGAATTAACAGTTAATCGCAACTTGGAAAGAGCGCTCGTCCATTCTGACAAATTTCGAACTTCAACAGTTTTTTTTGTAGTAATAATAAATTAATTATTGTTACAACATACCTTTCAACTTGCCCAGTAGCGCCCCTGCTAATTTAATGACGCCTAATATTTATATTTACGAATAAGGATTTTTTATCGGTAAAAGTTGTTCCACGGTTAATTAAAATACGTGCCGTCTTCGGCTAAAATCTACACATAGCCTATCTCCCCCGTCTTTCTTTTTAACCAAAATGACAGAGCTTGCAAATGAAGAATTACTTTCCCGAAAAATACTGTTACGCAATATATTTGCTATCATGTTTCTGACTTTTTTTTCGTTCAATTAAGGACAGTCTGTATGGTCGATAATTTACAATACAATAATTTTTTAAATCAATTTTAAATTTTGTCGTATTAACATAACGCACCGCATTGCCAAAAGTAATTATATTTTTATACTTTCCCAGCAATTCAAACAATTTATTACGGTCTTCATTTTCAAGAGTGTTTACGTTGACATCGTTTAAGATATCGCCGCCATCCGACTCTGACAAAACGTAAACACAATTCATAAACGATTTATTACGGACTGTATCAATTCCCTGTTTATCAACTGATATTGTGATATCATTGCGTTGTACCGCGTCTCTACCTACAATAATTCATATTCCTACTGATAATTTCGAACAAGAAAAAAAAAACGTGTCGATAGAAATATTTTCGCACTTGAACATAACATTAGTTTTGCCGTAAGTCGCTACCTGACCGCCCCCTATCCCTTTTAATAGAGTAACAATACTCAACATTACAGCCAACTAAATCTGATTTTTTTTTTACATAAGAGAACAGGTAGACCATTTATCTATTAAACAATAAACTGTAGTGTCCTTAATCACAGTAAGAGTTAAGTAATTAGATGAATTAACCGCTTTGCAACAATTCAAGTTTGATAATTTATAAATCAATGTTATTACCCATTTTATTTTTTACATTCCTATTTAACGCTCCCATTTTTACAGAGACATCTCATATCTAGCCAATAACAAGCTCTATTAGCTCTACTTCAGTAAAATTGATTTTAATACATTTAAATAAAATTAATTTTTCCCTTGCATACTTACAGTACCTAGCAAGTGGTTTGCTTGTAAGAAGAATGGCATTTTTCAACTTTTCGGCCAAATTCTTTTTAGAGGGAAACAGGGTCACTATTGTGAATTTCAAACCATCTACGGGCCTCTCCTCGAAGAGAACTTATTTCCACAATTTCACAACACCAACACGATCTACCGAAATCTGCCCGGTCAGAGACAAATATCGGTAGCACGACGTCGTCATTAGCGCGTCACGACGCATGCAGTTTTTGAAAAAATTTTATTAACGCTTCGGCACTCATTTTCGAAGAAATGATCGTTTAAAGTTTTTTTTGTGTTAATGGGACTATCCCACTTCTGATGTTATAATTTTTACTTAAAATAGTAATCCCTAAGGCGTATAGTGGCACTCAAGGCTGATACTGTGGATCTGCCCCGGAGCGGTACCTGCACGTGGCTCGCTGTGCCGTACCACCCACTCTTGAGAGCTTTTGCCTTCGGGTTGGTATTTTCTTATCATAATAATTAATGATGCTAACATATATATTTATTGAAACATTCAATACCTCTATTGATGTCGGAACATAAAAAATAATAATAATTAGGCAAATAAAAAGTGATAGGTCATAATAATACCAATTCTACCTCTCTTGTCTTAAATAAAATACATTACAGATTAAGTTAAAAAAGTATTTAACTAGGAAAAGGAACCTTAATCTATATCAACTAATATTAAAAAAAAATCAAAAACCTTAAATTAGAAATTAAAAATAATTATGATCATTGTCACTACTTTTACTTATAACTAAAGAACTGCTAAGAGTACTTCTAATAATTTCGTTTTCATTTAAATTGGGTTTTTTTTTTGATAATTATTGCCCTTTTGCTTTTTTTTTGTTGAGGTGAAGACCAGCTGTTTTTTAATTTTTTTATTTGGTGGCTCATTAATTTCTGCAGAGGTTACACAAGGAATATCGACTCTGCTAATGCTGTTGTCATAGTTTAAGAGCAAATTAGCATTCTTCAAATATTGAGAAACTTGCCTGAGAACATTTTCATCAGAGGAATTTTCTAATTTGCCCTGCATATCATTGATTTAATTTTTTATTTTATTTTTTAATGTGCCTAAACTTGTTGCCTCTGCTGAAATATGTTGTCCCAAATACTCTAAATGTGTATTTACTTCAGCCTTGTCTTCATCACATTTATTTTGTTTATATTTACCATCAGCTTCTTCAGAATTGTTATCTGTCATATATAGCAAATGAAAGGAATATGTTTGCGTATTGTATTTCGTCTTAAATAATCTAAACAGGTGCAGGTAATAACTGATAATGCAGATAGGAAATGGCACTTCAGCATTAAAAACACAATTCAAATTCAAACTTATTTGTTCGACAATTGACAATATGATCAGCAGTAGCTGCGCCCTCTGACGAAAAGTAAAATAAATAATCTGTGCACGCCGGTCAGCATTTAGCCGCTCCTTCATTGTCAGGCATCCATTATCGATTACCTCGCGGTGAATGACATTTGCCATTTTACCTGTATTTTTTGTGATTATCAATATCATATTGTCAATAATTATTATTTTTTTATATTTGGGTGTTCTCTGGATCCTGGATGAATAAATAGTAAGTATTTTGTAAATAATTGTTCATTGTATTGTCAACTTGGTCTTGTTCAATTGTGTTTTAAATGTTCAATTTGTTTACTTGATCTTGCTGACGATTGAGCTTATTTTAAATTTTTGTGGTAATTTTTAGTTATAAAAGCTGTAATATATCGTATTGTTGTATGCCAAATTGTTTTGTAAACACTCTGAAATCCTAATAACGATTTATTTCAAATTTGAGTATTGGGTGTTCGCAGTCCATTTTTCAATAAAACAACAAATTTGTAAAAACTATTTAGTATGTGATAAACATTTTGAAGATATATTTAAAGTTCTTGGTGCACGCAGCGATCTAACTGTATTTTTATTTGTTCTAGTACAAACTTTTTCAAGCCGTTTGGAGTGGCAATATTGGATTGTGGAAGACAAAATAGCCTAGTCCGGGAAGTAATGGTCAGTATACCTTTTTTTTTTATTTATGCCTCACTTTCTGTGCTCCCCAACAGATTTGAAGGGTTCAGGAAAAAAAGGGGCCTAGTCACAATTACCAACATGTTCAGAAAACCAAATTTAATTTACACTGACAAATACAAACTTTTGATACTTTAAGGTAATTGATTACAAAAAGATGTTACTTTGTTTAAATGTTGCCTGATTATATTGTAGTTTACCACTTAATTTACCAGACAGTTGTAATTTTTTATTCTAAATACTGAAAATGACAAACAAACAGTAGGAAAGTCCTTGGACATAATTTTAAATGCACTGTTTTGCATTTGCTAATACTGGTATTTTACAAAATAGGGCGGACCAGTTCAATTTTGATAAAAATGAGGCTTAGCTGCTTTTTTCTTCCTGTACCCTTCTTGATTTATAAGTTGATTAATATTTATTTTTTGTTTTAGATAAAACTCTTCAACCTCTGTGGACAATGACTTAACTTTCCAGCTAATTAACGCGCTACATTTAATTATTCTATTTTGTATGTTTTTTTTTGTTTTAATAAATTAATTTTGTTGATCATGCTTTTTAATTTTTTGTAAAAATATTTTAACTTGTAGTCAAGTTAGGATTGGTTCATACTACTCATTTTTTGCTTTATTGTAACAAATATAATTTTATTGCTACAATAAACGTAAAAAAGGAGTTTGTATGAACCAATCTTAATTTGACTACCACTTTTAAACTAAATATTGAAGGACCATTTTGAATGTTCCCGCGTTTTGTGTTAACTAAAGTGACCGCGAGATGGCGCCACTTCCGCCAAATAGTTCAAAGAACGCTCACCGGGTGTTACAAAACTGTCTCAAATTTTAACATTGCAGTTTCCATTCTAAAAGTAATTGTTCTGTGGTCCACAGACCATGGTAATAATCCTTCCTCCATGGACCATGGTCAGTCAGGGGCTGGAGCGGGACAAATTTTAGGGTGCTTTTAAATGACATTTAAGCGTGTTAAACGGTCACTAATCGGACTAAACCGAACGCTAAAAAAGTCGTTTGGATTCTTCCACCATGGTTTGGAGTTAAAAGTGTTAAAGGAGTTAAAGGAACGTGGCAAACCGAACGCAATGTGTAGGCAGAACTCAGACAGAATAGGTCGTCCACGATCAAGCACGGTCAACCCAATGAACTGAAGTGGGGTAGAATGCTTGTCAATAGACTTGATGTGCGACTCTATGGGCGAAGATAGGTTATTTTTTATCTCACTCGGGAGTATTTAAAATAGCCAGTTTCTATTTCACATTGTTATTGTCTGATCCACCAGCTTGTGGATTAAACAATAACAATGTGAAACAGAAAATGGTTATTATAAATAGTCCCGAGTGAGATGAACAATAAAAATGGCTGCGCCCATCGAGTCGCACCTTGTTCTAATAGTACAACATGTACATTGGCATTCTACCCCCCTCCAGTTCATTGGGTCAACCAAGGACAATCACATGACTCCTCGACCGTTTTAAAAGAGTGAATTCACACAGCGTCGATCGATTTGATCCGACCAAAACAAAAATGGTTCTCTATTTTAAAATTTTAATTATTGCTTGTAATGGAAATTAACAGTTGATGCTTCAATTAAATATTTGTTAATTAATATTAAATCAATAGACATTTATATTAAAAAAAAAATATGAGTTTTCTGATATATATTTATATACAGTTATTCAAAATAGATCATAATAATAATATAAATATTAACCTTCGGCCATTTTTTAACATATATCTATTTTATAACGTATTTAAATTCTTTATAACCTAACTTTTGATCGTCCACCATCGAGCGATCAAACAAACTCGAAAAGTGAAATTGCTTGGTCGAGGACGGTTGATGACGGTGGCGCTCGATCGGCTTAGTGTGAGGTTTGCCATAAGCTTACGCATGTTTGAAATTTTGGACGATCGCGGACGGTCGACGTGAACGAGCTGTCTGAGTCCAGGGGGTCAATTCTCGACTTGTAGGAACCTTTTCCTATAGGAATTTGTGACACTTTCCTATATGTAGGAATATGTCATAAATTTTCGATGTATGTAAAAATGTCAAAAATTCCTATAGGAAAATATTCCTACGAGTCGAGAATCGACCCCCTGCCGTATAGGCATTCCAACGACCTGTCCAAATGGCTACCCGGGGGGCTATTTTCAAAGTCGAGAGAATTCATTTCTCTCGAGAGAAATGTCATACGTCAACGTAAAACAGTAATTTTTAGGGTCCTAAGGGCCAGTGTGAACTCACTGATTGTTTCTCACGGTTTATTTAGAGATAATTAATATCCTCATAAGAATTTTAATCCTCGAGGCCTTTAAAAACAGCGTTTCCACATTGACGTATGACATTTCTGATGAGAATCTTGAGAGAAATGAGTGCTCCCCAGGGCTGGTATACCTGGTGCTCCCATACTTTGAAAATAGCCCCCCTGATTGGTTAGCAAAAAATTGACAGGACTACGTCAGTTAGGTTAGTTATTTTATGGTTATTTTGTGGTTCATTTTGAGTTTATTTCGCAATTTTTTGTGGTTTAAGTTATTTTAGTGCATTTAATTGCTTAAAAAATGCCAGTGAATTGTATTGTGTGCTCGAGAAAGTATCTCAAGTTCAGTTCGATAACGTTTCATAGGTAAGTAAATAAAAACCATTACCGTTGCATCACACTTTTTAAGGGGTATCATAATTCAAAATAAGGTTTAAAGGTAATGTTGTAGTTGACGGGTCTAGAAATGCGCATATTCACACCACTCTGCACTGACGTCTAGAATTTGAATTTGCTCAAGCCACGTTGCCAAATCTCCACTTTCATTTTAGCTTGCTTTATTTCATAGTTTATTATTTAGACAAATTGTAACCTCTGTAAATTAAAATGTATGATAAATAAATATAAAGATTTATATTATATTTTGAAATAACAATTCTGTTTTGTTTTATAAGACAGTTTTGATAGATTTTAAATTTAAATTTTGTAATTATCTCTATTGAAAGGTATTATTGACATTAAAAATAACGGTCGTATTACTTGAAAATCTTTAGAATTTTTTTATTTTTATGGGATTTTTAATCGATGTAAAAATTGGTAAATAGATGATTAAAAGTAAAAGTTATTTCAATCTGCTTATTCGCTGGTTCCAAATAATTAAATATAACCTGGCAACTATGTAACGATTCCAACTGACAGAACTAGCCGGAACAGCAATGGTGCGGACTGGCACATTTCCAGACCCTTCAACTACAACATTACCAATATTTGGTTGTCAAATAAATATTTGGTTTTCAAATATAAAAATTGAAAGTATTTTCTTAAGACATACCTTTCTGGCTCCATGGGAAATGCAAAATAACTTGTCCCTTTGTCTGTTTACTCTGTTTGAGATGGACAAGGGCGATAGACACATCTCTTTCTTTTCTGATCAGGTGCAGAAGCCATTTCAAAAATATCACACAATAAATGAAAAACTAAAATAATAAAAATGTCTCAAAATATGCACTGCAAACAAACAAAAATAATGACATATTTACATCGCATTGACACTATTGACGTTGACGTTTTTGTCGCTTATTTTCGGACATGCGCAGAAAAATATGGACCCCTCATAAAAAATTATCTGTCGCTACTGTATTGTTCTTTATACTGGGATAGAACCTTCGATAATACGTTAAAATACACCCGCGCCATCTAGTTTAGACTGTACGAAGGTATGCTTAATCCAATCAATGAACTGGAGTGGGGTAGAATGCTTGTCAATAGGCTTGAGATGCGACTCTATGGGCAAAGACAGGTTATTTTTCATCTCACTCGGGAGTATTTATTACAACCATTTTCTATTTCACTTTGTTATTGTCTGATCCACCAGCTTGTGGATTGAACAACAACAATGTGAAACAGAAAATGGTTATTATAAATACTCCCGAGTGAGATGAGAAATAAAAATGGTAGCGCCCATAGAGTCGCATCTTGTTCTATTGATACAATATGCACATTGGCTTTCTACCCCACTCCAGTTCATTGAATCCAATCGACAAAACTGTCATGGCCGAAATATTTTTTCACATGTAATAACGCCGTTTTGTATTTTAGTAAAATTCTTATAAGTTTTGTTAAGAAGGTGGTTAAACAAAAACGTGATTAGGTAAGTTAATTTTATAAATATTTAATTTTTGGACAATCAGGTTTATTTGTTACTAGTGTTATAATCAAGTACATTAGATTGTTTTGCTATCTGAAATATTGTAGGTTATGAAACGGAGATGTCAACCAATGGGTTTTGAAAATAGCAGAGGTTCCAATAATTGACATTAGTGTCAATTATTGGGTTTCAAATGATTTTTTCAGTTTTCTAGTGAGATTTAATAAGGATAAAATTACAAAAATGTCGCTATAAAAACTGCTTAACTCTGATAATCAGATCCAATGGTTGACACTATTGTCAATTATTGGAGTATATGCTGTCAATTATTGGTTCTTTCAGGAAATGGCGAGTAAAAAGCCATTCTTTAAATATTCAAAAGAACAAATGGAAGACGCAATAGCAGACGTAAAAAGAGGATTAGCTGTGGCAACCTCTGCAAGAAAGCATAAAGTACCAAGAGTGACCTTAATGTACAAAATTCAAGGCAAAACACCAACTGAGAGCAAAATGGGTAGAGATTCCTAACTAAAGAGGAGGAGGGCGTTTTGGTTACCTGGATCCTTAGCATGGCTAAAGTGGGATTTCCGGTTGGTAAAGAACAGTTACTAAACAGTGTTCAACACTTAATGCTAGAATTAAAAAGAGATAATCCATTTGCCAACAACAGACCAGGAAAAAAGTGGTATGCAAGTTTCTTAAAACGAAATCCAATGATTAGCGAGCGTACTTCTCAAAATTTAACTATAACTAGAGCGTCAGTTACCACAGGACAATTAACCGATGAAATTTTTAATTACCTCCAAGAAAATAAATACGATGATATATTAAATGACCCAAAACGCATATTTAATGCGGACGAGACTGCTTTCTTTCTCAATCCAAAAGGAGATAAGGTTATGGCCGAACGTGGAGCAAAGAATGTCTACAAAATTGTTAACAGTGATGAGAAAGAATGTCTCACCGCGTTAATTACAGGAAATGCTGCAGGAGATCTAGCTCCGCCAATGATAATTTTCAGATATGAACGAATTCCTAAAGAATTAGCAAACAGTGTACCTGAAACATGGGGAATTGGAAAATCCGAAAGTGGTTGGATGACGGGCGAAACGTTCTATGAATTCATATCAAATATATTTTATCCCTGGCTACTTGAAACAAATAGTGCATTTCCGGTTATTTTATTCATAGACGGCCACGCCTCACATTTAACTTTACATGTTAGTCAATTTTGTGACGAACATAAAATCATTCTTGTAGCCTTGCTACCCAATTCCACCCACAAGATTCAGCCAATGGATGTTTCAGTTTTTCGGACACTAAAAGCTGGGTGGAAAGAAATTGTGCAGGAATGGAGATTGCAGAACTATAACAACCCCATACTAAAAAAAATGCACTTCTCCCCGTTACTGAGACAAACACTCGAAAAACGGATAAGTCCACAAATTTTACAAAATGGTTTCCGGAAATGTGGAATTTATCCCTGGGATCCAAAGGCCGTTGACATAGCAACAAAAAAAGAAAATGCAAGAGTTCTTAATGTAAATAATGCAAAATTAACAGAATTGCAGAAAGGCTTACACTTTGTTGAGAAATTTATAAGCCAGGACAAAGTTGAAACCTTCAAAAAATGTTCTGTTTGGTCTGGAGATATTGCAGATCAGTCGCTTTTTGAATTTTACACTAGCATTTTGAAAGAAATAAATAGTGTAGAGAAGGAAGTGAATTAAATTCAAAAGACAGAAAAGTTGCAAAATCAAGAATCTCTACAAAACATAAAATCGATTGAAGATAAAGAGAACACAGATAGTCAAAATCAGCTTTCAACAACAGGACCATCGCAAATCCCAAATTTAGACAATACTGTTTCAGTGGAAGAAAATGAAAACACACAAAAACAACACGTAACTCCACCGTCAAAAGAAACTAGACCTTCTGAAAACATTGACTTACCTTTTAATGTTCCTACCCCTTTTAAAAAAGCGTGTTTCTGGCCAGGTCCTAAACCTTCCAAAAGCAAGAAATATAAAAAAGAAAAGGTTCCATCTGTAACAACATCAAAGAGTTGGCAAATGTATTATCAGAAGAAAGAATTAAAAAAGAAGGAACTTGAAGAAGCAAAAAAGAAAATACTAGAAGATCGCAAAAGGAAGAAAGAGCTAAACCAAGTACAAAAAGACCTAAATAAAGACAAAAAAGAAAATTCTACAAACATTAAAAAAACGTTAGAAAAACGTAAACGACAACATATCTCTAGCTCCTCTTCAGAGGAAGATTGGGTACCTTCAGGAAACAGTAGTGACGACATTGAAGAAACTTATTTCATACCTGAAAACGAGCCTGAAAATGATGGACTATTGAACATAGATACTGACGAGAGAGTTGAATATAAAGAAGGCGACTACATTTTAGTAGGTTTCCCTGGAAAAAATAGAATTTTACATTTTGTCTGTGTAATTCAAGTAGTTTTAGAAAATGATGAATTAGAAGTCGTCGGATTAAAGAAATGCAATGATAGCAACAAAAATGTTTTTATTTTAAATGATGCAGACGTTAGTACTATTGAAACAACGCAAATTGTACACAAACTCTCTTTTCCAAATATACAAGTTGCTGGTGATAGGATTAAGTATGAATTTAAAGGAACTCGACACATTACATACAGAATACAGAGAGACATTACATTAAAATTGCTGTCTGTCGAACGAAGATAGGAGTCTTGATAGGAGATGTACTGAAAGATGAGAATCCCACTATTTAATTTTAATCTCTCTGACCTGATACTTAGATAATCTACATGCTACTCCAATGCATGCTTTATAGCATGGATATAAAAAACCACCTTTATACCAATACTTTTTAATTTTTTTATCGAATGGTTTTGATCAACAGAATCAAGTTCATTTTAAAGAAATACAATTAATTTTTAATTGTACATATGGCGGGTTGTACAATAGGCAGTTAAAATGCAGACTTAGTTTAAACTGTGAACCTTGTTGTATACTCATCGGTTATTGTTAAACATAGTTTTAAAAATGACATTTGTTTTTGAATATAACTAGTTAAAAATAAAACTCTTGTTAGTTAAAATATGTTTAGAATATTTTTTGTACAACCTGCCCATAATGTATTTTGTAAAAATCATAATATTCTTGTAAGGAAGTTGGAAAGCTTAGGGTTTGATCAGTCGCTGTTGAGATTATTTTCATCTTACCTAAATCATCGTTTTAATTATGTCTTTTACAACGGATTTTCATCTTCACCCCTCACAGCAACATCTGGAGTTCCACAGAGCTCCAATCTGGGGCCACTATTATTTGGTATATTTATAAATGACTTGCAATACATTTAACCTGCTGTTCGCTACTGACTTAAAAATATTTACCTCAATCTCATCAATTCAAGACTGTTACTTTTTACAGACCCAACTAGGGAATCATTGAAAATTGGTGTAATGAAAACAAGCTGTTTATGAATGTGTCTAATTGTAAAGTATGTTCCTATACTAGAAGTAATAACAAGGTGGAGTTTAATTATTTATTTAACAGCCTACCTTTATCGGAAATTGAAGATTAAGGTATATTATTCAACCAAAAAGTTACTTTTTCGGATTATATTGAAAATACCGTTGCTTCTGCGTTGAAAAGCTTAGGGTTCTTAATTCGTAATACTCGTTCTTTTACAAACTCTTAAAGCTTGGAGATCCTTACTTTTCTTTAGTTCGTTCCAGGCCAGAATATGCATCTCTTGTCTGGAACCTTATTTACAATAATCATAAAAGATCATTGGAAAATGTTCAGCGGCGATCTCTCAAGTACCTTTCTTTTAAAATAGATGAGCTGTATCCCATTCGAGGTATTGAAGAATCTCTGCTTCTTTCGAAAATAGAAGGGTAGTTTCCAGTGTTACGTTTTTTTATAAAATATTACATAACACTATTGATGTACTATTTTTGATAAATAAATTTTAATGTTCCTTAAACAGCCATTAGATATCATAAAACATTTTATACAGCAAGTATTTGAACGAACTTGGGAAGAAATTCACCTATAACGCTAATGTGTTCAAATTTTAATTAATTTTGTTCTGATGGGGATATTTATTTCCACCATTAGTTGTACTAATTTGTAGCTAATGTATTTAGGATTCTTTCTTTTCTTTTTTTTTCTTGCTGTTGCTAAAATTATTTTCTGTCGAAATATTATGTTTAACATTTATTTCATGTATTTTGTTCTGTAAATGGATTAATTTATTGGGCAATAAAATTATTTTTATTTTATTAAGCAAAAAAATGTTTATTTTGATGCACCTACCACCTTTAAAAGTTTGTCAGTATATTAACGAGAAATCCTATATAATTATATTCCCGAAGAAAAATATTTTTGGAATAAATTCCGAATTCTATTTATTGATATTTGTTATTTTTTAGGTTCAATGACTTGATATCCTTGATACTTAAAAAAATGGTACGAGATTAAGCAGATTTGATGCTATGTCACATTGTGGTGCGAAGACGTGGCTTGTATAAATTTGGGGTATCAGTTGATAGAAAACAGTACGCAAAAATAAATTTAAATCTGCAGATACATCAGAGATAGCCATATTCCATACCACAATATGTCATGCGTGAACTCGATGAGATTTCATCGACTAAGTATCATTCCTCTGTAATGTTTTGTATCATTAGGAACACGCAACATTGTAAACAATTATGACCAGGGTTTTCTAACCTTTTCCCTAGGTCAGAGAGAATAAATGAAAACTAAATAATAATAATAAAGATTGAAAATATATATACTTTTAAGAGTTTTATTATGTCAGCCATAGTTTTATACAAAAAATGAAAATAAACTGAAATTATACATTAAAAATACATTCATAAATTAACTATATTTATAACACTCATCGACACTCTCTTTCTCCTGGCTAAAATATTACTTATCTATCTATTCGGCTCTGTTCCGTCTATTTTTTGCCTTTAGCCTACTTCTGACACTTCCATTCGTTCTTATTCAGTGTAGTATGCATAGTTTTCGGAATATCAAGTGTTATACCTATCTGATGCTTGGTCCTGCAAAGTTCATCTTCAGTACACCTGCTTATGTGACATCTATCTCGATGTCAAGTTTGATTGAACACCCGTTTCTTGCCTATTACTCTTATACTTAACCAGAACTAGCTTAGACTCGAACGCATGTCTAATTCGGCCAAAACACAGCCTTGGTACACAAATATTTATTTTAACGCTGGTTTCATTACAAAAAACTGGAGTAAAGGGTAAAATTATCTCTTGTCCAGTACACTTGTATACACTTGAGTATTAGCCTATATTATTTTTGATTGAAGACGTATGCATTTAAGAATGTCGTTTACTTAAAAATAAACATTTAATTTTGATATTTCATTTAACTCAATTAAAACAGTAAATTATTATTTTCCATTTATACAGTATGGTTCAAATGAAAGGAATAATTTCATTATAATGGAAGTAGTTGGTTTTTCGAAAAAATGCTCGCATAGGTCAATTTTGTTTACTCAAAGAGCAATTTTTTAAATAGAATTCGATTTTCCCCCACTTCACATTTTTGGGCAGTGACGTCATTGACAATTTTTTTAAATAGTAACCCCAATTTTTTTTTCTTGATTTTGATAGATCTTGCAATTTCCTACTCGGAAACATAATATTTGAAATATCTTACATAACAATTTTTTTTGAATAAAAGACTTTTAAAGATCAGACACATAAATTTTATTTTATTTTGAGAACACAATAAATGAATAAAAGAATTATTTGTAATTAAGTGCTTAATCTGACAAAATAATTAATAATAATAATAAAAAAGAATTTGTGAAATTGTCAATTCTTTTTATTATTATTATTAATTATTATTATTATTATTATTATTATTATTTTTTTTTTTTTTTTTTTGTGAGCTTCGACTGCCGGGGTCATTAGCTCTTTAACTATTATATGGGTGTAAATATTATATTTTCTTGTAAATACCACTCAATTTTAAAAAAGTAAGTAATTTTTGTGTTGAGTCTTTTTCAGTTTTTAAAATGTTTTCTATTTCAGGGGACATGATTCCACTTTGACGTCTATAAGGTTCATAACTTGGACATGTGAAAAGGTGTTGCACTGTTAATCGAATTCTACATATTTCACATCTTGGTCTTGCCGAACCCGCTAAAAGATATAGGTGTGTAAGGTTTGTATGTCCTATTCGGATTCTACAAAGTGTTACTTGCTCTCGCCGAGATAATTCTTTTGGGTAGAACCATTTTTTGGTGAGGGCTTAATTCTTTTAAGTTGTCCATCATATCCATTCTACTCATGTTGCCATACATTTGTTAGTTCTCGTTTTATAAATTTTTTGACATCCTCTATTGGAACTGGAATACCTTTGTCCACTCTGGCGATGGTAGCATCTTTGGCTGCAGAGTCTGCTATTTTATTTCCGGTTATATTCACGTGACTTGGAACCCACATGATGGTAACTACTTTATTTATAGACGTCAGGTAAGTATAAATCTCTAAAATTTTAACAGCCCAATCATTTAATGTGAAACGGTTTTCCAAGGCTTTGATAGCACTTAAAGAATCCGTACAAATAAGGCATTGTGTGTTCTCTTGGAAAGAAAAATATATCATAGCTTGCCATATTGCATATAATTCAGCTGTAAAAATGCTGCACATCGGATTAAGCGTCCAATGGTAAGGTTCATTGTTTACTACAAAGGCGGAACCAATCCCGTTTTCTGAAAGAGATCCGTCTGTGTATATATTCAAGTGTCCAGTGTACCTTTGGATTTGTTCAGAAAAAAGACAACGATAGGTAAGCGGTGATGTATGTTCTTTCTTCCATTTGCTTAGAGATAGGTTGATATTTGGAATCTTTCTCAACCAGGGTGCAATGCTTTGGTCGTTGTGTTTTTTGAAGATATTATTTTCAAGATTGAAAGAGTATTTAGTAGTTGTCTCTAAATATCGGATGTTTATCGGTTTTGTAGAAGTTTGTCTATATGTATTTTCCATGTTTATGAAACACTGATGATTCAAATGGTTTGGAGTGGATTGCACTTTCGCTCCGTACGTAATCATACTCATCTCTCTTCGTAATTTTAGAGGTATCGAGGAGGATTCTGTCAAAATTGCTTGTATTGGGCTTGTTCGAAAGGCGCCAGTGGCTAGGCGTATTGCAGTGTTTTGGATTCTGTCAAGGACTTTTAGTTTAGATGGTCGAGCAAAACCGTATACGATGCACCCATAATCGATTTTGGACAGGACCAACATTTGATAAATTCTAAGTAGAATTTCTCTGTCAGAGCCCCAGTTAATGCTGGATATACATTTTAAAATATTAATGACTTTGCGGCATTTTGCCTCTAAGTAATGTATATGTGCCGCCCAATTTAGTTTATTATCAAAATAAATACCTAGTAATTTTGTTTGCTCTTGACATTTAATTCGTTTACCTCCTAGATACACTATAGGGTCGAGGTGTGCTGTTCGTAATCTGCAAAAATGTACCATATGTGTCTTTTCCGCTGAGGATTTAAAGCCGGTTAATTTTGTAGATTCTTCTACCCTATTGATTTCCAATTGGAGATTATATTCTAGGGCTTCCATAGAGTGGTGTCGGCTAAAAATGGTAAGGTCGTCAACGTACAATACGGACTGAATATTTTGGGAGATGTTACAGACAAGGTGGTTGATAGCGATTGAAAAAAGTGTTACACTAAGAACTGACCCCTGGGGAATTCCGTTTTCCATGGGTCTTTCCGTTGATTCCCAGTTACCAATCTGTACTGAAAAAGTTCTATCAGCAAGAAAACATGCTAAGACTTTGGGTAAGTTTCCGCGAAAATTCCACATGTATAATTGATTTATAATACTATGTTTCCAGGTAAGATCATAGGCTTTTTGCAGGTCAAGCATAACTGCAACGAGGTGTTGTCTTTCTTTGAAGGCTTCTTGGATTTCCATTTCAAAAGCACTAAGAGCATCAATGGTGGAACGATTTCGGCGGCAGCCAACCTGTCGTTCAGAGAGAAAGTGATTGGATTCTAAAGCCCAGGTAAGTCTTAAGTTTATCATTTTCTCAAACAATTTTCCCAAACAAGAAGTTAAAGAAATTGGACGGTAATTTTTTGGGTCAGATGAAGCGACACTATCTTTTGGGATCGGGACAATAATTGCTTTTTTCCAGTTCTTTGGAAACGTGTTGGAAAGCCAAATTTTGTTATAAAATTTCACGAGATTTATCTTGGACTCGTGAGGCAGGTGTCTTAGCATTCCATAAATAATTAAGTTATGACCCGCGGCACTTTCTTTACAAGTGCTAAGGGCATGTTCCAATTCTTCTTTCGTGAAAATGGCATTATAATTTAGGTCACTGTCAGAATTAAAATCTAGATTTTCTCTTTCTTTTTGTGTTTTCAGACTCTGAAATTCTATGTCGTAGTTCGTTGAACTACAGAGAAATTGGAAACTATTAGCAAAAGCTTCGCTTATATCTGGAATTTCTGTAATTATTTCACCACGAATATTTAGTGCCTCTGGGGTTATATGCTTATTTTTCCCTGCTATCGTTTTAATTTTTCTCCATACCTCGGAAGTAGAGGTATCTATAGTTAGCGATGAGACATAATCCTGCCAAGAATTTCGCTTGGATTCTTTAATTAATAATTTAGCTTGGGCTCTGGCTCTTTTAAATAAGATTAAATTGATATCTGTGGGATATCGTCGAAATTTATTTAATGATTTTTTTCTAGCAGATACTACTTCTCGGATGTTTTCATTCCACCAAGGAACTTCTTTAGATGATCTTTTGTTTCTAGATTTTGGAATGTTTTTTTCTGCAGCCTCCAAAATAGCTTTGGTAATATTATCTACTGCTTCGTCAATATTATTAAAACTATTTGGGTCAGGTATAGAAACAGAACTAAAAAATCCATCCCAGTTCGCTTTATTAGCTAACCATCTCTCTGCGAAGTTAAATTCTTGGGGAGGGGTGTCTACACTTATTACAATGGGGAAATGATCGCTAGAATGTAGATCGTCCATGGGTTCCCATGTGAATCGTGGAGCAATGTTTGGGGACACAAAAGTTAAATCCATAGCCGAAAAAGAGTTTGACCTTAAATTAAAATAGGTAGGTTTTCCATTGTTCAGGAGGAATATATTTTCTTCTTCTATGAGTGTTTCGACACGTCTACCACAGGTATCCCTCATTTGGGAACCCCAAAGTTGGGAGTGTGCATTAAAATCACCTAAAAACATGACTGGTTCTGGGAGTTGGTTGAATAAATTCTTCAACTCATGCACGGTCCAATGATAATTGGGAACATAAAAGTTGCAGATCGTGAGTTTTAGCGGTGTTTCAATTTGAATGGCTACAGCTTGTAACCTGGTATTTAATTTTATTTCTTTTGCAGGAAACGTGTCTTTTATAAAGATGGCAACCCCACCTCTTGCTCTAAGATCAGGTTGTACATCTTTACGGAAACATTGGAAATTTCTGAGGGTGAAACGTTCATCCGGTTTTAAGTGGGTTTCTTGTATGGCTAAAATTATTGGTGATATGTTACTTTTTATGAATTGTAATTCGGAAAGATGTAATTTGATTCCATTACAATTCCATTGTAATATATTTGTGTATGTGTTATTCATAATTGTACATAAAATTAAAAAAAAATATATGTTTGAAAATATTAAAATAACATATGTAAATAAATAAGATAATATAGGTTAATAAATAAGATAATGTATGTAAATAGAATATGTAAATGTATATATAATATGTAAATAGAGTATATATGTAAAATAATGAGTAAGTAGTATCACAGTTAATTGTCTTCTGCTGAAGTATGACCAAGCGGTTTACTGGCAGGGTCGGTTTGAATATCATCTTTTAAAGATGATATTTCAGGGTTAAGGAGGGGTACTGCAGGGTTAGGGAGGGGTGCTTCAGGGTTAGGGAGGGGTGCTTCAGGGTTAGGGAGGGGTACATCAGTGTCCATTGTTTCTAGACTAGGTTTTCTACTCCTAGGTACGCCTTTCGGCCAACCACCTTTCCTTTTTGTTTTCTTTCTCTTAGTGCCTTTTCGGGTGGTGCTTGTTGTTTTTGTAGTGTTTTCACTAGTTACAGACTCAGATTCAGAATCTGTTACCTGCGACAATTGTTCTTGTGATTCAGATGGTGGGTAAATTTGCTGCGTTAGTTGTGTTGTCTGGAAACAGCTCTTTAAGGCACTAATTAAATGTGGCAGTAGATTTTTTACCAATTCCTGTGTGTTTACGGTAGGAACAGGAGCGGGTGGACGAAACGTAGTTACTTGAGAGTAGGAAGTATTAGGTTTAGGGGTGTTTATGTTTATTTTTCTTTTTGCTTCTATATAAGACAGTCCTTCTTTAACTTTTAGTTCTTGGATGGCATATTCTTGTTTATACATTAAGCAATCTTTTGATCTAGCTGGATGTGGGCCTTCGCAGTTCACGCATTTTATCGGGGGTTCGCAAGGATTTCCAATATGTAAAGGTTTACCACATACGCACACTTGATCTTTAGAACAACTAATAGCTGCATGTCCAAAACGTTGACGTCTAAAACATCGAAGAGGTGATGGTATGAAATGTCGTACTTTTACTTCTTTGGGTAGCTTAGGAGTATTAAATGTTAAAATATGACTGGGTGTGTCTACCAAAATACCATCTCGTTTACTTTTAATTCTTTTAACATCGATTATTCCTTGATTTTTTAATTCATCTAAAATTTCTTGCTCTGAACAATTTAAAAGATCTTTGCAATGTACAATACCCCTGCATTGATTCAATTTAGAATGTGGTATAATTTCTACTTCATAATCTAGGAATTTCTTTATGGTTAGCATTACTTTTGATTGAGCAGCTGAATTAGTTTCAATCAGTAGACCATCTTTAATTTTCTTTAGGTTTTTGACTTGTCCGAATCTTCCATATACAAATTTCTGAATTAAGAAGGGATTTACAGTAGCAAAATCGCCTTCTTTTCTTTTGACGATCAGGAACCGAGGTTGGACCACCGTCTCCTCATTCAAATCAAGTGTATTTTGGTGCATGTTATTATTGGTTGAAGATCCAGCACCACGATCTACAACAGGGGTAATATTTGAATTATTAAGGCTCATCTAAATCCCACGAGTAGTCCTGAAAGGAGGTCCACCACCGCAGAGCAGGCTTGCGGAAGCAAGGTTACCTAAAACCGGAGGGCACCAGATATCCGGAGTACACCGTTCGCGACCAACTACGTATGGCCATTCACCAATCGGCACGGTTGTTTACACCTTAGGTTACGGGTTTTTTGAGCTGTCTTTGGCTTCACTAGTTATCCTTGACCTTAGCGGCATGGGTGGCCCTACCAGGAGTACAAGCTCCCGCCGGCATCGTTCTTGGAATCGTAGCTACTGAGCCCCTCCACCAACGTCAAGGTCTCACAGCTCCTTGGAGGGGTATTATTATTATTATTATTATTATTATTATTATTATTATTATTATTATTATTATTATTATTATTATTATTATTATTATTATTATTATTATTATTATTATTATTATTATTATTATTATTATTATTATTATTATTATTATTAATTATTATTATTATTATTATTATTATTATTATTATTATTATTATTATTATTATTATTATTATTATTATAATATTATTATTATTATTATTATTATTATTATTTTAGATGAAGCACTTAATTACAAATAATCTTTTATTCATTTATTGTATTTCAAAATAAAATAAAATTTATGTATCTGATCTTTAAATGACTTTTATTCAAAAAAAATTGTTATGTCAGATATTTCAAATATTATGTTTTTGAGTAGGAAATTGCAAGATCTATCAAAATCAAGAAAAAAAATTGGGGTTACTATTTAAAAAAATTGTCAATTACGTCACTGCCCAAAAATGGGAAAATGAAATTCTATTTAAAAAATTGCGCTTTTAGTAAACAAAATTGACCTGTCCGAGCATTTTTTCGAAAAACCACCTACTTCCATTATAATGAATTTATTCCTTTCATTTGAACCATACTGTATATAGCTTATACCGGACCTGTATGTACTCTAGTAGCCATGGAGTAGCTGACAGTGTTGCCGTCAGTTGCCGCCACATATTCATTAGTGACCTTAGATTATACAAACCTTAGATGGAACATAAGACACTGCGCATAATCCCATTTCAAAATGATTCACACCCACCAATCACAGTTGAGAACATCACATGTCAGACCGTTGTCCATCCAAATTTAATGTGTCAACGAGAATTAATTTGGTATTTTAGTGACTTAAATTTTGGAAATTAACGTTGAAAATTTATAATAAACCTGTAAAAAGTGACGGAGATAAAAGAAACTTATATTTATTTCGGTGAGATATTTAATTTTTAAAGATTCTGTCGACGTCCATATTTGTTGATTTGAAAATAAACAGAATCAGACTTGGTCATTGGTACATGTTATAAGTAGCAAATAAAGGTTATTATTATAAACTGTTTACTATTTCTTGATTCATAGGGAATATTTTTTTAGGAAGTGAAAAGAGAAACATACAATCAAATACAAAAATATCAATTTCATTGCCAATTTATTCGTTTCAAACTTCACAACTGGTTTCAATAGTTTTCTCAAAACTATTTATTTAGTAATTATCTATAACAGTGTTACTCAAAGTGTAAAGCCAAAGTTTCCGCGAAGAAAATAATCACAATAAAAAAAACAGTACTATCGCCACAAAATGGAGGGACCTGGCTTGAGGACCGTTTTTTGGGAAGTAATTTTTTTTAAGTCACTAACAGGAAGGAGGATATGATTTTGCGTTAGGACTTTTTTTTAATTAATTTTTTATGGGTGAAATGGATTTGGGATAATTTTTGCAAGGAATCTTTGGAATAAATCAAAACTAAATGATGCTCTTGTGCATTTTCAGCCTGAGTTGCCGATTAAATTATTCGTAGATGCATCAAATGTGGGAATAAGGGCCATGATATGTCATGTTTTTTAAAAAATAAAAATATTGAAAAATGTATAGCTTCTGCTTCGCGTACCTTATCAAAGTCCGAACAAAAATATTCCCAAATTGAAAGAAAGGTCCTTGCAATAATTTTTGGCTTAAATAAATTTAAAGAATATTTATATGGACATTTGCATAAAGTAGAACATTATGCAACTGATTACGAAAAGTTGATTATGTCACCAGTTACGAAATGAAAATAAATAAAACTGCCTCTTTTTTGGTTTCTAAGTTAAAAAATCTAAAAATCGTGAAATCGAGAAATTGAGAAATCGAAAAATCGAGAAATCGAAAAATCTAAAAATAAAAAATAGAAAAATTCAAAAAACGAAAAATCGAAAAAACCAAATATCGAAAAAGAGGCAATGAATAGTGACATTTCACATTTGAAAATATGACATTACGTTTAAAAACAAAAAAGAAAACAAAAAAAGAAAAGCTGTAAATTGCGTTTAATTTTTAAAATAACACCGTTATTGAAAACTGCCCAGAAATGTTGGGGGTAAAATTTTGACGTACTTCTTTAAGGATAATGGGTAAAAATGTTTTTTTTTTCAAATTTCTCGCGGGTAATGTCAAAAATTAGATCGGCAACACTGCACATGTCCCTTATTTTTATTATTGCTATTGAAAAAAAAAACGTCGTAGGGCAATCAAATACAACAATTTTCTAAAATATTTGATTGGAAGTACCTACACAAGAATGATGGTGAATCATTTTTCAACACAATTTTATAAATAATCAAGTCAAAATTAGAAAAAATCTTGTATAGAAACACGTTACGAAATGCCGTTTTGTGTAAGTCGTTCATGTTGCGGGAACTCGCTCCGCTCGTTCTGCAAATATTTACTCGTTACACAAAATAAGGCATTTCGTAACTGGTTACATAAATAACTATTAATTGACTTTCTAATATTTTAATTCATTGAACGGTATTTTCCGTAAATAATTAAATCATAAATATTTACCAGGATATAAGTACCAAAACATTTTTTTCTCTTAGAACAGTAGGCCTATGTCAAATAAACTTAAAATATTATAACGAACGAAAAGGTAACCCATTTCTAATAAAATTTAGTTATTTATTTTATTTTGGTGTGATCGTAGAAAAAAACTTGTGTGTAATTCGAGCAAAAAGTACTTATAAACTTTTACTTAGGGTCGATTTCACCGTTTTGTTAAACGAAGTTTAAAATACTAAACGAAGATTAAAATTACATTTTTATATTAACAAAAACGAAGTTTAAATTACTAAATGGAGTTTAAAATGACATTTTTACATTAACAATGTCATTTTAATCTTCTTTTAATAATTTAAACTTCGTTTAACACAACGGTGGAATCGGCCCTTAGCTAGTTATATATTGATAAAGTGTTATTGCCCTCGTCATACATGAATCGTGCTAACAAATAAAGTCAAACAAACGTCTCATAATTTTTCATCTTTTAATTACCCACCAAAATTAGGTACTACAATACAAATATTTAAGTCCGGCCCAGAACATCTCCCTACTCCTTTCACCCAGTTTTTCGGTTTTGGCAAAATTCGCGCAGCGAGAAATGCTTCCTATGTTACCTCTACCCTTTCTAACCTCTTTGTTAGTGACACACGTTTTATAAATTCATCGTGTTATAAATTTGTTGACATAAAGAGATAGAAATTTAAAGTGACGTCTTTTATTACTTCGAATGAAAAAAATCGATAATGCAATTTTCTAACTTAAAAAAAATCGTGATTATATGTCAAACAAAATTGAACTTGGCCCTAAGTTCTGTTTATAAATACGGGCCTTAGGTAAGTCGACCTTGAACTAAAATAGAAGTTCGGTTATATTGCGTGAATTTAGAGATGGGCAGTGACAAATCCGTAAATACACTTAAGAGGAAAATTTACATTACAAACTGAAAGACCTGCGGGGCAACGGTAGTTTAGTAGGTATAAAAATTACAACTTAAGGGTGGAGCCTAAATACTACAAAATTACTTCCGAGACTAAACAAAATCCGCATTCATTCATAATTTTAACAATTGCCTGTAGATACGAGGGATACGTATTCCAAACTCTAACGCGCTAAGTTGAGACTCATAGGAACCTAAAAATCCTACAACGGCTGCCGACAGACGTTCATCAGTTCTTGTTCTTGAGTGAGTCAGAGTTACCTAAATTAGGGGAACCAGAATCGTATTTGTTTTTCTCGGTGCATTGCGAGATATTGTTACAACGCAGTTCGATTTTATAGAGGGTTTTACATTATTTTTATATTTTAATTTAGTGAATAGGTTTAGTTAGATTAAATTAGATTTAAGAGTATAGAATTGTGAAATATAAATACAAATAACGAAAAAATAGACGTTGGTTCGAATAAGGTAATTTAATACAGGGTATTTATTAATTAAGTGCCGATACTTAAGGGTGTGAATCCTTGGGTGTTAAAGTTTTAAGAAAAAAATAACTATTTTATTTTGCCCAAAAAAAAAGTGTTTCCACCAAATTTTAACAAAATATCAAAAGCAGTTTCAATAAACTGGTTTTTATTTTCTTACGCGAAAAGGGTGCGTCGTACGAAAGTACGTCTATAAACCAAATTTGCTACAAAATAAATAAGGATTTTAAAGATAATTTTGGTTTTTAGAAGAAGCAGTGGCGTACCATATTTTTGTTTAAAAATATTCAGTTCAAACCCGGTACGGACGTCACTAGTAAAAATTTAGAAGTCTTTTACGACAAAAAGGCGGGATTGAAAGTGAAAGTTTAGTCTGTTGGTACATAATATACTATATTTATATATCTAATTTTTATTATTACACTGAATGTGACATGGCTTTTTTGCTTGCCGTTTTTGGATTAACAAAATATTATTTTAATGATTTAAAATAAACTGCCAGTAATAATAATTATCTGTACTTAAACATATACAAAGTGTTCATAAAACGACGCATCAAGAAAGCACCAAATTATTAAACTTTTAATTTACGTAACAAGTATTAAAAGTAATTTTAAAAAACCGACTTTAAAATCGTGCTGATGCCATCACCACATCTTAACCAAATTTATATGGGACCACCCCTGAGGTACCCCCTTACTAACGAAAAGAATTATAGAAATCGGACAAGGTGGTAAAGAATTATCGCTGAACATACATAAAAAAATATATACAGACGAATTGAGAACCTCCTCCTTTTTGAAGTAGGTTAAAAAGGATATAATAATCCATATTAATTGTATTAACTAAAAAACTACTATCTGGAGTTGTATACATTTTCTTAAATTAATCTTATATGTAAAAATGTGGGTTCGGTTCCTAGAAGAGTACCTAGCTCACTGTGCAGCCAAATTTATATTTATAATACAGAATTTTTTAAATAAATAAAGTTTTAGGTTTAATTAAACACCAAGTTTTATCAGGAATAACATTTTCTGAAAAAAGTAACATATAAAAAGCAAACTCTTTGCGAGCCACTATATATATTTTAGAGGACAATCCATATTATTTTAATGTGATTTATCTTTTAGAATATTGTATATATTTGTCAAAGTTTACAATTAAAAAAAAAAAAAAGAAAAAATTTCTTAAATTTTTTAACACGGTACAAAATACCTTAATTTGTTTATAGTTATCGATTTTAAACAAGACGGAGACCGGACATCGTCGAAGAGAAACAGCGAAATTAGTAAAGAATTTTAACTTGATTAAAGAGCGTTCTTTCTCTTTCCATTTCCTATAAAAACTAATAGACCTTTCTGAAATCGGTATTCGGTGACTTTTCTTCTGATATGATTTACATAAAAAAACAAAAACTGACTTATTATTTTTGTGTAATAAAAATATGTTGTTATTTTCACAATTTTCGACTACTCTTTGTTTCCAAAAAAGAAATACGATGTTCTTCTGTAGATAATAACACATTCTTTAATTGGCTTTTTATTATTATTTTTTTTTTTTAAATATTCTTTAGTATTTTCATAATTTGGGAAACAGTATAGCATTGAAAATTCTATACCTGAAAAATTGTGAGTACGCTTTTAATTAATTGTCTGTTTTTTTTATCTCACAATGTCTCGGGTAAACGAAGTTACAAAGAAAAAGTTAGTATTCAATATCATCCAGACAAAAAACAAAAACATGTTTAAATGAATATTTTAAATAAATTATGAGTATTCTTAAACAGAGATATATTTATTTGTATTGTGGAAATAATGTTTATATCAATAAACTTTTGTTCGATATTTCTATCAATTTGTAAAGATAACTCTTGTATAATCATAAGGACTTGCATATATCACAGTTCGAAATTCTTTTTATTGAACATAATACTTTTTTTGGAATGAAAGCATTAGTTCCTGTTTTTCAGTTAAGCTCCATAAATCAATTCATATTTTAATCTGAACGCAACTTAAGCGCAGTAAAGTTGCAACAACTAAACAATATAGTGAACTTTTCGAAAATGTCTAAGTTAAAATAAAAATTTATATTTAAAATTAAATAAGTTAACTAAAATTTTTGACCATTATGAAGTTAATAAAGTTATAAATAACGTCGTTACAAAGATTCATGTGTGAATTTTCAATTTCTATTGATGATAGTTACTCATCTACGTATTACAATATCAATACATGACTTGGCTTTGACATAAAACTTCTAATCCGAATCAAAATCTTGAAACTATTATTTGGGGATTTAAAAGCGTGGTCCACTAGTTGGTGTAGCCTTTTAAAACATTTGGTATAATAATAATAATTATATGTATATCAATTACCACTGCCACTGGTAAAATCCTAAATTTAAAATAGTGTACTATAATAATAAGACATTAATCTTAAATGGATCGCCTACTAGAAATAAATAAAGTGTAATTCTTAAATTAATAAAAATATTCAAAATAATTTAAGATTCCTTGCGTTATGTTAATAAACATTAAACAAAATTTCTTACGAATTATTTAGTATTCTGTCTCGTACTTCCATGTCTCTATTAGCTTCGCTGTCAACAAGTTCCGGCAAGGCATATTGCATATATAAATTTTTTATTTTGTATCTTTTCTTCCAAAAAGCTGTCATTATGAGATATTTTCTCCACTTTTATTCCTCCAGAAGTCCAAAAGCACAAAATGCAAAAATCCATTTGTGTTATGTGCATCTAGCCCTGAATTTGAAAATACCAATAGTGGTTCTCCTTAATGGTATTGTCCTTTTTCCAAAAAGTTATTTCTCTACTGTATATTTCTTCTTTTACAGTTAGCACTTCAGCTCCATATGGACATTTTTGTTTTTTTTTAATTCCATCCAGACTGGCAGCAACATAATCAAATTCGAATTCAATAAAATGTCCACATTTAAAAACTTTTACTTGCAAATAATTTTCCATATCTTATTTTGCTCTGAGCTTATGGTCCCGGCCATATCGGGTGGCTTTACAAATAAATAAAATTTCTCCAAATTTTAAAGCAGTGACTTGTCTTTTATTGTGCCACAATGCACAATCAGCTTGTGAAAATCGTTTTTTCCTCATTTATAGAAATTGGCTAACTTTTTAGAAAATTTTCTCTTGCAACGCGCCTCAAAGGGAGCGACAGATCAAAGCCATGCGCGAAAGCAAGAAAAAATATTTATATTACTTTAACGGATTGAAGAGATATTAACATGCTGGAATTAATAATTATTGTTAACTCGAAGAGGTATTCATTAAACAAAAACATATTTATAATTCACATCTCAGTGCATACCTTCCAATTTCGAGTATATATTTTTTAATAAATAAATGATAAAATTACTGTATGTAAACAATAACAACATGAATTCAAATCACTTACGTACTGTTTATCACTAAATAGTAGAAAAAGATATATATTTTGTTGGTGTCACCATCTAGACGAAAAAGCTTTTAACGTATTTCTATTTTTATTGTAATAAAAATAAATACTCCTGTAGGCAAAAATTAAATATATTGTTCTCTTCTAGCATTTTTTAACATTTCTATTTCTTTTCGTTTCTTTTCTTAGATTTTTTCAAAAGAGACTGATTCATATTTTTAAAGTGACTCCAGAGAGGTATGGGCTAAGCCTTTACCTGCACTTACATAAAATTTATTTTAGTAAAATTAAAAAATAATCCGTAAAATTGGTGTACTATGAAACCCTTGCGTATAATATATATACCAATCTTAGTATTAAAGAAATAAATTACGTAAAAAATAAGGTGTACAAATACGTAAAATTTATTCGTCCCACGTAAAACATCAGTAAAATATATTATAAATTGTTTTCATTCACAAATATTAGTTTCTTAAAAATCTAACAGAGGCGCCACTTTCCAGACGAAAAATCTTGCCATGTAAGGGTTTCGTAGTACCCCACTTTTAAAGTTTATTTTTGACTTATTCTGAAAGAAAAAAATATGTACATGTAGGTAAAGGTTAAATCTATGCTCCTCTGGAGACACTTTTTCAAAATTAAATTTAGTTTTTTCTAAAAAAAATTGAGAAAATGAGTAAAAAAGTCGAGTTTTCTATTTTTTTTTTTTAGGAAAAACAGTTTCAAATTTTAAAAAAGTGTCTCCAGAGGAGCATATATTTATCTTTTACCTACACGTACATATTTTTTTCTTTCAGAATAAGTCAAAAATAAACTTTAAAAGTGGGGTACTACGAAACCCTTGCATGCTCCGCTCTACAGCCAAGTAAATACTCCTCTTAACAGTTACAGATTTGCTAATATTCATCTCTAAATTATAGTGTAAAACCGGGACCACCTGGAAATTTAGGGACGTTGTAACCACAAAGCACGTAGCTTCTAGAGAGCAGGAACTAAAATGGAAATTGACAGATGGCGGTAAATTCAAATTATAATTTTTAGTAGTAGGTAATAGTTCTAAATTTTAAATGATTTCCACATAAATTATTTTATAAAATAAAGTATGGAACTAGTAAGTTCGAAACTTTTATTTTACAAAATAATTTAGGTCGATATGCCAAATTTAAGGAATTAATTTGTTATAATGGGTCTAATTTGGAGAGTTGGTTCTGCATATTATTATTAAATAAAATATAAGATATATCAATAAATAATAAATAGAACATTCTGAAAATATGTTTATAATAATAACAACTTAAATAAATATTATTAGAACAAAATAAATACAGTGCTTTTCAGATAAAAGTATCCACCTTAAGTAACTTTTGAAGGACTTATTATTACAAAAAACAAAAAAATACGTCAATTAATATTCGAAGGGGGAGATATCGTGCCATATTTAAGTTTGCTGAAAAAGTCACCCTTTCACCCCTACTATCATCCCTTCAATTTTTTTAAATTGCTTCCCCCATTTTTTTATCCATTTTTGGATTGTTCTCGTTTAACTGATTTCAAAAATGTATAAAACATGGGGTTTAAAATAATTAGTTTATGATCTACAGGGTTCCATTATTTGAGTGACAAATTTTTACATCTCACCTTACTGACTGCAGCAAAATTGGATTTAGAATACATTATACTTATTACATTATACAGTATTTACTTGGCTGTAGAGCGGAGCATGCAAGGGTTTCGTAGTACCCCACTTTTAAAGTTTATTTTTGACTTATTCTGAAAGAAAAAAATATGTACGTGTAGGTAAAGGATAAATCTATGCTTCTCTGGAAACACTTTTTTAAAATTTGAAACAGTTTTTTCTAAAAAAAAAATACAAAACTCGACTTGTTTTACCCATTTTCTCAATTTTTTTTAGAAAAAACTAAATTGAATTTTGAAAAAGTGGTTCCAGAGGAGCATAGATTTAACCTTTACCTACACACACATATTTTTTTATTTTAAAAATAGTCAAAAATAAACTTTAAAAGTGGGGTACTACGAAACCCTTACATTGCAAGATTTTTCGTCTGGAAAGTGGCGCCTCTGTTAGATTTTTAAGAAATTAATATTTGTGAATGAAAACAATTTATAATATATTTTACTGATGTTTTACGAGGGATGAATAAATTTTACGTATTTGTACACCTTATTTTTTACGTAATTTATTTCTGTAATACTAAGATTGGCATATATATTATATGCAAGGGTTTCATAGTACACCAATTTTACGGATTATTTTTTAATTTTACTAAAAGAAATTTTATGTAAGTACAGGTAAAGGCTTAACCCATACCTCTCTGGATTTACTTTCAAAA
The DNA here is from genome assembly GCA_927349885.1 of Psylliodes chrysocephalus. Classification (NCBI taxonomy): domain Eukaryota; kingdom Metazoa; phylum Arthropoda; class Insecta; order Coleoptera; family Chrysomelidae; genus Psylliodes; species Psylliodes chrysocephalus. The sequence continues at coordinate 36,977,751 of OV651825.1, forward strand.
TATGAATCAGTCTCTTTTGAAAAAATCTAAGAAAAGAAACGAAAGCCACCCGATATGGCATGGACCATAAATTCAAAACAAAATAAGATTTGGAAATTTATTTGCAAGTAAAAGTTTTTAAATGTGGACATTTTATTGAATTCGAATTTGATTATGTTGCTGCCAGTCTGGATGGAATTAAAAAAAAAACAAAACTCTATGATAGAGTTAAAATGTCCATATGGAGCTGAAGTGCGGACTGTAGCAGAAGAAATATGCAGTAGAGAAATAACTTTTTGGAAAAAGAACAATTCCATTAAGGAGAACCACTATTGGTATTTTCAAATTCAGGGCTAGCTGCACATAACAGAAATGGATTTTTGCATTTTGTGCTTTTGGACTTCTGGAGGAATAGAAGTGGAGAAAATATCTCATATTGACAGCTTTTGAGAAAAAAAGATACAAAATAAAATTAAAATTTTTTATATGCAATATGTCTTGCCGGAACTTGTTGACAGCGAAGCAATAGAGACATGGAAGTACGAGACAGAATATTAAATAATTCGTGAGAAATTTTGTTTAATGTTTATTAACATAACGCAAGGAATCTTAAATTATTTTAAATATTTTTATTAATTTAAGAATTAAATTTTATTTATTTCTAAAACATGGTAGTAGGCGATCCATTTAAGATATGATTAATGTCTTCTTATTATTATATTACACTATTTTAAATTTAGGATTTTACCAGTGGCAGTGGTAATTGATGATAGGTATATAATTATTATTACACCAAATGTTTTAAAAGGCTACACCAACTAGTGGACCACGCTTTTAAGTCCCCAAATAATAGTTTCAAGATTTTTATTCGGATTAGAAGTTTTACTATACAGGGTTTTGTGTCAAAGCCAAGTCATGTAGGTATTGTTATTGTAATACGTAGATGAGTAACTATCATCAATAGAAATTTAAAATTCAAACATAAATCTTTGTAACGACGTTATTTATAACTTTATTAACTTCATAACGGTCAAAAATGTTAGTTAACTTATTTAATTTTAAATATAAATTGATTTTAATTTTAACTTAGAAATTTTCGAAAAGTTCACTATATTGTTTAGTTGTTGCAACTTTACTGCGCTTAAGTAGCGTTCAGATTAAAATATAAATTTATGGAGCTTAACTGAAAAACAGAAACTAATGCTTTCATTCCAAAAAAAGTATTAAGGCCAATAAAAAGAATTTTGAATTGTGATATCTGCAAGTCCTTATTTAAAACCTTTAAATTTAATATTATCATTATACAAGAGTTATTTTTACAAATTGATAGAAATATCGAACATAAGTTTGTTGACATAAACATTATTTCCATAATACAAATAAATATATCTCTGTTAAAGAATACTCAATTTATTTAATATATTCATTTAAACATGTTTTTGTTTTTTGTCTGGATGATATTGAATACTAACTTTTTCTATATAACTTCTTATCGACACATTGTGAGATAAAAAAACAGACAATTAATTAAAAGCGTACTCACAATTTCAATGCTATACTGTTTCCCAAATTATGAAAATACTAAAGAATATTTAAAAAAAATAAAAAGCCAATTAAACAATGTGTTAATATCTAGAGAAGAACATCGTACTTCTTTTTTAGAAACGAAAAGTAGTCAAAAATTGTGAAAATAACAACATATTTTTATTTCACAAAAATAATAAGTCGGTTTTTGTTTTTTATGTAAATCATATCATTTTCAAGGCAATAAAACAGAAGAAAAGTCACCGAATACCGATTTCAAAAAGGTCTATTAGTTTTTATAGGAAATGGAAAGAGAAAGAACGCTTTTTAAACGAGTTAAAATTCTTTACATATTTCGATGACTTTAAACGGATTAAGGTATTTTGTACCGTGTTAAAAAATTTAAGAAAATTTTTGAAGAATATTTCTTTTTTTTTAAATTAGTAAACTTTGACAAACATATACAATATTCTAAAAGATAAATCACATTTATGTGATTATATAAAACTTTAATTTATTTTTCTAAAATAATATGGATTGTCCTCTAAAATATATATAGTGGCTCGCAAAAAGTCTGCTTTTTATGTTACTTTTTTCAGAAAATGTTATTCCTGATAAAACTTAGTGTTTAATTAAACCTAAAACTTTATTTATTCAAAAAATTCTGTACCATAAATATAAATTTGGCTGCACAGTGAACTAGGTACTCTTCTAGGAACCGAACCCACATTTTTACATATAAGATTAATTTAAGAAGATGTATATAACTCCACATAGTAGTTTTTTAGTTATTACAAATAATATAGATTATTATATTCTTTTTAACCTACTTCAAAAAGGAGGAGGTTCTCAATTCGTCTGTATATTTTTTTTATGTATGTTCAGCGATAATTCTTTAACACAATGTCCGATTTAAATTATTCTTTTTTGCTGGAAAGGAGGTACTTCCGGGATGGTCCCATATAAATTTGGTTTAGATGTGGTGATGGCATCTGCACGATTTTAAAGTCGGTTTTTTAAAATTACTTTCAACACATCTTACGGAAATTAAAAGTTTAATAATTTGGTGCTTTCTTTATGCGTCGTTTTATGATTTCTTTTTGCATATGTTTAAGTACAGATAATTATTATTTTTATTACTGGCAGTTTATTTTAAATCATTAAAATAATATTTTGTTGATCCAAAAAAGGCAAAAAAAAGCCATGTCACATTCAGTGTAATAATAAAAATTAGATATATAAATATAGTATATTATGTACCAACAGACTAAACTTTCAATTTCAATCTCGCCTTTTGTCGTAAAAGACTTTTAAATTTTTACCAGTGACGTCCGTGCCGGGTTTGAACTGAATACTTTTGAAAAAAAATATGGTGCGCCACTGCTTTTTCTAAAAACCAAAATTATCTTTAAAATTCTTATATATTTTGGAGCAAATTTGGTTTATGACGTACTTTCGTACGAAGCACCCTTTTCGGGTAAGAAAATGAAAACCAGTATATTGAAACTGCTTTTGATATTTTGTTGAAATTTGGTAGGAACCCACCATGAGTGGAAACACTTTTTTTGGGAAAAATTTTATAAAAATATCTAGAGTGATAAGGAACTTATGATAAAATAGTTATTTTTTTTTTCTTAAAACTTTAACACCCAAAGGATTCACACCCTTAAGTATCGGCACTCAATAAATAAATACCCTGTATTAATTGATATTACCTTATTCGAGCCAATCGTCTATTTTTTCGTTATTTGTATTTATATTTCACACCTCTATACTCTTAAATGTAATTTAATCTAACTAAACCTATTCACTAAAATAAAATATAAAAATAATGTAAAACCCTCTAATAAATCGAACTGCGTTGTAACAATATCTCGCAATGCACCGAGAAAAGCAAATACGATTCTGGTTCCCCTAATTTAGGTAACTCTGACTCACTCCGTTTTAGGATTTTTCGGTTCCTTTGTCTTAATTTCGCGCGTTAGAGTTTGGAATACGTATCCCTCGTATCTACAGGCAATTGTTAAAATTATGAATGAATGCGGGTTTTGTTTAGTCTCGGAAGTAATTTTGTAGTATTTAGGCTCCACCCTAAAGTTGTAATTTTTATACCTACTAAACTACCGTTGCCCCGCAGGTCTTTCAGTTTGTAATGTAAATTTTCCTCTTAATCGTACCGCTAAAAACTTGTTGAAGTTTTTTATGATACATGGTAAAGGTATTGGAGATTTGAAAAATGAATTTAAATTACTTTTATAGTGTATTTTGATACATGTGCACATTGATTTGTTGAGGTTATTTATTTGATTTGAAAATGGTTTACAGTTTACAAGAAAGAATTGAACTTGTAGGTTTATACTACAAAAATAACAGTTCTGCACGAGCTGCTGCTAGAATTTTCAACGAAACACACCAAGGAGGTCATGCAACTCATAAGTATGTAATTGATCTTATGCATAAATTTACATCAACCGGGTCAGTTGGCAATAAAAAACATAACCGACTGGAACTCGTAAATAACGAAGCAATTGAAGTCGCAGTTTTAGGACAAGTAAGTCTTGAAAATCAACAAGCACAGTCACTGACAACAATAAGCAGAGAAGTAGGTGTTTCATCTTCCACAGTTTATCGAATATTACACAAGCATAAGTACCATCCATACAAAATTAAATTGGTTCAAGAGTTGTATGAAGATGATTTTGATCGTCGTCTTGAATTTTGTGAACTATTGAGTCAGCGCTTGACTGACAATCCACATTTGTTGCACAACCTTTGTTTTTCGGATGAATGCACATTTTCAGTTAATGGTTTAGTTAATAGACATAATTGCAGATATTGGGCTGAGTGATCCACATGTTGTGCGTGAATACCACACACAGAATCCTCAAAAGTTAAATGTATGGTGTGGTATCCTAGGTGACCACATAGTCGGACCTTTCTTTTTAGACGGAAACTTAAATGGAGAGTCATATCTTGAGTTATTGAGAGAAGTAATTGATCCACGTATTACAACAATAATAGAAAATGATCATAATCTTTCTGAAGATTTGCTTGTCTTTCAACAGGATGGAGCGCCTCCACATTTTGCTTTGCCAGTACGACAATTTTTAAATGAAACTTTCCCCAATAGTTGGATAGGTAGAAGAGGCTCGATGATGGAGTGGCCACCTAGATCACCGGATTTATCACCTCTAGACTTCTTTTTATGGGGTTATTTAAAAACAAAAATTTATGCCACCCAACCAGAATCTTTAGAAGATTTACGACAAAGAATAGAGTATGAATGCCTCCATTTAAATGCACACGTGTTCGGTAATGTCAGGGAGGCTTTTCAATCTAGGTTATACCATTGTATGGAAGTAAATGGTGGACATTTTGAACTATTTTTATAATAAATTTTGAAAATGAAATATTCGTTTTGTCATTGGAAACGCTTGTGACAAAATCATTAAAATAAAAGTTTTGCACAATTCAATTTTATTTTAATTTAAAATTCTGTAGATCGTAAACTAATTACTTTAATCCCCATGTTTTATACATTTTTGAAATCAGTTAAACGAGAGCAATTCAAAAATGGATAAAAAAATGGGGCAAGCCATTTAAAAAAATTGAAGGGATGATAGTAGGGGTGAAAGGGTGACTTTTTTAGCAAACTTAAATATGGCACGATATCTTCCCCTTCGAATATTAATTGACGTATTTTTTTGTTTTTTGTAATAATCAGTCCTTCAAAAGTTACTTAAGGTGGATACTTTTATCTGAAAAGCACTGTATACACATACATACACAGATACAGACACACTGTAATGAAGTCAATTTTTCTCAATCAATTTATTTTCATTTTTAATAAATATTTAACGCGAGATGCACTGTCGATCCAGTTGAATTACCTGCGCGAACGCCACTCCAAGTCTCGTGCGCGGTAGGTTTCTGTCTTTAAGTGGGATTTCTGATAGGAGAGGGAATCAATTGTTTTAAACGAGAGCCGCGAGGCTATTAGAATTATGAGTGCGATATAATTTTTGATTCCGAGCAGTTGACTCTAACACCGCTTTAGATATCAAATCACCGCCGACATTTTTCCCGTTTTCTTGTATTTACAAATCCGTTAGGTAAAAAACCATGTTCCGCTTTTTACATTGGAAATTGAAACCGTATTTCATTTCAAATAGCGAATTAGTTTGTAGGAATAGGAATATTTTTATCGATAGTGTTTAAAAGAAATAATTTGATTTCTTTAATAAATAATAGAATTTGTTTCTTGGCAAATGATACCGTTTCTTTATTTTTATTTTATAGATAGTCTTTAGTTAAAAGAATGAATTTGATTTAAATAATAAATAATAGAATTTGTTTCTTAGCAAATGATACCGTTTCTTTTGTTTTATAAATAGGGTTTACTTAAAAGATTTAATTTGATTTAACTAATAAATATTAGAAATTGTTTCTTGGTAACAATATTACCGTTTTTTTTTATAGCTAGTGTTTAGATAAAAGATTTAGTTTGATTTTCTTAATAAACATTTGAATTTATTTTTTTTTTGACAAATATACCGTTTCTTTAAAAAAGGATATAATTTGAATTAAATATTAAATGATAGGATTTAATTCTGTATTATAGTAAAACCGGAGATTTTAGACTTCTGATTGTTAGTCGGTATTAAGAAATTATTCATTTTCTTTTGATAGGTTAAATCGGGATTTAAATTTGATTTTATTGATAAATACTTTTGTTTAGTAAGTACCGTGTTGTAATTAAGTTGAGAATATTTATAAACGGAGTTTTCGAGGAGACGTTTTCCCTCTTTTAATAGTTTGTTTATTTCTTTTACCGTATATTTGAATAATCTTAAATAGCATCCTGTCCTTGTCTAAACGGGCTCGTGATGACGATCAGTTCACCCTTGGAGTAGGTGCTATCCGCGTTATAATTTTTTTAGTTAATCTGTAAACCGCAATTTTTAAATAATTTTAAATAGTATCCTGTCCTGTTTGAACGGGCTCGTGATGACGATCAGTTCACTTTTGGAGTAGGTACTATCCGTGTAAGTAAATTTTCTTCCCTCCGATAATAATTTGTTTTTCTCTTTTTCCGACAATTTAAATAACTTTAAATAGTGTCCTGTCCTTGTCTGAACGGGCTCGTGATGACGATCAGTTCATTCTTGGACTAGGTGCTATCCGCGTTAGTTTTCTTTTCCGCTTTATAGGCTTCATTTTTTTTTCGTGCAAACTACAACTTGTAGAAATCAAAAATAGCTTCATTACCCTGTCTGAGCGGGCTCGTGATGACGATCAGCTCATTCTGGGATAATAGGCTACCCCGGGTATAAATTTATTTTTATTTTCTTTCCGTGGATTTACTATAAGTAATTCTTTCACGTCCCTGTCTCCTCGTACTCTCTTCGACCGTTTAGTTAATTTTTCTTCATCTAAATAACAAAATACCTACATTTCAGTTTAATTCCCGATACCGCGGTTAAACAGTTATTTACCGAGTAAATAGCCAAGTTAATAATTTTTTTCTCTGCGACCGAACGTATATTTTATTTTAATTTTGACGTCTGATTGAGACTAGTCGCGAATCACTACCGTCCGTTTTGTTTCTTTTTTTTTATATTCAGGGTTATATTGTCTATCACCACAACTGGGGTGGGCGTTGAAATATTTAATTTCTTTCTTTTTATTGTAAATAGTTAATCACAATATATGTGTCAATGTTAACCTGCCGTATTACTGGTTAATAATTCCCTACTTTATTTCCCCCTTATATTTCAGCTAGTGATAAATTCTGTACGAGCCTAAGCAACGATTAAAGCCCGTTACTTGTGGCCTACTATTACCTGCGTCTAAGTGACCTTTGACCCCTGGAATTTTTCATCTCCATCTGTAGCTACCCAAGTACTTTCGACGCCGTTTCGAAAGTTTGTGGAGTAAACCATCATCAAAAATCTGGCGCTCGAGAACAGCCCGTAACCAGCGTCATTCGTAAGGAACCGTTTTCTCTGTGGCGAGAAAACCCCTTACACACACACACACACACACACACACACACACACACACACACACACACACACACACACACACAAGCACCCGCGCACACACACGCGCACACACCACACGCGCACACGCCCACGCACGCACGCGCACACACCGCACGCGCACACACCACACGCGCACACACCACACGCGCACACGCCCACGCATGCACACGCCCACGCACGCGTCCACGCACGCACACCCACACACACGCGCACACACCACACGCGCACACGCCCACGCACGCGTCCACGCACGCACACCCACACACACGCGCACACACCACACGCGCACACGCCCACGCACACCCACACGCGCACACACCACACGCGCACACGCTCGCCCACGCACGCACACGCCCACGCACGCACACGCCCACGCACGCACACGCCCACGCACGCACACCCACACACATCCCGAAAATAGTCAAAATGGTTTCAGGGGACCCCAAAACCTAAAAATTCGTCGAAAAAATCATGATTCCTATACTTTCCTTATCTGTATACAGATAGGAATGTAAAAATTAGGTTTTAAATAAGTAATACAATTTCATAAAAAAATAAGATTAATTTTATTAGTTCAAAAAACAAAAATTTTAATTTTAATTAAAAACATCACATCACGCTGTGAGACACAGACACTGACCTCGCAAATCTTTTAAAAACAATTTATTTTTTGTTTGTTTATTGTTTCCCTGCTCAACACTGCAATAAACTAATAATTTCAGAAAGGTCTGACAGAATTCCCATATATCCAAAGAATTTCATGCATTATAAAAATAGTGAAAAAAAAAGTGTTTAAAATACATAATTGTTACTTAACACTATAAGGGATTGTCAGACGCCCCACTTTAGACGTGATTACCACGCTTTTTCACTTGCTGTTACGCGTCACGCCAAAGTTTACACCAATATCTGAATCATTTTGTGTTCCAAAAAGTTTTATGTACATAAGAAAAAGTTTTGTTTAAAAAAAAGTACATTCTTGATAAAATATTTTGGGAATACATAATCAAACATGAAGTGTATTCAGATATTGGTATTAAAGATGTACTCTGCTTCGAGCACGTCACAATCTAAAAAACAATACCTGAATGTACTTGCTTGTTAGCGACATGCTCAAAGAGCACGTAATAAAACATAAAGTGTATTCAGATATTATTGGCATTAAAGATGTACTCTTCGAGCACGTCACAATCTAAAAATTTGGGACACACTTGTATAATAGATTGCGACGTGCTCTTTGAGCACGACGTTGACGATAATACCTGAATGTACTTGCTTGCGACGTGTTCAAAGGGCACGTTGCAATTTATTACACCGTGTGTTCCAAAAAGTTTTACACATATAAGAAAAAGTTTTGTTTAAAAATAAATATATATTCTTGATAAAATGTTTTGCATAACTTGGGAATACATAATCAAACATGAAGTATATTCTCATATTGTTAATAAAGATGTACTCTTTGAGCACGTCACAATCTAAAAACCTAAAAAACAATACCTGAATGTACTTGCTTGTTAGCGACGTGCTCAAAGAGCACGTTGCAATCGATTAGTGTATTCCAAAAAGTTTTATAAAAATAGGAAAAGTTTTGTTAAAAAAAATATATATTCTCGATAAAATGTTCTGCATTACAATGGAATATATAATCAAACATAAAGTGTATTTAGATATTGGTATTAAAGATGTACTCTTCGAGCACGACGTTGACAACCATAACTGAATGTACTTGCTTGTTATCGACGTGTTCAAAGACCACGTTACAATCCATTACACCGTGTGTTCCAAAAAGTTTTAAACACATAAGAAAAAGTTTTGTTTAAAAAAAATATATATTTTTGATAAAATGTTTTGTATCACTTGGGAATACATAATTAAACATGAAGTGTATTCAGATATTGTTAATAAAGATGTACTCTTTGAGCACATCACAATCTAAAAATCTATAAAACAATACCTGTATGTACTTGCTTGTAAGCGACGTGCTCAAAGAGCACGTTGCAATCGATTAGTGTATTCCAAAAAGTGTTATACACATAAGAAAAAGTTTTGTTTAAAAAAAATATATATTCTTAATAAAATGTTTTGCATCACTTGGGAATACATAATCAAACATAAAGTGTATTCAGATATTTGTATTAACGACGTGCCCAGTCCTAAAATTTGAGACGCACTGTATAATAGATTGCGACGTGGTCTTTAAGCACGTTGTTACCAACAATATCTGAATGCACTTTGTTGTTAACGACGTGCTCTTCGGGCACGTTGCAATCTAAAGATCTGGGACACGACGTATAATAATTTGAAATTTTCCCACTGTCTATTATTTTGAAAACAGTTTAGTATTTAAATTTAAAAGTTTACTTCGCTACAGGCCATGTGCCTATAAACTTGAGTGATGTTATGTTGCAATATCAATAAATTTTTACAAGGTTCATCATTTTTTAACTGATAATACAATCTTTTGCACTCGTTTAAAAATAACTGGTTCACTTCTTCGTTGTAGAAACAATCTTGAGAAAATTTCGTATTCATTATGAACGATAGAGGGAACTCTTTCCCAAGTGGCAGGTTGTCTGCTGTGGGCCAGTTATTGGTACAAGCTTTGCAATCACATTCAAACATGTATTGTTGCTTCAGTGTTTTTTGTCGAGTAGCTCTTGACATATTGTCGAAGGTTAATCTGTAAATAACATTAAAATAATTAATATAACAAGACCTTTATAATCGACTACGATATTGGATATACATTTTGAGTATTTTTGATATTAATGTGTCGAGAAAAATGTACTGTATATTTAAAATGGAAATTTAATATTCAAAAGACTGCTCGGAATCTAGGAAAAAGTTCAATCGCGTATGTTTACATATGTGCTAAATTGTGATCGTTCAAAAAAAAAATAAATGATTGCTAAAGTTAATGTTTAAAAGCAAAAGTAAAAGTGTGCCAATAAAAATAATTTTAAAATGTGTAGAGAAAAATCAACAAAACCGAATTTTCTCGAAAGCAAAAAATCAGGCCATGATACAGGAGAACCAAACTAATACGGAAACAACAGTTTGCGATGACGAGGAAAAAATTAAGAAAAACAATATTTATGTATAAAACTCTTAAAGAAAGAATCAGCTATACAGGGGTTGACTAAACAATTGCAGGAAATGCAATTAAGAATACATCAAATGGAAATGTTAGGTATGCAAAAACAACAATAACAGACTATTGAAACAGGCTCAGAAGAAGAAATAGTCAATAAGAAACAGCTTGGATAATACAAAGAAGCAAAAGAAATAGCAAAAAACGAAAAATGCGAGAATCTCCTGAAGTGGCACCTCCAAACACAACCAAAGAACAATACAACATACAAAAAGAAGCAAAATTAAACCACCCAAATGAAAACGCTCAAAAAAGTATTGCACAAAAAGAACAACCAAAACAAAAATTACCACCACCAATAATAGGGACCGTGCGTCATGACTTTAACGCTAACTGGTGACAAAAATTTGAACTTTGTGGGGGTATTTATTAATATTTTATACGGCATTTATTGTTTAATAATTATTAATTAACAAAGTCGAATTATTTTCGTAATATCATTATCGAAAAAACTTGTTGCATCCGTGGATGTACGAACACGTTACTTTGGAAACCAGGATTTCATTTGATAGTAAAGAAATTTTATAAATTTCCACAGAGTAAAATTAGTGTCTCACAGCCAATGATATACATAATTACATAGATTACTTATCCATATGTAAATCAGACGACGAAAAGCGTATTTCACTGGGCAAACTTTTTTTTATCTAGCTTGTATCAATTTTGAGAACTTAGTTGTAAAGAAATCATTTACAGAACCGGTTTAGAAATTAAAATCTTTAGTGTTTTCTTGTCATTAAGATTTTTACATATTTAAATGAACATTTTATATAAATATAATTTTACAGATAATTAATGGTTTATTCTGTTGATTAAAACTAATGTACCTAGAATGTTACTGTGAAATAAGTATGTCCAATTTGACAAAAATATCATAACCCTCTTTACAATTTATTATGGCTGTATGTCACGATACTAAATTAAGTAATAAATTTAGAACTAAATTAATGCATTTTTAAGTACTAAAAAAATTCACGTTGCAAACAGCAAATTTGGTACTAAAAAAAGTCATTAATTAATTAATTAATTAGATCTTGTTCTATTTTCTACTAAATTTAGTACTAAAAGTGCGCCGAAATGTTGCGCAAAAGTTTTTCATAGAAAAAGTTGACACGACGGTATTTTCTGTACCCTTTTATTTTTAATTAGCGACAATTTTACATTATCGCCTTGAATAAAGTTCGCTTGTTGCTGATTTTGTAGGTTTTATTGTGTTTTTTTCGTGGTTATTATGCTGTATTTGGTTGTTGTCAAGTCAACTAGTGTCAAATTGATAATAAAAACACCACTTCACTTGTCTGTTTCACACAGAATATTTCATTTCTCTGCTAATTTCACGTATTAATACGTCAATGCACGTGCGCCTATAGTAAATTTAGTACTAAAAATTGGTATCGTTGCAAACGGAAAAAAAATATTTTTAGTTCTAAATTTAGTACTAAATTAATAACTTAATTTAGTGCTAAATTTAGTACTTAATTTGGTATCGTGACATACAGCCTTTAACTATTTCTCATTTATTACTAAAATAAATAAATCATAAATAAAACATTGCAAGTACTGTCAAAAGATATTGCAACAAACTTTAAAATATTAAAAATCCAGTGATTTTTGTAAATTTTTTTAGTGACATTACCATTAAACATTATTCAGAATAATATATGTGTCCAATTACAACTCTTACCAAAGTTGTTTATATCTCATATCAAAGTTGTTTACATTTCCTTTTCAAAATTGTATTACATATTGCAATTATGTATTTTATGTAGTGTTATTTCTGAAATGAGAGTGGTCTAAAATTACTTATATCCACCTGTTTTAAAAATTGTTTAGATCTCTTAATGTTATTTAACTACATGGAAACTCAACTTTCCAAATACATAATAACGTGTCTTGAAGTAAAACTTTAATTATTTTCTTTTTCTAAAGATTAAAATGCTGAAATTTTATATTAAAACACATTTGGGCTAGAACGGCTCTATTTAGTGAGCACTAGGAAAGGCACATTGCAACCCGCTTTTAGTATTTTTTTTTATAGATGGGTGAGCAATCTATAATATGTATATCATTGGGCGTCTCATAAACGTCAGTGGATGAATGACATTTCGACTAACAAGAAGCCCATAAAGCTAAAAAGAATTATTATTATTATTATTCCCAATCTTTTTTATTAATTTACATTTTTTAAATGTTGTTGTAATACTTTTAAATTTAGTGTTACTAAATACCGATATTTTGACATTGGATACTTTTGTTTGAGGTACAACTTTACAATTTATTGCCACTTAGCCATTTAAATCTTTTTGCTTAAAATGTAAATACATGTCTAGATTGTAATAATGTTTTACATTTTATATCATTTTGACCATGTACTCGATTGTTTGGTACGGGCCGGTATCTATATTTAATATTTTAAAAAATATCCTTTATTATTTACTTGCAATGTTTACCCCATTTAATTCTAAAATTAAACACTACAGAGGGCTAAATTCGGCAGTATATTTCACGCACGGTCCCTATAGTAACTCAGGTTAAAAACTTTGTAACGGTTGGAACAGTTATTCGTTATTTTGACACATTCACCTCTACTCAAATGTCATTTATCGTGTTCTTCTTTCTTGATTCATACTGTGAAAATCATTTTTGACTTGAATGTCAACGAATCAACTAGATTTTATTTTAAATTATCTTGGCCATCCGATGTACTAAATAATTTTTATCTATCGTATAATCCGTCTGATTTTATAAGGTAAGTTTTAATAATATATTGTTAAATATACAGTGAGCATCATAAGTCTTACCCCCCCTAACTAACTCGTTACTGGAGTCGATTTTTGATATCTACAGTGTATATTTTTGTATGAATAGTTTACCCTTAATTTCATCCCTTACTGGAGGGGAGCAACCCTTTTGAAAAATTCAAATGGCATGGGGTGGTGAGTGTTAGCTCATTTGAAAGGGGGTTTTATTCTCTATTCAACCGTGCAAAAAATTTTGAAATTTGCTTCATCCCAGCTAGCACCAGACGTCGTTTCACGTCATAATCACGTTGAATTTTGGTCAAATACGTCGATGTGATTTTTTGACGAAAAAGTATTGTAATAATGACGTCATTTTTGGACCAATTTGACACGTAAATATAGTTGTTGCGAACAAAATAAACCTATTTATGTCATTAATGCACTTCGAGTTTTTGTTATTCATTATTAAATAAATAGAAGGTAATTTATACAACATCGTTTATTTAGCGGTCATTGTGACACCAAAATAAGACGTACTATGACGTTATTTAGAGACTAGTTTATCACGTTCTGAAATGAGGCGTTAAACTGCGCACGTGTACACGTCGATTCTACACCTTTATTGTTTTACATTCAATTTATTAATAAAAGGATCTTTAGTGTTTATAATATAGTATATTATGCAACGATCATGTAATAACCATTACATGAGAGTTGCATACGCTATTTTTTCTACACCCGATAAATAATCAAGAACTATAAATATTATATTCATATTGGTATTGAACACAATAACAATAATTACTCGTGTATTTCTATAAAAAATTCTACAAAATTGTAATTAATGGTATTACTTCGGGTATTGGTATTTCCCTAGATTTTTGCGGCAAAATATTTTGTACTGTATTTTCTGCTTTCTCCGATATGTGTGGAGGAGTCTTCTATATCGCTGATATCAGACATTTTAATATTATAATTAACGAAGTTTAGTTATCTACCAAAATTTAATACGTTTTGACAACTAAAACAAATACATAGGAACCTAGGACAAACGTCAAACAGCATGCTTGATTGAAAAATAGTAGGTTTCTATTGATTAAAAATCTGTATCGTAATGAAAACTCTGTATCGTAATGAAAAATCTGTATCGTAATGAAAAATCTGTATCGTAATGAAAAATCTGTATCATAATGGGTATCATTATGAAACGGATTATGGGCATATAAGTGCATTATTATAATACGGGTGTAGAAAAAATTATTTTATGATTCTCATTTTAAATCTAGGGATTTTTGGGAATTTTCATTTTTAAATGAAATTTTATGTCAACACTGTTTAGAAATGTCAGCTGTCATGTCATTGTCCAGGGTTAGCGGTTCACGCCATTTTGTGTTATTTTTGTAACTTGTGTTTGCAACATTCTTTTATTGTATGATTTTGTATGTCTTTTGAAGGTAAGTAGTTAGGAAGTTTAGAGCGATATTATTGTTTATTTTTAGTATGTTTATAGGAATTCAATACGCCGACAAGCACTGCACCGGAGTATCATTAAACCACTTCAAGTTCCAAGTGGCCGACATCCTAGGAAATGAGGTTCTTATAAACAACAAGAACCTTTTAACAAGAGCTTAAAAAAGGAGAAAATTGGACTCTTTCCTATTTATAGAACATATTTTACCGAAGGTGAGTGATTTTTTATATTGTAAAGGTGCCTGTAGCTAGCCTAATTTTGTTTTAACTATTAACGTAGACATTAATATAAACAAAAATTTAAGGATTTTAAAACAAAACCGTTCATAAAGATAATTTAAACATACATATTCCTGACAGATCTGATTTTATTTATCTTGTTTAGCATATAATAATAAGTTGTGAACCATCAAATATATCACTTTTGTGACAGCTTAATGATATAAAACAATTTCTGTCTTTCTCGGTCATTGCTAACTCTATTTTTTGGCTCAAATTTTATTTAAATAATGTAAGTTTCTGGTAGTTATAACTATTAAATTTTTTTTTTAGTGAAACGAAAATTTATTAAGGATACCATTGAAGCTGCTTCAAGCCTGATGTATATTCGGAATGATTTGTTGAATATCTGGACACTGCTATATAATCTTTTGTAATTTATACATTCTAAGTACATATTCTAAGAAGTAATGTTTATTTAGTAATAGTTCAGGTTAGTATACTATGTTTCAATTCAGAAATTTTATGCAGTAACCTATCTTTTTTATATAAAACATATTTTTATTAAACATTTTTTAAATAAAACGTTTTTATAAACATTTTTTTTACAAATTAAACATTTTTAAATGAATATTATGGTGTTTTTTTAACGTCTAAACACGTTATCTGGTGACGTGTTTATCACGTCGCTGTATTGACGTCTTTGATCTGTGACATATTGCCGTCATAATCACGTAACTAGCACGTCATAAATTGGTGATTTCGACGTAAAATGTGACGTGTATTTCACGTGAAAATCACGTGTCTGTGCTAGCTGGGATTACGTGTTAATTTATTAATGTTTAAAAATAACAAAATATCGCAAATATCGAAAGCAACTTAACTAACAGTGACCTTATCTAGTGGCAAAAAGTCCTACTTCACGTCTGAACCAAAACCGATAACATGCAGGGCCGAATTTTAATTCTAAGGACGAGTGCGCTACGTTAATTTCCGTTATTCTGAAACAATAATTAGTCGAGAATGAATGAAGCAAATTTCAAAATTTGTTGCACGGTTGAATAGAGAATAAAACTCCCTTTCAAATGAGCCATCGCTTACCACCCCATGCCATTTAAATTTTTCGAAAGGGTTGCTCCCCTCCGGTAAGGGGTGAAATTAAGGGTAAACTATTCATACAAAAAAGTACATTGTAGAAATCAAAAATCGACGTGTCTCGGCGATTTTCCTAACAAGACTCCAGTAACGAGTTAGATAGGGGGGGGGGGTAAGACTTATGATGCTCACTGTATATTTTATACAAGGATTTTTTAAATAAATTGTCAAGTTCCGACATAGCCTCAATAATTATCAACAATGAGTAACACACATGGATAATTTCGATATTATTTTTTTGGAATAAGATATGCTTTACTATGTTTAAATCTATTAAATAAGATTTTTCCTTTTCATATTAATTTTAGTATCTGTGAAATTATTCATTTAATAGTTTTAAATTGTTCATTTAATGGTTAAAACCATTTTATCTAAATCCTGTTTAAATTTCCTATTTCCTGTCATATTTCCTTTTCTTTTTAGCATGGATATATCTAGACGGTTTATTTGGATCTATATCTAGACAGTTTATGGAGATCTATATCTAGACGGTAAATTTGGATCTATATCTAGACAGTTTATTTCGATTTATATCTAGACAGTTTACTTGGATTTATATTTAGAAGTTTTATGGTTTTTATACCTAGAAGTTTGGTACAATCGATAGAAGAGTTAAGAATAAGGATACCGAATCCCTTTGAAGAAGGCCTGAAGAATACCATGCAATAACATTCCTTATTTTACCTCCTGTTAACAAAGATAAGTGCATTTAAATAAATCATCTAAATTTGAATTTAGTAAAACTATGTGAATTAGAATTTGCTACTACCTTATCTAAAACTTGGTTTAAATATAATTTGTTGGTGGTTAGTGATTTTCTATATTTTTATCACTAATCTAAAGTCAAGTATAGTAAGTTTTAAATATAGTGGTGCCCAACTTTCTTTTCAAAGTAATTAGAGTTATTTAATAACCTGACCCACGCCCAAAATTCAATTGAGCTTAAACACACTATAACAAATAGATAAAATATCAAGTATCACTTTACAAGTTAAGACAAAAACTAATAAGTAAGCAACACAATTTTGTGACTATCATATTAAATAACGATGAAATCAAAATAAACGTAAAAGATGAACAAGAATATAGAACAATGACAACAGATCTGTCAAACCTGTAATGAAGTCAATTTTCCTCATGAACGGGCTCGTGATGACGATCAGTTCATTCTTGGATTAGGTGCTATCCGCGTTAGTTTTCTTTTTCCCTTTATATTCTTCATTTTTTTCGTGCAAACTGCAACTTGCACAAATCAAAAATAGCTTCATTACCCTATCTGAGCGGGCTCGTGATGACGATCAGCTCATTCTGGGATAATAGGCTACCCCGGGTATAAATTTATTTTTATTTTCTTTCCGTATATTTACTATAAGTAATTCTTTCGCGTCCCTGTCTCCTCGCACTATCTTTGACCGTTTAGCTAATTTTCCTCACCTAAATAGTAAAATACCTACATTTTAGTTTAATTCCCGATACCACAGTTAAACAGTTAATTACCGAGTAAATAGCCAAGTTAATAATTTTTTTCTCTGCAACCGAAACATACATTTTATTTTAATTCAATTTTGACGTCTGATTCAATACCGTCCGTTTTGTTTCTTTTTTTTTTATTCAGGGGTGGGCGTTGAAATATTTAATTTCTTTTTTTTATGTTGTAAATAGTTATTCACAATATATGTGTCAATGTTAACTTGCCGTATTACTGGTTAATAATTCCATACTTTATTTCCCCCTTATATTTCAGCTAGTGATAAGTTCTGTACCAGCCCAAGCAACGATTAAAGCCCGTTATTATGGCCTACTATTACCTGTGTCTAAGTGACCTTTGACCCCTTGGAATTTTTCATCTCTATCTGTAGCTACCCGAGTACTTTCGACGCCGTTTCGAAAGTTTGTGAAGTAAACCATCACCAAAAATCTGGCGCTCGAGAACCGCCCGTAACCAGCGCCATTCGTAAGGAACCGTTTTCTCTGTGGCGAGAAAACCCCTTACAAACCAAGGCAATCAGTAGCATTCATATGAGATGAAACAAGCCAGACCAATAAAAGTGATAGCTAGAAATCTTCACCCTACCTGCAAGCCAGAAAATATAGCTGAAAAATTAAAGCATAGTAGATTTAAAATCTTGGATGTAGTGAATATCCAAAGGAGAGAAACTAAAGAAGAAGAAATTATAAGAACTGCTATAAAAAAGCCATTGTCGCTATTTTTGTTAACATTACAAAACCAAATAATCCATATTGAGCCAGTAAGAAGCCCAACATTGATACCCCAATGCAAACGGTGCCAAAGATATGGACATACTAAACATTTTTGTAATAGGTAACTAGTGTGTGTTAAATGTGCCAAAATCCATCTTACAGGAGAGTGTGATAAGCCGGCAAGCCAAAATGCGCAAATTGCAATCAATCGCATTCAGCAAGCTATAGAGGATGCGAAGTGGCAAAGGAGAACCAATACCGAAGAGACCAGATAAGCTAAACTAAACACAATAGAAATTATACCCGACGCTACCACGCCACCACCCAGCAAAGATATGGAGGATCTGATTGAATACTGCCTGGAACAGAAGTTTGAGCTGGTAATAGGTTGCGACTCAAACGCTCATCACTTCAGTTGGGGCAGTAAGGATAACAACTTTAGAGGTAAGTCACTTTATGGTTATATAATTACCAAAAATCTTTGTATTTTAAATAAAGGTAATTTAAGGTACCACACCAACATTTTTAAACTAACGCAGTCAAACACTAATAGATATCACTTTATCCACAACTGGTATCTATAAATCAATTCTAAACTGGCAAGTGTCTGATAACACAAAAGGCTCAAAAGCCCTCACATCGTCTGGGGTTTGCATCTTTTCTAATATATTTAGCACCATTTGCACGTACCAAAACATCTTCAGGAAAAAAGTGTTCTGAACACAACTCTGGGTTTTCACGAAGGGGCTGATTTTCAAGGATCCCTACTAGAGAAAACCAAAGTTTTCTTTTCTCAGGATCTTGCGGAAACCTAAATAGAATATTAAATAATATGTATAGGTGCCTAATAGGTATTCTCCATTTTACGTTAAATTTTCTTTGCCGCTATTCAATAATTATTTATTGGTATAATAATAATTTACTAATTTATAAAAGGAATATCACTTTAAAGACCGTTTTAGACTACACAATTACAAGATTTTGATACAATTTCTTGTACAATTTAAATTGTATAGTATCAAACCTACAGTAAATTGTCTGAAAATTAGATTGGATAATAATTTTTCAAACAATTATGTGATACTATACAATTTAAATTCTATAAGAAATTGTATCAAATCTTGTACAAGATATTGTATGGTCAACAGTCTTAAGACGGGTGCCCTACTCCACTGGTTCAAATGAAAACAACATATCTTAACCTAAAAATACTCACCGATGAAAGGATAAATTTCGATTTAAATGATCTACTTTATTGCACACTACACATGCATGTACCATAATTCTTTCTATTTTTCATAAAAATTCACATAAATAGTATTTTATAAATGAATAAATCAATAAGTGACACAGAAACTGTCAGAAACACAAAATAGCTGTTAGACCCGATTGGCAACGTTGCGGCTGGTTACGGTAACTACATTTCATTCTCAAAAATAGGTATTAGTTGTACATTCGTAAAATAAGATATCAGCGTTGCCGTATTTACGGAGTTCTTTGCATCACTAATATTGTGTTTAGAATAATATTGATTTTTAATAAAAAATTTAGCTTATATTAAAACTTTAAAGAATAATTTGATTAAAAACATATTTTTATTTATATAATATAAAATTATAGTAATGATACATAAATTTTATTTATTGAAAGTAATTTCTCCAAATAATTTTTACAGACTGATAAACCAGAATCTGGTGGGAATAATAGGATTTGCCACATAAAAATGTAAACAATTTGGTCTCTTAGTTGTAATGTCTTTGGTGTACAACAAACTACGTCTTCCACCCACAAAAATAGGCAAAAACAAATAATGAAAAAAAAAAAAATTATAGTCGCAAAGGTGAAACCAAGTATGATGTTTATTTTTATAGTAAGAAAAATAAAAATAATAGTCTTCCACCAATAAAACACAACGAAGTTCGTCTTCCAAGCTGATAAAGGTGTTCTCGACATGCATCAAAACCCTTTGAACACATATTTAGATATATTTTACATTTCTAATACATCTTATTTGATTATAATTGATTCTTTTTCGCGATATGGTCAAGCTTATCCCCTAGATAGTATTGTGACGAAAGTCTAATTTATTTAAAGTTTATTTATTTAAAAACACACTATTTATAATTTATTTCAGACGTACTATTTAATTTATATAATACTAATTAACAATTCTAATTTATTTCTTACACTTTAACTTTCCAATACAACGTTCTATGTTAAACTAAACTCGGCGCTGATCGTCGACTATTTATGTAAATCCAACTCCGCTACTGGAAAATGCCAGAGCCTCGCGAAGATTCTACTTCGATAAGTAAACTGCACTCCCCCGCCATTCCAGCTGTTTCTAGCCACAGCGGCAGGCATCCCGTACATTCGAGAAGCGGTCCAATTGTTTCCACACGTCAGCGTTGCTTCGATCCCGAGTTGGTTGTCATGTGAAGGCCGCGTGCGTACACAGGCACAGAGTCGTATTAGGAATATCATAACATTGCCCCCTCCTTAAGAAATAGTTCCTCCTGGAACTAAAACTGAATGGTTGTATTTGCAACTGGATCCTCTTTTACAATTTCCAATTGTATGGAAGTAACAAGGGACAGTCTTCGTTATAACCGGAATGCCAGGAGAATGGCTGCAGACCAGTATTTCAACCTGAGTATCTTGAAAGATTACTTCCACCATGTTTCTAATGGTCCTCTAATTCAGCTGATTGCTCTCTATCTTTGGCATAGCTAGTTTCTGTACATTGGGCTCCAGTACATGCTCCTTCAGACTTAGTAATGCTTCCCATACATCCTGGTAGGTGGATCGATCTCGGAAGGTGTTCTTTGTTACCAAATAGAAAAGATAACGCGATCCATCTAGAAGTTTTAATGCTTTTCCAGGGGCTGGTAACTGATCTTGAAGTTCTGGCAATCGACCAAACTTCTTCCGGAATATAGATGCCAAACCTCGAGCGTCGTAGATGTTGGCGGAAGTGCTATGGACCAGCGAGTAGTCTTTTGGAACCGTGAGCAGGTCTTGTTGTTGCTCGGTTGTAACACCATGTCTTGCTTTTCCGGTACCTCCATATGCACAAATAAACTCTTCAAAGACAAGGTCAGGTGTTTCTTGGAGCTGATTTACTTCTTCTCCCTCTTCATGGTCAACCTCAAATGGCGCCAGCCGGTTTTGGTGCACTACCCTTGGTTTACCGTTCGGGATCTTACTTATACGGTAAATGACATAATTGATTCTTTTCTTGATGAGATACGGACCTTCCCAAGACCTTTGAAGCTTCGGAGAATAACCCTTTTGTCTTTTTGGGTTATGGAGCCAGACTTTGTCGCCCTGAAACCTCCCTCCATGGCTTGGGTATCATATCGCTTCTTCATTCTGTCGCTGGCGATTTGAAGATGCGAGCGGGCCAATTCATGCATATCGTCCATTCTTCTTCGTAACTGGATCACATAGTCTTCACCAGCTACATCTTCTCCAGGTCGGCATCCAAACTCAAGGTAGCACGGTAGTCTCATCTCACGCCCAAACAGGACCTTTGCTGGTGTTTGGCCTGTTGATTCATTGACAGCGGATCTATAAGCCATTGCAAAGAGCGAAAGATACTGATCCCAATCTCGCTGATGGTTTGAAACCACTTTTGATAAATATTTTCCAATGGTCTTATTCATTCGCTCTACCATTCCATCAGATTGTGGGTGCAATGCTGTGGTTCGGGTTTTCTTCATGCCTAGTCTGTCACAGATTCCATGAAAGAGTTGGCTTTCAAAATTTCTGCCTTGGTCACTGTGGATCTGCAAGGGTACTCCAAATCGACAGATAAACTCTTTAATCAACACATCTGCAACAGTTGCGGCTTCTTTATTTGGAATGGCGTAGACTTCCACCCACTTCGTGAAGTAATCCATCACCACCATCATGTATTTATTACCATTCTCGGTCATGGGGAATGGTCCAGCAATATCTAAGGCGATCCTCTCAAATGGGCTACTAACGTTGTATTGCTTCATGGGAGCCTTCCTTTTTCGCTGAGGTCCATTACTCATAGCACAGCTGGTACATTTCTTACACCAGTCCTTAACATCATCGGAACTGTTCATCCAATAAAACCTTTCCTGAACTCTCTGAAGAGTTTTTCTAACACCGAGATGTCCTCCTGATGGACTGTCGTGTAACTGACGAAGTACTTCGGCTACTCTACTTCTTGGAATGACCAACTGTCTTCTGTTCTCGGAACCATCATCATTTTCAAGTACTCGCTTTAATAAGCCATCTTCCAGGATAAAGGAGTCCCACTGAGCCCAATATGATTTAACTACTGGAGAGAGTGGATTTGAAGTGGCTTCAAGTTAGGTAAGTCTCCCTCTTCAATTTGATATCCTCCTAGATATAGTGCCCTTGGATTCTGGAGTGCTACACATTCAGTTAGGATGTGAATGGAGGTTTCGTCCTCCTCCTCACAGAATCTGCACTCACTATCCTCTACTACTCTCAGTTTACTTAGGTGTCCTTTTAGTCGGCAATACCCGGTAAGGATCCCTGTTACAATACGTGGCTCTTGTATGAGATATAAATTAAATTTGAAACATCTATTTTTTAAAATTAAATAAAAATACAATAAAAACTAATTACTATAAACATTATGCAATTCCAGCAACCAAAATGAATTATAAAAACATATTTAGAAAAATTACGAGCCCCTTCCCATTTCAGTTGGCCCACCTATTGATATTTTCTTTATATAACGACAATAAGAAAGTATTAAAGATTACATGCTTTTTTAAATCATAAATTAATTAACAATGCATCAATTTAGAATTGTATTAGAACTAGAACTAGAAAACATCAATTATTTATTTTTAAATTTATTAACACATGGAGCATTATTGCATTATTTCAACTTGAATTCAATTCGTTAGAAAATAAACCAAAATCGAAGGTTGCTTTGAAAAAATAACAAATAACTGTCACAAGACAATTTAACCTCTTTTAAGCTAATTCTGTCTAATAAAATGGGTAGAAGAAAAATCATTGACAAAAAAATACGTTTTCTTGTTATAAAACATTGCAATTCTGGAAAATCGAACTCGGAAATTGCAAATATATTAGATTTATCACGTTATAGTGTAAGAAATACAGTTAGAAGATACAAAACTACTGGTTCAATCAGCCCAAAGCCCCCCGTCATGTTAAAAACAGCAAGATTACAAATGCCGATAGACGAGCATTGAGAAGAATTATTGAAACCAACCGTCGTGCTAATTACCTTGAATTAAGTGCTCAGTGGAGTAATGCTATTGGAAGACGAATTTCGAGATCTTCATGTCATAGAGAAGCTCGCAAACTGGGATTTTTGGACTTACAAAGTAAGTTTATAATAATAAAAACAATAAAAAAACATGGATTGAAGACACTAAAACAATCAAATATGTTTGCTAAAAATTGACAATATTGTTACAGGTTAAAGAAAAACCACTACTAACTGCGAAACAGAAAAACAATCAATTAAGATGTGCAAAAGAACATATGAGTTGGACTTCTTATCAATGGGATGCAATACAATAGAGTGACTAGGCCCGATTCGAAATTTGTGTTGGAGATAGCACAAGTCATAGCACAAGTCGAGTTATTCGCAAAAAACATGAAGCGTTCCATCCAGACTGTCTCAAAAGAAAAGTAAAATTTCCCGCATCGGTCATGGTCTGGGGCAGCATGTCATCTAAAGGAATAGGGAAACTGCATTTTATTGAAGGAATTGTACATACAAATAAATATTTGGACATTTTGGAGGAATTACTTTTACCGACTATGGAATTATATTTGACACCAGGGAAATATTTTGTATTTCAACAGGTTGGAGCAGGATGTCACACGTCAAAAAAAGCTCTAAAATGGATGGAAGACTTCGGTGTTCCACTTTTGGAATGGGTTTCTAGTAGTCCTGATTTATCACCAATAGAAACGTTGTGGCCTGAGATGAAAAAGGTACTTCGAAAACATCCTGCAAGAACAATACCTGAACTTAAACAAAAACTTCAAGATATATGGGATTCGTTTACACCAGAATTTTGCCAAGGCTTAGTTAATACCATGTCGCAAAGAATTTCAGCTGTAATAAAAAATAAAGGTGACGTTACTCAATGGTAAACTTTAAAATTGATTAACGTTTGATTCCATCTATTTGTTTATTTTTTTTAATTATATGTTAAATAAATATTTTAATGTTTTCTACATATTTTTTGTGATTAAACAATATTAAACATTTGTTCAACGAATAAAAATTGGAAAGTTCATGCAATATTTATATTTTTAATCTTTAAATACGACTTTCCTAAATTTCAATAGGTGGGCCAACTGAAATGGGAAGGGGCTCGTATTATATTGTGAACGTAATAGACTCTTTTATGTTATAATTAGATTATCATTGCTTAATAATCATTTTTAGTTTATAAATAGGAGTAAAACCTTAATATTATCGTTATTTGGGGTAGCTTTAGTCCAGAGTTGTCTTAAATATCCATTTAAGTGTATTTTTACTTCATAAAAATTTTAAAAATAAAAGTTCCGTTTTGGAATTTATAAGTAGCACATGCCGCATGTGACGCGCACCTCTATCAGCTTGGAAGACGACCTTTATCGATGGAATACTATTATTTTTAGCTTTATTATTACAAAAATAAGCATCACACCTAATTTCAACTTTGCGAATATATTCTTTTTTTCATTTTTTTTGTTTATTTAGGTGGGTGGAAGACGTACCTACTTTGTCATGAAAATCGGGCGGAAGCGATATTGTCTAAACTTTATTTGTTTAAATTAACGTGTACAGCAAGTTTCATGCATGCGAAAATGATTTTTTTTTATAATTTTTTTACTTTAATTGTAACCCTCCTGCAACCCCCTGTCGTAAGGGGTGCGACGGAAGACGTTCACATTAGAGTTACATATTACTTGCATAACTCATATAAAAAAAAATTAAACTTGCGAAAATGACTTCCCTGTTTAGCGATAATTCTTTACCAGCTTGTCCGATTTCTATGATTCTTTTTTTGTTAGTAAGAGGGTACCTCAGGGGTATATAAATTTGGTTAAGATGTGTGGTGACGGTATCTGCACGATTTTAAAGTCGGTTTTTTTAAAATTACTTTTAATACTTGTGATTACCTAATCCTGTTTTTGGAATTACATATCGTCACCGTCATATGAAAAGTGCTTAAGTCCAAAAAAGTAAATTTTACAGGAGACAAGAAAAACTGTTTAAAACAAAGTTATTTTTGCTTTGGCATTTATTTAGATTTACTGTTGCGTTATAAGCTCTTACTAGAACTGTTATATAAAGCAACACCAAAAAAATGGGTTTTTAGTAAAACCAATGGACTTAGGCAAATTTCACTAGTTATATCGTCTGGTACTCTGGACTTGGGCAATTTTAATTTTTTTAAATGAGCATACTTTTCTATTAATAATTATAAAGATAATACAATAAAGAAATAAAAACATTTTATTATAATAATTATTACAATAAGAATAAGAAAACAAAAAATTATTTTAAAAGAATATAAAAATATAAGAAATAACGACAGACATTTTTTATATTTATTGCATTAATAAAAATTCTATTTTCAAAGGATGGGTATTAATTATTATTTGCTTAAACTATAGGAAAAAAACAGTCGATATTAAAAAAGAATATTATCATTGCAATCTATTCATGTACAGTGAAACCTGAGTAAGCCGGAACCTGTGTAACACGGAATCCTGTGTATGACGGAAATTTTGGCGATTACCTACATATTGTAATGTAAAAATTGCTTATAAGCCGGAACCCTGTCTAACGCGAACACGGAATTTCCCTAATCTGTTAAGCCGGAACCTACTTATGTTATTGCTTTGCAGGTATAAAAGAATTTATAGATGTTTACATAATTAGTTTATGATTTCGGAAAGCCCCATAATAAGGGCGAACTATTATCAATACTTAGTACCATTATCACAGAAATTTAGGTACAAAAGCAGTAAATACACAAATAAACCATATTTCCTATTCTCACTCTTATCCTAAACTCCTGCCTCTCCTTATCCTATTTTCCACTTGCCTGGAAATCCGCAAACACCATTTTGATCCCCAAACCAGGCAAGGACCCCAAATCCCTAAATTCATACAGACCCATCTCTCTCATATCAGTCCTAGGTAAACTCCTCGAGCTTCTGCTCAAGGAAAGAATCTGGGAATTTTGTGAAGAGAGAAACATCATACCCCAATCCCAACACGGTTTCAGACCCCACCACTCCACCCAGGACGCAATATCTTCCCTTCACACTACCGCTGTCACGGCGGTAAATTCCCAGCATATCTCCTCAGCCGTTCTCCTTGATGTTCAAAAAGCCTTTGACCAAGTTTGGCATGCCGGACTAGTCAAAAAACTTATGAACATAGGTCTCCCCCCCCAAATTTCGAAACTCATACACTCCTACCTCTCAGACAGAAAAATTACAGTCAAAGTGGGCAACTCCTTATCCGAAACATTCACCCCACTAGCAGGAGTCCCACAGGGCTCCGTCCTGGCCCCTCTCCTCTATCTCATTTACACTCACGACATTCCCCCCCCAAACCACCCCACATCCAAATGCCTGCTATACGCAGACGACACAGCTCTAATTTCGGTAGCCAAAAATTCTAACCAACTAAATATTCGAACCCAAAATCTGTTAAACCGGTACTCTCACTGGTGTAGCAGATGGAGGGTCTCATTAAATCCACAGAAAACTCAATTTATCGTCTTCAAACACCCAAATTCCAAAAGAACCTCTCAGAACCCCCAACTCGTAAACGTAAATCTCCTAGGAGTCAGGCTAGCTCAACAGACCGAAGTCGACTATTTGGGGGTACGATTTTCTCGTACTCTTAACTGGTCCTCTGACGTCCAACGCACTCTTGATAAGATGCGAAAGCGAGCCAGTCTCCTAGGAGCTTTGTGCGGGCGAATAGGGCGCTGTAACCCAGATACCCTCATCCATACTTACAATTCCTTCATCCGACCCGTTGCCGAATACAGAGCTATACCCTACGGTGTACTTCCCACACACCTGTCCCACAAACTCACCACACTCGAGAGACGTATCCTCAGACGATGCCAATACCTCCCCTATCGCTCCGCCAGCGGAGAAGTCTTTTTAAACACCCCCAACACCCCCATCCTCACACGTTTCCAGTCCCTCAGGAAACAATACGTCTCTCGCACGCTGAAAGGCACAAACACCCACTCCCAAAACACACTTCGTACCCCTTGGCGACCCAACCAACTCCCCCTCTTTCGAAAACCGAAAAGAAAATTGCCACAGCCGAATCTAAAACTCCTCACAGACGCCCAAGACCTCCCCCTCACCGCTGAACTCCAGGATCTGCTGGAATCAGCCCCGCTGAGTATAAGATAAACCTTCCCAAATTACGTAATTAGAAAATCAAAACACATGTACAATATCGTGGTTTAGGTTTTGTGGTTTTCCTAAATCATATTCCCCACCTCATACATGGACCTGTCCAATTATGAGGTTGGAAATAGCAAAATTGGCGATATTCTTGGGGAACAAACCTGCCACACAGGTCCCACACACACGCGCACAAAAGTTAGGAATTAGCTAGCTAGGTTACTTTTGTAATCAGGGCAGACCACCCTGAAAAGGAGGATAACTCCTATAGCAGGGAAATAGGAAAACAATATGTCCTAGAAAATGTAAAACACTTAAGATTTCCACTAATAAATCAAAAAAAAAAAAAAAAAAAATAAATAAACCGTTTATCCGTGAAAGTGCAAACATTTCAAAATGGCAAACCGAAAAACGAATACATTATCGCTAAAATCTAAAATGGACTTAATTAAATGTAGTGACCAAAAAAAACTTACTCCAAAGCAATTGGTTATTCAATTTAAGTGCGGAAAAACGCAAGTGTATGAAATTTTGAAAAACAAGGAAAAAATTAAAGAAGAGTGGATGCGTGGTGGTAATGGCGATATTAAGAGAAAGCCAAAGGAATCACATCACGACAACGTAAATTCAACAGTTTTGGAATGGTTTATGGATGCAAGGTCTCGCAATCTTCCTGTATCTGGAACAATTATTCAAGAAAAAGCAAGAGAAATTGCAAACCATTTTGGAAAAGTAGATTTTGAAGCTTCGAATGGATGGCTGGAAAGTTTTTGAACACGACATAACATAAGATTTAATCAGATCTGCGGTGAAGCTAAGGACGTCGACATGGAATCTGTGACTGAATGGACATCGCACATTACAGATTTAATTAAAGGATATACCCTAAAAGACATTGCTAATTGTGACGAAACTGGCCTTTTTTTATAGAGCGCTGCCGGACAAGACAATGTGCTTTAAAGGTGAAAAATGTCAAGGAGGCAAACAATCTAAAGAAAGGTTAACCGTTTTGTTTTGCGCCTTTGCTGACGGAAAAATAGAAAAACCTCTAGTTATTGGAAAATCCCTCATACCGCGATGTTTCAACAATACCAATGTGCCTCAGCTACCAGTTTATTGGCGAGCAAATAAAAAAGCATGGATGACATCAGTTCTTATGGAACAGTGGCTAAAAATTTTAAATCAAAAAATGAAATTTGAAAATCGACACATCCTTCTATTTTTGGATAATGCAACGTGTCACCCCAAAATAATACTATCCAATATAAAATTGTGTTTTCTACCACCAAACACCACAAGTCAAACACAGCTTCTCGATCATGGAGTTATACAAAACTTCAAAATGCATTACAGAAAACAAGTGCTGCGGTCAATTATTGCGAATATGAGATTCTCTCAATCAGCAGGAGATTTGGCTAAAAAAATATCAGTTTTGGATGCTATCAGATGGATTGATTATTCAGTAAAAAATCTGATGTGTCCAACACATGACTTTCCTATCTAGTTATTATAGGCTTTTTCCGGTTATTTTGTACAACCTATTGCAGCATCTCTATACATGTTTAGAGGATAAACTAAATATATACATTGTCCACATACATCTACCTCGAAACATTTTTCTATAGATATTCATTGAAAACGAAAATACTGAAAAATTTAAATTTCCTACAATTTTTTTCATTACGGTCCATTTTAGGAAAATCATGTACAAACAAACATTATAGAGATCGATATCGCAAACAACTTTTAGTTCAACAATTTTCATAAAAATCAGAATTTTGCACATTTTGTCAAATTTCTCGAATACGGACCATTTCAGGAAATTTTGACATAAAACAAAAATTATAGATAATAATATTAGAAGTAACTTTTATTTGAACAATTTTCTTTTCCAAACATAAATAACAGATATATTCCATAAAATATAAAAACGGCCTCCCATAAAGTACCCCCCCAGATGTTCCGACTTTGTCCAAAATCTAATCATTTCACGTCAGGCCGAAATAAACATTTAAGTTTAAAATTTAATATTTTTTTCTTTATCCGTTTTTGAGTTTTCTTCAAAATTCGAAATTTACACATTTTCTCAAATATCTCGAATACGGTCCATTTTAGAGAAATTATGTATAGAATAAAAATTATAGAGAATTATATTACAAACTTTTATTTGAACAATTTTTATAAAAAAAAAATTTTTTACATTTTGTCAAATTTCTCGAATACGGACCATTTTAGGAAAATTTTGTATAGAACAAAAATTATAGATAATTATATAAGAAGTAAGTTTTATTTGAAAAATTTTCTTCTCCAAACGTAAATAACAGATATATTCCATAAAATATAAAAATGACCACCAATAAAGTACCCCCCCAGATGTTCCGACTCTGCCCAAAATCTAATCAGTTCATTAGAAGCTGGAATAAAGCTTAAGTTTAAAATTTGGTGTTTCTCTGTGTCTTGGTTCATGAGTTATGCGACCTACAGACACACACACACACACACACACACACACACACACACACACACACACACACACACACACACACACACACACACACACACACACACACACACACACACACACACACACACACACACACACACACACACACACACACACACACACACACACACACACACACACACACACACACACACACACACACACACACACACACACACACACACACACACACACACACACACACACACACACACACACACACACACACACACACACACACACACACACACACACACACACACACACACACACACACACACACACACACACACACACACACACACACACACACACACACACACACACACACACACACACACACACACACACACACACACACACACACACACACACACACACACACACACACACACACACACACACACACACACACACACACACACACACACACACACACACACACACACACACACACACACACACACACACACACACACACACACACACACACACACACACACACACACACACACACACACACACACACACACACACACACACACACACACACACACACACACACACACACACACACACACACACACACACACACACACACACACACACACACACACACACACACACACACACACACACACACACACACACACACACACACACACACACACACACACACACACACACACACACACACACACACACACACACACACACACACACACACACACACACACACACACACACACACACACACACACACACACACACACACACACACACACACACACACACACACACACACAGACATCATCGCGAAAATAGTCAAAACGGATTCAGGGGACCTCAAAACGTAAAAATCCGTCGAAAACTCGAGGTCGAAAAAAATCATGATTCCTATACTTTCCTTATATCTGTATACAGATAGGAAAGTAAAAATATTAAACCTGATTGTGTTAAAAAATGTTTTGCGGCATGTGGAATCAAGCAAGATGGAGACGTTGACCTAATCGAAAATGTTGACGAAATTGACGAAAGTACAAAAGAAGTCGAAGAGTTAATTACTGAAATTAATCCCGGTTGTAATGTTCATGATTACATCACATTAGATGAAGCCGTTACAACAAATGCTGGATTTCAGTCCATAGAAGAACTGGTGTTAGAAAAAACTGCCGTGGAAACTACTGTGGCAGACGATAATGATGGGATTGGAATTGGTAAGCGATTTTTCTAATTCTCTAAAAAAATAAACAACTTTTTATTTATTCTTTCCATCTTAATTGGGCATTTGGCCAAGTAGAAATAAAGTTAAAATACATAATAAAAATAAGATAGGAAGATTTCAGTTACCATCACAAAAATAACAGATAGAAAAAATTATTTTCCCATAAGCTTTTCAAAACGATCTATTCTTAAATTATTATTTTTATCTACAGGAACAGAAGTTGAAGAATCCGATCGGATAAAAAATTTTTCTGAAGCTTTGAGGAGTGTTGCAGCGTTAGAGGATTTTTCCCAAAGAATAGAGAGCGAACCGATGAGAAAGAAGATTTTAGAATTAAGGACATTCATGGAATCATCTTACGTATTACAAAAGAATAAAAAACAACTTACATTGATAGAAATGTGGAATAAATAATAATTTATATTGTTTCTAATAATAAATAAAAATATGTAAGTACATAGTAATAATAACAACTATATATTAAATGTACGTATATTAGATTTTTTTTAATAAAATCATCACTTTTTTAAATCTACTATGTGCAATTTTTTATCTACCCTGTGTAACGCGGAATCCTGTATATGCCGGAAAATCGGTGCACGACCGTGCGATTCCGTTTTACACAGGTTTCACTGTACAAGGGAGTCGTAAAATGCATGGTAATCTTGTTCCATGGTACTTTTTAATGATTGCAAGTGCTCAAATTTCTCTTTTTTTATTTTTAATTTGTCTTGGTGTAAATTGGGAAGATTTTCCATTGCTGTAAATTTTAAGTTTTTGTTAAATCTGATTGGTAACGTTTGAAAGTTTTCAGAATATCGCAGTTTAAAGTCAATCGATCCTTCAGGTTTATATTTAAGTGCTCTTAGGTCCTGAACTGTAGGATCGCCTACTTTATGTCCAGGGCGGATCGAACTAAAATAATTAAGCTTAGAGAAATCTTTAAAATGAATATGTTGTAGATAAATGATAAATGAACTTCATAGGGTTTTGGTGTTTTTCTGGCAGTTTTTGCGTAATACACAAAATCTGCTGGTACATTTATAACTCTACCAGAAATTTTCCTTTCAATAGAGGAATGCATAGAATCGCACTCCATTTGCGTATGGCCCTTCTCTAAGTACTTTTGAATAATACATACATTATTCTGAAGCGCGAAGTTTAACAGAGCATTAGCCAAAATGGAGTTGCGATTTTGTGCACCGCACCCGTCACTATAAAGTATTATTTAAGGTTTAGTATATGTATTAATAGTGGGCAAAATTTTTAAACTTAAAAAATTACAAATAATTGAAGCGAAACAATTTGCTTTTAGCTCACCTTCCCCCTCACGTCATAGAAAGCAATACCCGTCCTTTGAATGTAAGTCAAAGATGGTAAAATGATGGACAATTAACTTTGTTTTATAATACAGGGTTACTATAAAAGAATCATCGGGTTTGACAAAGCTATACATACATATCAAACAATTATCTGAAAATGACATAAAAACATCTTTAAAAAAACTTAAGCCTCGATTGAACCAGGGACCAGATCAAATACCTAATTTTCTCATAAAAGACTGCTCGGAAATATTTTTAAAGCCTTTACTTTACTTATTTAATTTATCAATCAAATCTTGATCGTATCCAGACAAATGGAAATTATCAAAAGTTACACCTATATTTAAAAAAGGTAGCATGAACTTGGTAGAAAATTACAGGCCAGTATGTCAAGTTTCAGGGTTTTCAAAGGTCTTTGAGATGGCTGTGTATGAAAAACTGTTTTCACAAGTAAAAAGTTTAATAAACCCTTCACAACATGGGTTTTTTGCGACTAGAAGCACTGTTACCAACCTTACATGTTTTACTCAATTTACCTTAGAGTCTTTAGATAATCACAAACAGGTTGATACGATTTACACAGACTTCTCAAAGGCCTTTGATCGACTCGACCACACACTGTTGGTGCATAAACTCTTTAAATCAACTAGTGGAGCTCCTCAGGGAAGCAATCTTGCACCACTTTTATTCTCTATCTTTATTAATGATATTACGCAATGTATCTCTAGTAATTCTCTCCTATTTGCTGATGATTTAAAAATATTTAGGATAATTAACTCAATTGATGACTGTTATCAACTGCAATCTGACATTGATTCTCTAAATCATTGGTGTAACAACAATAGATTGCCTCTAAACATAAGCAAATGTAATATGGTTACATATACTCTAAAAAATACTCCAATATTGTTTGATTACAAAATACAAAACATTAGTACCAACCGTCTTGTTAATTTCAAAGATCTAGGGGTCAATTTTGATTCAAAATTTTCATTCAACAAACATATTGCTGATATATCTGCTGGGGCGTCAAAAATGTTAGGCTTTATTTACCGTTCTTGCAAAAATTTCAAAAATATTGATACCATCAAACTATTGTATTACAGCTATGTTAGATCAAAACTGGAATATTGTTCGATAATTTGGAATCCTTTTTATGCAGTTCAAATCCAGCAACTCGAAAATATACAACGGAAATTTGCAAAATATCTTATGTTAAAAAATGATGGGCTTTATCCTGCCCGTGGATACAATAACTCGCAGTTATTGAGTAAATTTGATTTACCACCGCTATTAGAGAGAAGATCTTATTTAATGTTAATATTTTTGTATAAGTTGCTAAATAATAGAATATGCTGGCGTATTCCGAACAAGAACACTAGATTAAGAACATTATTTTATCTCAACCAAAGTAATACCAATCTTATGTTAAAATCACCAATCTACAACATGTGTGAAACATATAATAATCTTACCAGTTTCAATTATGATATTGATATATTTGGTATGACCTTACCCAAATTTATTAATTGTACTCGTCAATCATTGTTTTAATCATTGTTTCAATTTCATTGTTTTATAAATCATTTTTTCAATCATTGTTTTAATTGTATTGAAACAACATTGTTTACTTTATTTATAATTTATATAGATACTTTAATTATATATTAATTGTATTGTCTTGTAAATGGGACTACCTGTTAGACAATATATTATTATTATTATTTTGGAAAGTATGATGGATACAATAATAAAGGGTATGTCGGTAGACAGAGAAAACATTACATTTTTAGCGCGTTACAAATGTTCAATGTGGGCTCCTCGAGTCACACGACAGATGTCCAAACGATAGTCCAGTTCAGTCCACACACTCTGCAATGTATCGCGGTCGATACTGTTGACAGCAGCGATAATGCGTCTTCTGAGCTCCGCCAGTGTTGCAGGTAGAGGTGGTACGAACACCGTGTCTTTAATGTACCCCAAAAATAAAAATCGCACGGTATAAGATCAGGAGAGTTGGGAGGCCACGCAAACATTGCCAAATCGTGTTCCGCACAACGGCCTATCCAACGATGAGGGAGTTCCTCGTTTAGATACCCACGCACGTCATTATGCCAGTGAGGTGGAGCGCCATCTTGTTGATATATAAAGTTGTTGGAATCAGCCGTCAGTTGCGGCATTAACCACAGTTGTAACATATCGAGGTACGAAATACCGGTCACAGTGTTTTCATCAAAGAAAAACGGTCCATACACTTTTGAGCTGGATACGGCACAAAAAACATTCAATTTTGGAGAATCCCTTTCATGTTGGACAGTTGCATGAGGATTTTCGGTGCCCCATATCCGAATATTGTGACGGTTCACCTTGCCACTTAAATAAAATGTCGCTTCGTCGCTGAACACTAGACGGTTAGCGAATCCGTCATCCTCCATGGCTTCCTGCATGTCATTACAGAACTGTAGTCGCTTGACACAGTCATTTGGTCGTAACTTTTGCAACAGATGTATACGGTACGGTTTGAATAGCAATCGTTTCCGCAAAACTTTCCACACAGTTTGCTGCGGCATACCAAGTGCACGGCCTGCTTGACTAGTGGATTGTTGTGGCGACTGCACAAAACATTGTCTAACCGCATCCACTGTTGCTTCGGATACTCGTGGTCGTCCGGTGCTTTTACGTTTCTCAAGTACACCTGTTGCCTTAAAGTTTCCATACCATCGTAAAATGCTCTGATGACCTGGAGGAGCAATTTCGTATTGCCGTCGGAATGCACGTTGCACTGTCACAACCGATAAACATCGCGCGTATTCTAACACACAGAATGGTTTCTGCTGCATAGTCGCCATTTTCATTACTGCTGACGTGACGTGGCGTGCGCATGACCAGCTGCCTCCGCATGCGCGCGTTGTAAACGTAGAGGTTGCCGCTGCCTATACATGTCATTTATTATGGTATCTATCATACTTTCCGAATTATAGCTTTGTCAAATCCGATGATTCTTTTATAGTAGCCCTGTATAATGCAGAAACTTTCGACTTTGGGCTGAGGAGCACTGATTGTAAGTCCATTGTAAAAACTTTATCAGATGATCCTTTGTCCTTTTCTTTTTCGTCACGAGCTTCTTCCTTTTTCAAAACATGCTGTTTGTAGATTTCTTCGGAAATGTTCTTTGTTTTGTAAGCTGCGCAAATATCACATTCGTCCTTCTTCGGCGAAAAAAGTGATAAATTCATTTCTTCAAAAACATACTTAAACATCGTCATACTGGCTGGCTGAATTTTGTTTTTTTTTACACCAGGTATCCTTATAAATAGTGTAGAGTTCAGATTTATTTCTCCATCGAGGTTTTAAATATAATTTGGAGGTTGATTTACGGCAATAGTGTGACTTTAATTTTGGTAGACAGTTTAAAAATTCTTTGATCGATAATTTTTTCTCAAGTCTTCTTTGATTCTTAAATTCTGCAGGGTTTTCAGGCTCTTCATCAGGTTCTTTTGGTAAATTAGTGTCGGTTTCTGTACTATCGCAGTTTTTTTGTCGAATAAAGGCCTTTTTGAATCCAAAGAGTGATAGTCCTTAAGGACATTCCAAGAGTGTTGCAAAACATGGTTTTACATACCCTATCTTTTTTTTCGTATTTAAAAAATAATTGCAGGATGCAGTTCTTCGGCTTATACTGTCATCTTTTCTGTTTCTCGCTCTTTTAGTTTCTGTTGCCATCATTCTTGCTAAAACATAGACCTGTTTCTCTTTCCAAGAAAAATTCCAGAATTTTTTAAAAATGAGTTGCCTTTCTTCTTCGCTAATTTTATAACATGCAAATGCATTCCTTTTTCTTCTGAACATAAACAACGATTTTTAATTTGTCTTATGCATTTTTTTACCGTAAACTTATTGTCTTTTCTTCCCAAATATATTTCTCTTTTTTCTCTTTTCTTCTTATTACTATTGTATTCCCACTCGATACTATCGCTTACTCTATTTTTTTTACGTTTCCGTTTTTTATTTGTTTGATCAATATTGTCTTCTTCCTCTGAGTTGTTTTTAATTTTATTGATCTCCTCTGTATTATCTCCAAAGCTAACGTCGTTTTCGTCTGTCTCATTGTTACCAGTTTTATCGCATTCTGAAGTATTTTGGCAATTTTCTAATAAGCTTTCAATCCAATCTTTATCTGAGTTATCTTCATTTTGCGTTACTTGTCCTATATCAGTTGATTTTGTACTTGGGTAGTTATTACATTTTAAATCTTTTTTTTTGAATAACATTTTTACTAATAATACTGTGATTTGCAATTCCTATGTCTTGTTCTTCAATTATTGAAATATTATTTAGGCAATCTATGTCTATTGGGGTATCTAAATTGTCGCTGTTGTTAATCCTAATTTGGATAACCTATGTTAGGATCAATATTTTCATTACTTAGTGCTCTTTGAACTTGAAAACACTCTTGTTGTAAATTTTGTATTGCAAAGTATAATTCATTATTATCTGACTGTTTATCGTTATCAGGATCTAAACTTTGGGGCAATTCTTTGGTACTAGAATTATTGATTTTACTTTCTGTCAGAACTTTGGTTAAAATTTTAAAACTTCTTGAACTATGATTCGTTCTGCAAAAAAAAGTCGTATGAATTTCTCGATTTTATTGAAAATAAATATTAAAACTAACTTTATTCATATTATAAGATTTAAATGTGAATTCATACAGATCCTTAACAAGTTTAAGTTAGTTTAAAAACATATTATTTTGGAAAAGCTTTATTTTTTTTATGTAAATACCTGTATATTTTGTGTATAAAAGACCAAATCTTAAGGAGTAATTTGTATTATTATAAAATATAAAAATGTCCTAGAAATTCCCAAAAAAATTAAAAAAATACACACAATACATAATGATTAAATGGGTAACTCCTACCCAGAAAACAATGAAAAATGCCTAACTCCTGTTACAATGTTTAGGACTTAAAAACTAACTATATTCATATCAAACTAAATTTACATATTATTATACATTTCTGTACTCACCTGAAGTATTCTGCAATAAGTTTTACCATTTATTTCATGAAAGTTTGGTGTTTTAAGAGAAAACTGTGAAAAAAACAGACACTGCAAAATACCCGTTGAAATAAGCATTGAAGACGCGAACTTACGCAAAATTCATACTATCGTAGAGACAGTTGGACATGCGCAAGTTTCATATGCGATCATTGCGGCTCCATCTATCAACGTAAGATCAAATTATTAACAGTAGACGTAGATATTAAAGAGCTTGACGAGATGGCGCTAAAATCTCGATTTCTGAAAAAAGTGGACTTACGCACTTTTTATATGACGGTGACGATATCATAATAACAAAATAGTTTTATTTTGTCCAATATTCTAAGTACGGATCTATTATCTGTTTACTCATTTCTGCGCATTTTCGCTAATCCAAAAGTAAAAAGGTGGCGGCTCACTACAATAAACGAGCTCTTTCACACGAGGATACTG
Source organism: Psylliodes chrysocephalus (assembly GCA_927349885.1). Taxonomy (NCBI): domain Eukaryota; kingdom Metazoa; phylum Arthropoda; class Insecta; order Coleoptera; family Chrysomelidae; genus Psylliodes; species Psylliodes chrysocephalus. The sequence continues at coordinate 37,016,205 of OV651825.1, forward strand.
TATGCGAGATACGCGTATCCGAGATACAGAATCGCAGTCGATAAGTTGGGCTGCTGTATCGAATTCACGCATCTCTTCAATCAGTACTAAAATAGTAGCACTGCCGTGCATATATTTTTGAATTATGGATCTAGAAGAGTGTATTATACTGAAGTATATAATACAGTGACACACATAAAATGAGCATCGTATGAGATTTTTTTCTAAATGCTGTAGATGAATTTTGACTTTGCCATCTTCTGTTACTTTAAAAATGATAACGAATGACATGCAAATTGACAATCACGTGACCTTTTTAAATGCCCAAAATAACATTTTTTTTCTAAAAATTGCAAAAAATGGTATTAATTTCATAAATTGCTTAATAAAAAGTTGCTTAATATAAAAATGTTTACCCATATAGCCCGTTAATAGTTAACCTGACATAATTTTTAAAATGTTACTTTGTACTAAAATGTTTTAAATAATGTTTTCTCATACAGTTTAATCGATTAAACTAGATGCACTTAGGATACCCTTGAAAAATATCTTGCGCCTATGACATAATCTCCGTTGCAAAAGTATCCATGTCTGAAAAGGTCCATATATCGTACTAGTAATTCGGTATGCGGCATACGCATTCAGCCTCCGCGGCTGGAGGTGCCGGGATGCAGAAATTCCGTATCGCGATACTATATGCGTCGCCCGTACCGTGTGAAAAGGTCCATTTGAATGTATAGTCAGCCTGAATCTCGGATACGCGAATCTCGCATACAGTATCTTCGTGTGAAAGAGCTCTTATGGTTTATTGCATAGCCTATCTGCTAACACTCTAGATCTGTGACCATGCACGATATTCGATATGAGATACGATAAAATATAAATAATTAACTTACCCATAAGAAATAGTAATTTGCTCTCCCTTTTTTATAGAAGCTGTTACCCTTGTTACTATCGAAGATCCATGGTGGAAATATTGAGCATTGGCAACACACGAATGATTGTACAAACTAGTAAAAGCATATAAAGCATTCCCAAGTTCCTTAGAGTTAATATTAAAAAAATTTTGAATTAAAAATGGATTAATCGAAGAAATCAACAAAGTTTTAAAAAGTAGTTTCTTTAAATTCAGGTCATCCTCATCTGTATCGTATTTTGAGACGAATTCTTGATTTTCTTTAAGGACGTGATAAGCTATTGATGCCATAGTTGCTACCATAAAGAGCTTCAAGGAATCACACTCTTTGTCATGCGTTTCTAATTTTATAATTTCTTTAAAGGAGTCAGATCTGTGAATATTATCAGGTGACTCGGCTTCTGTTTTTTTAGAATCATCCATACCTAAAAGAATTGTTTTTATATTACTCTTTATTGTTATTGATTTCAATTCTGCAAATTCAATTTTATAGACAAAAGACAAAAATTAAAAGGTGCCTTAATTAAATTTTTATAAATGTTTTAATATTTACCAATTAATGTTAATTTGATGAACATCATCATTTTAGGATCTAGAAACAAGATCTTGGGAAATTGACATTCATATTTATGATACCCCTTGAAAGCATTACTCCTACAATCTTCGCTGCAATACAATGCTCTAGTGCAGTTTTCACATGGAATCATATTAAAACAAAGTTCTAAACACTCGTGACAGTGTATATATTTGCTATCTGCACATACAACGTGACAAAAAGAATTTTCTACAGATAAAACTTCTCCAATGTTTATATCTCTAGTCGCAATAATATGTCTACCATATTTTTTGTTGTATTGTATTTCTATAGAATCTTCTGCACAAGATATAAAAGGATTTTTAGATCTGATAACGGGAGGCTTGCTGTAAAACCTCACTTGTTTTTGCATATGTTTTTGAGATTCAGCGTCCATTTTTCGTTTCAGTAATTTTGGTTTTAACTTTTCGGGATAATCTAGCGATAAGGCTCTGTTAATATCCTGTGAAAAATAAATAACTCTAGATTATTAAGCTCACAATATTTACAATAGAACTAACCGATGTGAAAGCCCATTTCTAAATTTATCAAAGTATACAAAAGATACACCTAAAACCGTTTTTTAAGATATTGATAAAACTTTTGAATCCGAGGGACATCCTTGGGGTTGCTATAAATCTGCTTTAAGAGTAAAATGGGAAATCCTATGAGACCAGTGTTGCCAGTCTAGTACAATTGTACTAGATCTAGTACATTCTCTGAGAATCTGGTACTCTAGTACACTCGAAACAATATCTAGTACTTTTTTCACTGTATGTTTCCATTTGAAGTGTAAAATAGGTATATTGTCCAAAAATTGCAAGAGAAATATAAAATAGTTGTTAAAAATTACCTCAGAGATAAAATAGTAGACTTTCTCGAGAGATAAAACATTGTTTAAAAATTGCACGAGAGATCAAATATTATTCAAAAATGGCTTGAGGTAAAAAAGGGTGTTAAAAATTGGTCGAAGTATAAAATAGTATTAGAAATTACTTGAGGGATAAAATATTGTTCAAAAATTGCTCTAGGGATAAAAATACTGTTAGAAATTTAATGAGAGATAAAAATATTTAATAATTTTTCCAGAGATTAAATAGTATTATAAATTGTTAAAATCGTGTTCAAAAATTGCTCAAGGTAAAATAGTATTACATAATGTTAAACCCTTGTTCAAAAATTGCTCGAGGGATAAAATACTATTGAAAAATGTGTTGAGAAATAAAATATTGTTCAAAATTGACTCAAGAGATACCTACTATTAGAAATTTATCGAGAGATAAAACATTGTTTAAAAATTCCTCTAACGATAAAATACTATTAGAAAATGCTCCAGAGATAAAATATTGTACAAACATTGCTCGAGATATAAAACATTGTTAAAAATTTTTCGAGAGTTAAAATATTTTTATTAGTAATGCCGCGAGACGAGAGATTCTCGTCTCTCGTCTCGTCTCGTACGAGACGAGAGAGACATTTTCTCTCGAAAAAAGATTCGAGACGAGACAGTGTCATCTCTCGACGAGAATTTCTCGTTTCTCTCGAGTTCTCTCGCGCAATTAACTTTTTATTTCTTTAAAATTTTCAATTACTTATCGTAACTTAAAATTTAAAAATATCAGATTTCCAGACAGTCAAAAAGTTAACTATGAAACACCTATTCTATATACACAGTGAGTTTCGAGCATGGAACGCCTCAATTATCTCGGAAACGACTTGCACGATTTTTATTTATGGTGACCCGTCAAATGCGCCTCAAAAAATGCGCTCCGACAAAAGCGCCCCGACAAATGCGCTTCCCGACAAAAGCGCCACCCGAAATTTCTTTGTATAATTTTTAACTAACCAACGGACAGAATCGTAATAATTTCCATGCAGTCAAATTTTTCGGAAGTTACTTTTGAAGATAAATTAGAAAGACAACAATTTTTAAGTGTTTTTTCGAAAAACTGTCAAAGAAAAAGTAAAAGAAACGAACATATAATATATTGTTAACATGCTTCTAAATGCTTTCATTTGATATCACACGAAACAAATTCTAACTTCCAAATGAAACCCTACCCCCTCCCAACTGACTTCTAAGACAAAGTATTTATAGCAGGGGCAGAAGTTGGAAAGTCTTTAGCTAGTTCTCTTACTTCATACACATAACTTGACAGGTTTGCGGCGGATCTAACCGAAGTGGACGCGATATATTGGCGTACAAAGTTATTTTTAATATGTTAATAACAATTTCGAGTAAATAGTTTAATAAATTGTGAACAGCTGTTGAAATTTCATAGAATTATGATTTGGGTATTATAATACATGTTTAATAATTATTTATAGTCCATAAATCATGCGATTGTCCAGTTCTTATTCTATGAAACGACACTGGCAGGTTAACATTACTGCAAAATTCTCGAAGTCGTCCGACGTGGTTTGATGTTTACCCCCTCTCTACCTACCAAAAGTCATTCCAACTTCTGCCTCTGTTATACATTCTTAGTTAACACCCAATTTGGGCCACTATTTACTTTAAATTTAAATTGTTTACGTCAAATAGTGTCTAAGTAAAACGATTGTGACAAATGAACAGGCAGAGAGATACCAAGGTAATTTCCCTGAGTGTTTCTTATTGCCAATTTGGGTACTGATGAGACAAATTACTTGAAACATTATTTGTTATTGTCGTCAAACTTTTACAGTTTTTTTATGTTTCGTCCTAAGTATATCTTTTCCAAATTTAAATTTGATATGTTTTTGTCACGAGAGAAACAAGACGAGACAAGACGAGACGAGAGAATGGCTCTCTCGAGCGAGAGAAGCGCCTTCTCGTCGAGACGAGAGAACAGTTTTCTCTCGCCCGATTTGTCGAGAGTTAAAATATTGTGCAGTTTGCTAAAGAGATAAAAAAGTTGTTAAAAATTGCTTGAGAAATAGAATAATGTTAGAAATTTATCGAAAGATAAAATATTGTTTAAATATAGCTCAAGAGATAAAGTTATTAAAATCTTATTCAAAAGTTTCTCTAGAATTAAAAAATACTGTTAAACATTTCTCGAGAGATAAAACATTGTTTAAAAATTGTTAGAAAGATAAAAAAATGTTAATAAAAATTGCTCGAGAGATAAAATAGTGTAAGAAATTAAAATTTTGCTCAAAAATTGCACGAGAGATCAAATATTGTTCAAAAATAGCTTGAAAGGTAAAAAAGCTGTTAAAAATTGCTCGAGTGATAAAATACTGTTAGAAAATTGTTCAAAAACTGTTCGAGAGATAAAATATTATCAAAAGGTGTTAATTCTTTTTCAAAAATTGCTTGAGAGATGAAATATTGTTAGAAATTGTTAAAATTTTGCTTAAAAATTGCACGAGAGATCAAATATTGTTCAAAAATAGCTTGAAAGGTAAAAAAGCTGTTAAAAATTGCTCGAGTGATAAAATACTGTTAGAAAATTGTTTAAAATTGTTCAAAAACTGTTCGAGAGATAAAATATTATCAAAAGGTGTTAATTCTTTTTCAAAAATTGCTCGAGAGATGAAATATTGTTAGAAATTGTTAAAATTTTGCTTAAAAATTGCACGAGAGATCAAATATTGTTCAAAAATAGCTTGAAAGGTAAAAAAGGCTGTCAAAAATTGCTCGAGTGATTAAATAGTGTTAAAAATTGTACAAACATTGCTCAAGGGATAAAAAAAAGTTGATAAAAATTGCTCGAGAGATAGAATACTTTTGGAAATCTATCAAGAGATAAAATATTTTTTAAAAATAGCTCAAGAGATAAAAAAAGATTTTTTAAAAACTGTTCTAGAGATAAAATATTATCAAAAGGTATTAAAATCTTTTTTAAAAATTGCTCGAGAGATGAAATAGTGTTAGAAATTATTAAAATTTTGCTCAAAAATTGCACGAGATATCAAATATTGTTCAAAAATAGCTTGAAAGGTAAAAAAGGCTGTTAAAAATTGCTCGAGTGATTAAATAGTGTTAAAAAAAATATTGTACAAACATTGTTCGAGGGATAAAAGAAGTTGTTAAAAATTGCCCGAGAGATAGAATACTGTTGGAAATTTATCGAGAGATAAAATATTTTTTAAAAATAGCTCAAGAGATAAAAAAAGGTTTTCTAAAAACTGTTCGAGAGATAAAATGACGGGTACATGAATAAAACTAGGAATGTCACAAAATATAGATTTCGAGTAATTTAACATTTTAATATAAATTCGCTGTCAAAAAGCTTACAAAATGGAATAAATTTTTCTTCATTGCATAAAGGATAACTAAATACAATATTCTTTGTGACACAAAACAACATTTTGTAACAAAACTTAAAAAATCATGTTGGTTATCAAAATTTTGAGCAAACGTGCGAAAAAGCAGGAACAAAACATGGAGTGTCCATCGTTTTCATATCCTTGAAAATTCTGATAGCATCTCTCAGAAATGCGAATGGCCAATATGTCTGAAAAAAAGGAAAGTTTTTATTACACACCAGACCATTTACGCGTCTTGTATTCTTACCAAAATATTTTGTCACTGAGAATGCGCAAGTTCGGTGTAAAAATCTGCTGCTTCGGGTTGTTGACAATATACCTTGAGTTTTTGCAAGTTTAAGTACTTCTCCTTTTTTATGGGCAATGTCCCTAAAAAATAATAATCAGAGGTAAGGCCTAAAGGATTAAGATGCTATACGTACGCTTACCTTTATATTTTGCGTTAGGAAGTTCAAACTCGTTTTCTCCTAGTCTACGGCCCTGAGGATTTCGTTTCTTCTCTACATTAACAATAGAACTATTGCGAAAGGCGCCATTGTAAGTTGACCGAAAATACATTAGCTGTGGATGATCTCTGGTGCAGTAAATTTCACGTATTTCTTGAATTGCAAAGGGACATTTCGCCTTAAACTTATCCTTCAGAAACGTCCCCCAGTTCTTAACCATGTCTGGCTGTACCCTTATCACAGAAAATGGAGTTGGTTTAGTTCTAGAGCGTTCCAGTAAATCATAGTAATCTTTTGGCAATTCCATTCGTGTTTTTAAGTTAACCAATCCCATGTTTTTATCACATTCAAGGTATGAGTGGCCTCGAATTGGAAATGTGATACGAATGGAATCAAGTCTTTGAATAGAATGTACAATATAATGCATAAAGCGGAAAACAGAATAATTCTTATTCTGTCCTCCAGCAGAGTCACAAAACAAGTGCAAATGTTTGATGTTGTTTCCAACGTAATTCATTAAAAAATCAAACAAAAACGAGCAAACCTCATCAGATCCCTTCTTTGCAAGATTTTCTGGATATGTATAGAAAAGTGATTGCGCTGTACCCAAAACATGTATATTAAACGAATACATTGACAGCTGACGCAGATAATATACATCGTTTGTGGGTATATTTGGAAGGTACACGTTTTTCTGCTAGTCCATTGCAACGGCGATAAAATCATTGCTGGTTCTATCTCGACGCCTAGCTGTTCTTTTTTTGTCATAGAATGCGTCAGCCCTTCTTTTATGTAATTCATTTTCAATTTCTAATTTTCTTATAGTGACTGCGGCTTCTGGAGTGTTTTCGGCTCTCAGTCTGTTTACCTCCGCGGTAAATCTATCACATGTACTACATGTGTCGCTTCGTGGGTATCCGAAACTGATATTAAATTTAGTGTTAAAAATATTGCGATAAGTTTCGTAAGACACCTTTTCTTCTGGATATACTTGTTTAAACATATTAAACATCTTTTTAATATTTAGACCTTCAGGCAGGTAAAGTTTTTTGGAGTCACCTAAACTATAATGTGAAAGCCGTCCCTTAAAAGAACCAATATGGTCAAAAACGTGTTGGTATGTAGCGTCAGGTAAGCGCCTTACTTTAGAGCTATGTTGGCCTCTTTTATCTTTAGGTGCTGTTCTATCCTTTAAAGCTTTTTGCAAGTGTTCTAGTTTTCCTTTGCTAATGCCATGAATGCTCAAAAAAGCTTTGTAGCAGATTGGTTTCTCAATGATCTGATCGTTTTCTTTTACCCTAATTTTGTAAGAAAATACGCTGTCATGAAAATTAGCTTCTTCTTCTGGCTTCCGATTACGGCGCCTTTGAACCGGAGTAACCGACATTAAACTGCTTAGATAGTTATTTTGTTCATTGTTTGTGGACAAGTTGTTCATATGTGTTAAAATTGACTTACGTTGTTCGGTTGTTGTAACTTCAAAACATTTCAAACGTTTACAAAAACATGGAGGACCTTGCTCGTGGGAAGCCAATCGAACTTTCTTCATCACATCTTGCATTCTTCCAGTTCTAGGCCTCTTTTTTGCCCGTTGTGGTACATTCTCACCGTCCATTTTTTCACAAAATACAGCAAACGCTTCAAAACACGTGTATATTAGCGATAAAAACACGGAACTGCTACCACACGGGTTGCTTCAAGACTGGACCTGCTCGATCCACGAGAGCGGCTGAACTGGTGGCCCCGGACTATCCTTGTTTTAAACGTGTAGCGCGCGGACCTTCCTAGTTTTATACCTGTTCGGTATATCTTTATAATTAAAAATATCTGTGACCTTTCAAGTTTTATGCCACCAATGTTGGTCATGAGAAAAAGCTTGGAGAGTAGCACCAGATACATTTAAAAACAAAGAACCACAATATTTTGGACACAAATTAGTTCATACTACACATGAAAAATATTATATTTATAACGAAAGCACGAAAACTAAACTTAAATTAACACTAAATGAAACTCAAAAACACTATTATAATAAGAATATTATCTAAAAACAGTTAAAAAATCACAAATACAAAATCCCACAACACATAAACAAACATCCTACTTATAGATGACAAATGACAGACGCGCGAAAATTAATTTGAATCGCGAATAAAGTTAATTGCAAAAAACTGTTTTTATTTTGTACCGTTAATTTATTTTTCGATTAATCGATTGTTTGAGAGCAATTAATTGACTAAATTGATTGTCTAGCTTCAATTGTATGCGATTGTCAATAATCGATTCTTGGCATTCGATTGTTACATCACTAATGGAGAGTAGACAGCCGGCGTGGCGTAGGAGAGTATTCTCCTCTTTTACAGCGCGGTGAAATGGCTCATGTATGTGAAAAAGGATATAAGTAGAAAATATTGATTCTGAGATAATTAAGTTTTAAATTTTTTAAGATTTTGAATATTTAATTTCAATATAATAAAATTGTGTAACCTAATACTTTTTTTTACTTAAGTACGGAATGTTTTAATTGTTCTGTAGGTAATATCAATTTTTGTCAAAATATAAAAAAACAATATTTGAACAGGTTTTTTTTTTTTTAAAAGTACATATATCTCTTTTCACAAAATTTTATTAAAACATTTTTCGTCGGATTTACAAAAATATATAGAAAAGTATAGAGAAAATAACAAAGAAAGTCTAATTACATATTTATATTTTTTAATCTTCTTCTGACTGATCTGATTCATCAGGTAAAACATCTCTCACATCATCTATTGAGATTAAATTTTTATAAAACTCGTGAAATGTTTCGCTTACATAGGGTAGCATTTCAACAAGATTCTTTTTTTTTCTTTACTTATGGGGTTTGCACCTTTATAAGTTTCAGGAACTTTTATTTTTTTTGGCCAACTTTTACCTTTTCGCAAAAAATTCAGTTTCTGAAATGCTTCTTCTTCGTTAAGGGATGTTTTATATAGTATAATGCCCGGTTCATTGGAATAACATAGCCATTTGATGTCATTCCATATTACTTTTTGACCATCTTCATTTATTTTTCTTTGTTGAAGAAAAGTTTTAAGTAGTGCAGAAAATTCAAAGAAATTATTTCGGGACATTTCAACAACTTCAAACGGTTTTTTTACACTGCATACACGAACAAGATTTACCCAGTCTCTTGGATGTTCAATCGGACACGGATATTTTTTTTTCTTTTTTTCAATAATGGAATGATCATTATCACATTCCATGTGCGTATGTCCAGGTATAAGAAATTTGTGGTGAATTTTTTCAATGTGGGGAAACTCTTGTAAAGCAAGCATGAACATTACGGACAAATAGCAGTTTTTGTTTTGTTCGGCACATGTATCGGAATAAAATGTAATTTCCTTTATGGTGGCGGGAATAATACTCAGGTGCTTATATAAACACGAAGCTATTTGATTGGCTCCTCTAGCTGCTACTGCTTCGTGCCACATGTAACAAAAGGCTTGTTGGTTCCTACATTCATGAACTGTTAAGTTATAAGTCCAGAGTTGCCTTTTATAAAAAGCCACAGACGTTTTAATGTCTGGAGTAGGGAGGCATTGTTGTAGGTCAAAGCAGTAGACTTCTTTTGATTCATCATTTAAAGCAATTTCTTTGTCAGTGGTTTTGCCTCAAAAGCTGCCTCAGCTTCTTTTTGATGCTTATTTAACTCAAATTCTAAATGTGTCTTTGATTCATCAGTGCTTGCTGCTTTTATACGCATATTAAATTTATCACACTTTGCGAATGTATCTTTTTGTAATAACTTGATTTTTAAACCCATGGAACGGAAGACTTTTTCGTAAACAAATCTGGATACATGACGTTTTTCCTGTGGAAGCCAATTTACGTATTCCCTGTAAAGTGAAGCCAAAGTGTAAAAGTGTGGAAGGTATCTTTTATCTCCTGTCTTTTTTCTGGAGTAATGACTTTCGTAGGAAGGTACTGATTGAATATGTTTTTTTACTAATTCCAAATCAGAATCAGAAATTTTGTTTGCGGGAGAGGACAGGCCCCTTTTGTCATCACGACAGACTCCAGAACTAGATTCTGCCTTATTTTTTAAAATACTAGTTACAAATCGGTTCGATTCATCAAAAGTTTTTAAAAAGCATTGCTTACAAACCCTTAGTTGTTCTCCATTAAAAGGCAAATGAAATATATGTGTCACCAATCTATTTTTTTGTTTCATAATATTTTCTATTTTGCGTTTTGCACATTTTTTGGGTTCTGTTTTTATCAAACCAGCAATAAAAGCAACACGTTTATTAAAGCTTTTCATTTGCCAGTATTCAGAAAAAATAGTTTGCCTCTTTTCATGGCATATTTTGTCTTGACAATTTAAATAGCATTTGTTCAATGGTCTGCATACCCTAGCTCGTATTAATTTTCCATTTTTTGTTTTATATTCCGAACCTTGATTTCTGTTATTCTTTCGTTCTTCTCTTACTGCTCGTGTTTCATTTTTAAGGGTTTTTTTGGCTTTCTCTGTTTTTTGATATCCTTTAAGCCTTCCGTGGAAACAGTAATGTTATTTTTTGTTTTTTTTTAATAGCATTACTGATATAATCTTTGTGGGAAAGCCTTTTTCTTTTCCTTGAGCTGGTTGAAGGGCCATCATTAGAACTGGTATCTTCAGAATTAAAAGATTCATCATCTGGGTCACACGCTACTTCTGAACTCACATCATCTAATAAAATATCGTTTTGTAAAGTTACTCGATATGATTCTTTAAGTTGTATAGAACACTTATTGTGCAATTTTAATGTCTGAAAATCATTTGGAAAGTCTTCTTGCTGAGAGCAATTTAAATCTAAAAATAATATCATAAAGAAAAATAATTTTAATTATGTACCTACTGCTAAATATTACTAACCACCACTGTAAGTTTCCTTAATAACGTGAGTTTCTGTTACAGAGAAAGGCAAAATATTTTCTTTGTTCGATTCTAGATAATCATTAACATGAGCTACTTTGAACGCCAACTCTGAAAAAAAAATATATTTGCAATAAAAAACCTATAAATTCTTCCTATAAACAAAAGTTTAAAAATGGGCTGTTATCTACCGTTGGAAGCTTCTAACTTTGTATTAGTATTTTGTTCAATGGTTTCTTGCTCATTTTCGGTTATACAACAACTTTCAGCAGTAACATGTACATGGGGATTTTCTTTTTTATCAGGAGATTTTATTTGACTTCCTAAAAATAGAGAAATTGTATAAAACCATATCAACTCACATATTTGACCCATCTTTCTGACGCGTCACACTTTAAAATGAATTAATATTGTTTAAAAATTGCATGTATGTGAAAAGGGATATAAGTAAAAAACTATTGGCATTGAGCCAATTTAAATTTTTACTACTAAAAAAGCGCCCTCCACAAAAACTAATTTACATTGTATAATAATTTATTGTTTTTACTCACCTGCTTTTGTATTTGTTATTGGAGTTGCTTGAACTACTTCCTGTGGCACTAATTTAAGGATACGTTTACTACGTTGGGACATCTTAACCTCAAATTCCTATTTATTTAATATTAACAAGAAATCGCTAAAAAATCTGTTGAATATAACACATAAAATATGCCGTTAAATTAGATACAAATGTATGGATACTTAAACAAAATATGTGCCGCGCTTAAAGCAAGTTTTTTTTTTTAAATGAAGAAAACAGCCTTCCTCTTCGACAGCATGAAGGCAACTAAAATAGTCTTTGCATTTGCAACTAATGCACAAAGCATAATGTAAAGAAGGGGAAAGAGATATATGTGCACTTATACCTTAACATGTTGTCAATAAATATGGCTTTAGTATATGTATATTGGTATAAGTTTACATATTCCACTTTTCTCGAAGATATTATTTTTAATTTGTAGAGTTAACTTTGTGAAAAGAGGTATGTCTATTTGTTTCTCTTTACACGTAAGTAATGTAAAATATGTTATTATATAAGTATACATATACCCATATACCTATACGTATTTTAAGATAATTATTAATAGTCTCGGATACAAATAGACTATTCTATTATTCACATAAAAGCTACTCAGATGGTAGGTCTAAGTGCACTTATTACCTTTTTCGCGAAAACAAAAAGTTTGGAAATTACTTATATCATTTTACGCAATGGCTTATTACTGTATTATAACGATTTTTTGGTTATATCCCTTTTCCCATACATTGCTGACCATTTTTTGGTGCACTTGGTACAAATAACTCATTTTGACTAGTTTTTGACTTATATCCCTTTTCACATACATGAGCCATGTATGCCTGCGCCTGCCGTTTCGTTTAGGCGGCGCAGGGCGCTTGCGCGAATGTTCGTGTGTGTTTATGTTACAGCGTGCCACGCGCATCCATCGATGGTGACAGCTGATGGCTCGATCGTCTGTGTAGTGGTGACACTACTGTGTATTCATAAAATTAGTGTATATAAAGTGTTTAAAATATGGAAATTGAACAAAGTGAATCTATTAATGAAAAAAGTAACGAAGAAATAGCGAAAGAAAATGAGTGAGTACTTTATAAATATACTAGATGAAAATTTAATTAATTTTCATTTTTTAATTAACATAATTTTATTATTCAGGTTAGGTTAGGTTTCATTAATTTTCATTTATTAATTAATATAATTTTATTATTAAGATTAGGTTTTGATCGAGTCTACCGTACTACTTGACGAAATTATTAATATAGATACATATTTATGTACTAACACATTATAGATGTAATATTTGTAATATGTTTATACTTTATAGCATTAACCTATATTTTCATAACATCACAATAAGCACATGTGCGGTGTAGATTTACCAAACAAATAATTTTGAATGAAAATAAATGAAATAAGATAATAACAAATAATCTCCGTTTTTTAGAGAAATTAAAGAAAAAAAACCTATTAGACATTTAAATAGGTTCGAATCAAAACTGCTCGTTTCTTACTTCAATTATCATAAACCTATCGTATCAGTTTTAGAGATTGGCGATGATGGTTCTGGTAATAATGATGGTGAAAAAGTCATCGAAATTATGGATGTAAGTTGATTTTTCTGAGAGATAAACTTTTTAATGTAATACAATGTAATTTAATGTAACATAAATTGTAATGTGTGTGTATGATAGCGCAATAAATATTGTATTCTACCACATAAATGATAGTACTTTTATATTGATAATAAAAGCAATTCGTTCAAAATTATTCCCTAACTATTCCAAAAAATCAGAAATGCACAACGTTAATATTCAAGTTTTCACTTCTGCCGGCACTCCCGGAGTGCAACCCGTGTTTTTTTTTTAGTCGGAAATGGTTTCAAGTAGATATCATAGAATCAAAAAAAATATGTGTTTATGAATTAATTATACAAGGCGCCCAAAAAAAAACTTGAAATTGGGTTTTTGGATAATATCATAAATGAAAAAAAATGCCCGGATAGTCTCTTATAAATATTATAAATTCTCTTAATAAAGGTGTGCAGTTTATTTGGATGGTTCGTTTAAAAATTTATCATTTTCGGATAATTGTCCTTTTTGATCATTTTAAATGTTAAAAAAAATTTTACGCCACAGAACAGTCGGAGTTTTTACTTTATATCATTTGTTTGCTACGGCATTTTAAATTTTTTTGCAGTTTTTATTTTTTGCCTATTAAAAAATCATTATAAGACAAACATAAATTGATATGCACATTCAAATGATTTATTTTGGCTAAAGATAGTTAATATAAAAGTCTTTGTTAATTTAATTTTGAAAATTAGTTGTACAATTTTCAACACCAAGAAAAAAAAATAATTTTCTCTTAATAGGCCTAGATCAGTATTTCCCAAAGTGGCCCAGATGGACCCCAGGGGTCCACGGGAGACTCGACGGGGATCTACGTTGGGCGTAATAAAAAGTGTGGGTCCACAATCGTAAGCGGGGGTGCATGAAAATTAATTTGGTTTCGATAGTGAAGCAATATACTATTAAACAATTGATTACTCATTTTTCCATGTGATGAAGAAATTCTTGCAAAAAACTTCAACTGTTTATAACTGTTTATGATATAAACAGTCAACATTTTAGTTTACTAAAATGTTGACTTGACTCCTCTTATCAATATAGGCAGATAATATTTTAAGAAGCTCAGCGACTGTCACTTGTAAAAATTTGCATATTCCATAGTCAGTACAACTCGTCGAGACTTGTCGTTGCCGCGCCGGCCGCCGTCCCGTCCGCAACGCTTGTTCAGATGTGCGAATTAATACGACTTGTGGTGTATGTGCTTGCAATCTTGCATGAACGTGTTTGATTCTTTACCAATATAAATACGAATGTCAAGGATAATCGTTACTCATTTGTTTCTGGAATTTCATAAAGAAAAGTGAATCGATATTAGTGTTGGCCAGTGCCTGAATTTGTTTCCAGACTTTCAAAAAGAAAAGTAAAGTGAATCGATATTAGTGATTGCCAGTGTCGGAAAAGTAAGTACCTACCTGCCTATTTGTTATATGCATATAGTTTTAAGCCGAGAAAGATTGAACTTATCGTCCCTACTTTATTTTTATTACCTATCTAATTCATTTAATTATTGTGGAGTTTTGATATCAAAATATTGTTTAAAAGTTTCTATAGAATTTACAGAAATATATTAAAATATAATAAATGAACTAATAATTTTATATCACATTAAAATAAGTTCAACTGTTTTCATAAAACTCTATTATGGATCTTGGCGATTTATTGCTTTTAATAATAAGAAACAGTTTGCAGCCGGAACTTTGTTTATTTTATAATATTTATAATAATTGATTAATCATATTATGTTAAAATAGCAATTTTTAAACCTTTGAATTTATGGAAAAGGCCAATTATAGGAAAATGATCATTTTAACGAACAATTCAAATTCAAAAAACCTGCACATCGATGTTTAGAAAATTTAACGGGCTTTCAAACGATATGCGACTTGACACCTATTCCCTATTTAAATTTTTGAGGGTATTCCCTTCCCTCTTTCGAGGGTTGAAGTGACGACTTTCCGAGTAGGATAACAGAAAGATCCCCTTTAGAACAAAAATCGAACTGTCACAAAGTTTATTATTTTCTTTTACGATATTATTACCCAAAAACCTTAAGTTTTTATTGGGCCACCCTGTATAGAAGTCAGTCTTTATGTTTCTTGATATAAAAAGTTATTTTTTAAAAACAATTTTTATTTGAATTTAAATGCAATATGTGTTTTTATCTACAAGTCTAAAATCATTCTAATGAAAATATTAATTATTAAATGAAACGTTAACTTTTGCCGAATCAGCACGTGTGACGTGCCGGCGATGTGGTCGATGTTTGATTCCATATATGGTGATATTTATGGATGGTTGCTGATAACGTTCGTAGTTCCTATAACTCAGTTGTAATAGATAATAAACGAAGGAAAATCCTAAAACTGTTTTTATCATTAATTTTTCGAGGTATCGCACCATCCATAAAATTTTGTATCAAAGAAATGGTTTTTTGGCCCAAAATAAGGAAGCCTATAAATTTTGAGCATTAAAGCAATTTTTTAAAACTTTTGGTAGGTAAAAATTTTTTTTTGGATTATGTTAGATAATCTGAAAAAAATCCGTGAAAATGTGTATACGCCTCTGATTTTTTCAGATTTTTTCGTCTACTAGAATCCGAGAAAAATAAAATAAAATATTAAAAAGCAAAAAATTTTGCTGAGAAAGTAGGTGGTGGGAGGTTAAAACATGATAAATCCTTTCCTCAAAAGCTTATAGTAATGGAGAAAAATATTTTGGACAATGGAGCACTTCGTTTATCTTAATAAGCACCTTAAATTAAAACTAAATTTATTTAAAATGTATAAGCATGTAGAAAATTTGCATTATTTTAAGGTTCCCAATAAACACCGAACAGTCGGCATGGATACGGCCGACTGCCGGCACGTACGGGCAACCGCCACTTCGGGCAACCACTGTCGGGACCATTTCAAACCCCGAACGGTATTTACCGCCTTTCGGGATTTAAGAGTACAGCCACGTATGGTTGCGCTACGGCTTCCCGAAGACGGGGTTCCGATTTCTAACCAGCTCTGGGTTGCGCTACGGCTTCCCGAAGACGGGGTTCCGATTTCTAACCAGCTCAGGGTCGCGCTACGGCTTCCCGAAGACGGGGTTCCGATTTCTAACCAGCTCAGGCTAGCCTGTCGTTAGCCCGTGTCGGATCTTTGCCGAATTGCCGAAGAATCTGTATCCGATTATTGATTATAAAAATGAAGAAGAAAAAAGAAGAAATGTACTTCTACCTCTAACCTCCAATCCTCATCACGTTTGTCAATTTATTGGCGGCATATATTTCGTTATTCGTTACAGTTTTGTTAAGTGTAGGTGCACTCTGTCTTTATTCAGTTTTTGTTATAGTTGGTTTAATAGTTCAAATATGTTCCAGGATAAAAAGTAAGTACCTATTACGATTAATTATGTCCTTTAATCTTAAATTAAGCAAAAGGCATAAGAGACGCCTTTTATCCAAACAAGTAAAAAACTTGATTAGTGATTGTACCCCAGGGACATCTTACAATGAAAATCCCGATTTTAATCTACCTTCCACTAGCACTAACACCTGTATTGCTAGCAGTTTTATTGAAGAACCCAAAGGTGTTGTTGCAGAATCTAATTATGATTCCGAATCAGAATGTATATTAGATTCTGATTCCGAACCAGAATATAAATTAGATTCTGATTCCGAACCAGAAGATAATTTATATTCTAATTTGGAAATAGAAACACAAGCTTTAGATAACCCTATGAGGGAGGAGCCGTTAGTACCCGAGGAACATGTTGAAAATCAAAGCTGTTTCTTTTTAGGCAGTTGGGCCTTAAAAAATAATATTACCCATAATGCATTGACTGAGTTATTGCATTGGTTTTCCACAAAACCAAATATTGAAAATTTACCTAGATGTGCCCGAACATTATTAAATACACCTAGACACACAGCAATAGTATTGATGGGCCAAGGTGAATTTTATTATTATGGAATTGAAAAAAATCTCATTCAAGTTTATAAAAAATACGAGAAAGAAACTGAAACACATAACTTGTTGTATATTTTAGATTTTAATATAGATGGATTGCCCCTTCACAAAAGTACAAAAAAATCATTTTGGCCTATTTTGTGTAAAGTTTGTAACTATTCAGAAGAATCTCCTTTTGTTGTCGCCTTGTATTGTGGTTTGGGTAAACCACCACTTCAAGAGTTTTTTTCAAATTTCATTACAGAGGTAAAACACTTGCATGAAAATGCAATTAATTTTGGGCCTGTAACTATTTCTATAAAATGTAGGTCATTCTGCTGTGACACACCAGCTCGTTCTTATATCAGGGCAGTTCTTGGTCATAATTCATACCAAGGTTGTGATAGATGCTATGTGCAAGGTGTTTTCATTAATAAATATTTTTTTTGTTAAAAGCCCTGAGAAACTTTAAAACATCTTTTGCAAACATTCCATTTTATGAAAATACATTTTTTTATTTGTTCATTTTCATTGATGTAGATAGTAATTTATAAAATATTTTTAGCCACCGTAAGAAGAAACCCACCATGTGCAAAAAGTACAAACAACGAAATATTAAATTCAATCAAAAATTGGCTGAAGAATGCCCCAGATCGGGAAGGGGGAAGGGCAGCAAGGAAAAAAGGAAACGATGATAGAATTTGATTTTGAGGGCAATTTTTGAGATTTTGTTTTAGTTAATTACAGTAGTACCTGTTTATTGAAGTTGGTTGTATTTTTGATATTTTTGAAAAAATTTGTTTATTTTGTTAATTACAGTATAGTACTTGTTTATTGTAGTTGGTTGTATTTTTGATGCTGCAATATTTTCTATATGTATAGGAAAGTGCAAGATTTTGTCAAGGAAATAATTATGTATAATAATTAGAAATTTGTGTCCGATATTTTCATAAATCCGTAATTTTTTATGTAGAGTAAAATGAAAAATTGTCTTTAAATCTGCTGAATACTGCTTAGAAAGTTTGAAATAACTTTAAAAAAAATCTCGTTTTTTTTCTAATTTTATGGCACTGGAAAAGTAGAAGTTCCAATTGTTGTAGAAAATATGCTTTATTTCTTCTATTTTAAATTTGAATTGTTTTAATATTTACAAGGAAGTAATGGAGCACATGGCAACATCTTGTTTACTTGCAGCTGATTTAGTCATGATCGGTTTAAGGCATTTAAAAACAATTTCTCTTTTTACTCTGGGCCCTACATGAAAAATTAGGTTCAATCTCCTGCACTTTATGAAAATATCTGACACAATAAATTTTAATTGCTTATATTTTTTGTTTGGATTGTGACAAGGTTGACACATTTTCTTGCTTTTCCTGATTTTATTTTTCGTTTGATGCATTAATTCCGTTTAAAATAAGTTATGTGAAATTATTTTATTTTTTTCTATAAATAAGTTCGAAAAATAAAAGTTTAACTTTTATCACCATTTTGTGTTTGTATTTAATTTTTTAACTTAAAGAATAACTAGTTGTTTCTGTATACTTGCAATTAAATTCTGATTCACACAAAGTGGCTCCTTTATTCAGTAGCTAAGTTATTGACCACCTGTAAGTTTATTATTTGAAAAATATATGTACCTTTTTGCATTAATACTTAACTGTGCTTGATACTGCATGTGTGATTTTTGTTTGAGCACAATTTAAAAATCTACTGTTGTTTAAACACTGAAACACGTTAATAAATTGATTCATGCAGTATTAAATGTAGTTGCTTGAAAATTAAAAAAGTTTCTCACAACTTCTGTATTTAAAATAATTTTCTTACAATTTCTTAAAAATCATTTCATTTGGTATTTTTCAGTTGGACTCGTTTGGGATACCAATGTTAGTACCATTTAAGGAAGCCACCTTGTATTTGCGGTTCGGATGCTATCATACCGCATTTGCGCCGACACTCGGCATTGTTAACGGTGCCACCTATTTGCCGAGTATGGCCGAGTATGGGTCAGACTAGGTAACAACGCACGGGCCGCGAGCCGCCCGGTAGCAAAATCGCCTCTTTTTGCCGCTATTTAGCCGACGTTCGGTGGGGCGGACATGCCCTACTAGTCAGCCGCGGCGGCTGCCATATTCGGCCCGAACGTGGTATTTCGGTTTTACGCTTTCGGGCCGTTATCGCGCCGGAAGTTTGTGTTTATTGGGTTTTTATAATTATTCAATTCGATTTCGAATATCTGATTCCAAAATTAAATACTGTACCTTATTTATTATTTTAAAATAAGTATTCTAAATTAAAACGGTTTTCATTTCAATAAATATCGTCAAAATTGACGTTTCCAAATTTAATTATTAAATAGTTACTATCTTAATTTATTTATTTATAAGATACGGTAATTAATAACGGCATTTAGAATTTAGGATACACGAATAATTAAAAAATGTCGAATATTCGAAGAGAATATGATAATTAATCAAATAAATTTATAACTAAGTTAATAAAAGAACTGCATACTACAAATAACTATCTATATATTTATGTTTACCAATATTAATGTTTATTAATAGCAATGTGCCTAGCCATTATAAACTCCATATTATCGTATGTTACACAAAACTTAATCAGAAAGAATATTTATAAAGCGTTGGTGTTATTTTTACGATAAAATCTGTTGAAAACATGATTCATGCACTTTTTCCAGTCTTCTATTACTCAAGGTTAAATAAAAAACAGACGCCGTTTCAACCTTTTTTGCACTGGTTATATTTCATGTGTATTGCGGTATATTGAAGAGGAGTCCAAATTGTATGGTTCTTGTACGGAATTCAATTTATTGCTAATATAAATATATTGATAAGGGAAATTCCCAGATATCGAAATTTAAAATTAAAATGTCAAAATTGAAGTTAGCAAAGCTGGGCGGTTTTGAGACTAGAATAATTTTATTGTAAAATTATCAAGGTTGTTGTTTTGATTTTTTGGAAGATGATAGATTGTCATTAATTAATTTTTTAAGAGTTGTCATAGGGGATTTTATAATTTGCCAGATATAAATTTAAGGAAAGGACATTTAGAATTGTATATTGATATTAAAGTTGGAGAGTTGTAATGAAGAAAAGTTTTATTTGAATTTATGGAAAAAGTGTAGCAGTTAACAGAAGCCAGAATTAACCGGAGTGAAAATAAGAGTAACAGGAGATATTATAGGAAAACAACGAAAGGAGAACAGAGAAGCCAGGGCAGACAAAAAAACTAACAGTAGGAGCAGGAACATAACACCCAGGCCAGAGAAACAGAAGATTTTTTTTATTCAATTGATTTTTAATTATTTTTATTTTTTCTATACAAATTTATAAATTTTCTAGATTTTGAACCCGCCCAGTTTTGAGATTTGGTATTTTTTTGGATATTTTTGGAAATTCATAAACTGGGTGTTTCCATATCAGTGATCTCCTATTGATTTGATTTCATCGCTAGTTCCATTCTTTTTAGAACTTGGCTGCACCGTACTGATGAAGACCAATAGTCAGAAACACGTGTCTACGGTTTGCCTTTTAGGCATTTTTTTCATTTTTTTTGCGGTATTTGCCCAATAATCCTTTTATCTTTTATATTTTTTCACCGCACTAAACCTTCTCTTGTTTAGTTTCCCTGGGCTTGGATGCATCTTCATAGCGGCTATAACTGCCTCCGTGGCGACGCTAATATTTTTTAGTTAATTTTAATTAATTTTAATTAATTTTAATTAATTTTAATTAATTTTAATTAATTTTAATTAATTTTAATTAATTTTAATTAATTTTAATTAATTTTAATTAATTTTAATTAATTTTAATTAATTTTAATTAATTTTAATTAATTTTAATTAATTTTAATTAATTTTAATTAATTTTAATTAATTTTAATTAATTTTAATTAATTTTAATTAATTTTAATTAATTTTAATTAATTTTAATTAATTTTAATTAATTTTAATTAATTTTAATTAATTTTAATTAATTTTAATTAATTTTAATTAATTTTAATTAATTTTAATTAATTTTAATTAATTTTAATTAATTTTAATTAATTTTAATTAATTTTAATTAATTTTAATTAATTTTAATTAATTTTAATTAATTTTAATTAATTTTAATTAATTTTAATTAATTTTAATTAATTTTAATTAATTTTAATTAATTTTAATTAATTTTAATTAATTTTAATTAATTTTAATTAATTTTAATTAATTTTAATTAATTTTAATTAATTTTAATTAATTTTAATTAATTTTAATTAATTTTAATTAATTTTAATTAATTTTAATTAATTTTAATTAATTTTAATTAATTTTAATTAATTTTAATTAATTTTAATTAATTTTAATTAATTTTAATTAATTTTAATTAATTTTAATTAATTTTAATTAATTTTAATTAATTTTAATTAATTTTAATTAATTTTAATTAATTTTAATTAATTTTAATTAATTTTAATTAATTTTAATTAATTTTAATTAATTTTAATTAATTTTAATTAATTTTAATTAATTTTAATTAATTTTAATTAATTTTAATTAATTTTAATTAATTTTAATTAATTTTAATTAATTTTAATTAATTTTAATTAATTTTAATTAATTTTAATTAATTTTAATTAATTTTAATTAATTTTAATTAATTTTAATTAATTTTAATTAATCTTAATTAATTTTAATTAATGTTAATTAATTTTAATTAATTTTAATTAATTTTAATTAATTTTAATTAATTTTAATTAATTTTAATTAATTTTAATTAATTTTAATTAATTTTAATTAATTTTAATTAATTTTAATTAATTTTAATTAATTTTAATTAATTTTAATTAATTTTAATTAATTTTAATTAATTTTAATTAATTTTAATTAATTTTAATTAATTTTAATTAATTTTAATTAATTTTAATTAATTTTAATTAATTTTAATAGTTTTTATTTTTATATATATTTTTATTTATTTTGATTTCTATTTATTTTTATTTATTTTTATTTATTTTTATTTATTTTTATTTATTTTTATTTATTTTTATTTATTTTTATTTATTTTTATTTATTTTTATTTATTTTTATTTATTTTTATTTATTTTTATTTATTTTTATTTATTTTTATTTATTTTTATTTATTTTTATTTATTTTTATTTATTTTTATTTATTTTTATTTATTTTTATTTATTTTTATTTATTTTTATTTATTTTTATTTATTTTTATTTATTTTTATTTATTTTTATTTATTTTTATTTATTTTTATTTATTTTTATTTATTTTTATTTATTTTTATTTATTTTTATTTATTTTTATTTATTTTTATTTATTTTTATTTATTTTTATTTATTTTTATTTATTTTTATTTATTTTTATTTATTTTTATTTATTTTTATTTATTTTTATTTATTTTTATTTATTTTTATTTATTTTTATTTATTTTTATTTATTTTTATTTATTTTTATTTATTTTTATTTATTTTTATTTATTTATTTTTATTTATTTTTATTTATTTTTATTTATTTTTATTTATTTTTATTTATTTCTATTTTTATCCACAATTTTTTATTATTATTATTCCAATTTTTAAGTTCCTATCTTTAAAAAAATCGATGCCCCCTAACAAACTGTCAACTCTCTTCCCCCTTTCCCCTTCCCGCATTTGCACATTTCCCCCTTTACCCCTTTTTTCCCTTAAAATATTAAAATCCAAAAACCCTGAAAACACGTCATTATTTTTATTAATGATGAGTAGCTATGATTTCAAGTTCCTGCCTTTGAAAAAATCGATACAAACCTTCATTCTCCCCAGTAAAACAATGATAAAATTGGCTATTCTAGAATTATTGGTGATTCCTCAAGAAACCATGCACGAGTTATTTTAGAAACGGGACAAGCTATTATAAGGTGGTTGAACTGACTACGAAAATTAAATATTTTACTTACTAGGAACTACTAATCTTTAATACCTACTAATTATTAGTAGATAATAGAGCCGTAGAAAAAATATAATGTTGATTTCTTTCATTTCTATTAGTTTTATTTATAGTACTACTAGGGGTTATTTTAGCATTAACTGAGTTATAAAAAAATTCCATGTATGCTCATTTTCGTGATTGTAGTACTAACTTTCCATAAAAATCAGCATTAACTGAGGTTTATTTCAAAAAGGGAATGAGCGGCAATTTTTTTACGACAAATTTATAAGACAAAAAAGCGACAAATCATCCATATAAAAAAAATGTCATTTATGCTAATTTTCCAGTGCTTACTTCCATCAAAATTATCATTAAAAGGGGTTTATTTCAAAAAGAGGAGGAACGACAATTTTTTTTTCACAGCAAATTTTCGACAAAAAAGCGACAAATTATCCACACACAAAAAATGTAATTTATGCTCATTAAATTTGCACCTGCCCTGTGCCTGCCACGTTGCCATATTTTCATTCTTGTTTTGCCGTTTGTTATTGTCGTAAAAGTATCATTAATTGATGTGTGGTTATTTTCGTCAAAGTAAAAAAAAATGTAATATATCTATGGTCTTACCTGTAAGCATTCCTTGTAATACTTTCCTTTAAAAAGGCATGCAGATCTGTTAGCGTATGCTAAAGCCAAGTAGGAGCTGCCATTTTCAGCAGAAGCAATACTTTTGGTATACTTTTCCAATGCATTCAAGTAATTATCGCGTAAAAAGTAATCATTGCCTTCTATTCTTATTATATCTGATGTTATATTTGATTTTCTGTCCTGCGTGTCAGCAATTATGTCTTTAAAGGTTGTTAATTTGTATATATGATTATATACGAGATTCACACAATCAGAAGGGTCGGCCAATTTTTTTAATTCGTCTTCTTTGAAATATAATTCTGCTTCCTGATAAAGTATACAACACTTTGCCACAATTTTTAAATGCCTTTCTTTGAACATTCCCCACATTGTAACTTTATTGCCTACAGGTACAATTATCACTTAACTAAAATAAAAACTAACCTACACCACACCCACAAGCTACAATACCAAAAATATACCTGTCCTCAACTTCTAGGAATCCCAAAGCAGTAGCACTGTTATCATAGCACAAGGCTGCCAAAATAAAAATGACAAAATGTACTAAAAAAAAATTAAAAACGTACTAAAATCATCGATCTTCATATTAAGGGGCCTATTCAGTAACTCTGAACCAATGAACTGGAGTGGGGTAGAATGCTTGTCAATAGGCTTGAGATGCGACTCTATGGGCAAAGACAGGTTATTTTTCATCTCACTCGGGAGTATTTAAAACAACCATTTTCTATTTCACTTTATTATTGTCTGATCCACCAGCTTGTGGATTGAACAATAACAATGTGAAACAGAAAATGGTTATTATAAATACTCCTGAGTGAGATGAGAAATAAAAATGGCTGCGCTCATAGAGTCGCATCTTGTTCTATTGATACAATATGCACATTGGCTTTCTACCCCACTCCTGTTCATTGCTCTGAACGACGTCGTTAATAGACGAAAATCGTTCACAGACGACTTTTCTTATTCAGTAGACAACGATTGTCGTTGAAAATAGACAAATATGGTTGTAAAATTGTCGTTCATCAAAGATAGCCAAAGAGCTGTCGTTAATAATATGAAGTGTCGTTATAGTGATTTTTGCATTCCCTCTCAATTTTTATTGTGAATCAGGATGTGTTCTAAATAATAAAAGCACTTTTTTACAAATTTTACAACTAAATTGCCATTTACCTAATACAGCAAGTACAATTTGTAAGGAATTTTTTTCTAATTTATTTAATTATTTTAAAAATAAATCTGATTCAAAGTTAGGATTGCCCATTCAACCATTTACTATTGGATTCTTATTAACAGTGATGTTCCTAAAGTAGCACTGCGAAACAGTAACAAAACCTATATTATGGAAGTACCTATAATACTTCTCCGTAACCTACACAAATTTGGTTTGTCTTTCAAATCCAATAAATACAACTTGTACTGTTCTCGAGTTGTTTTTTGTATTCTTTTGGAATAGTTCTCAGTTTTTTTTTAATATATCCATACTCATTTAAATAAACCCTACATACAATACGACCAGCAAAAATGGCCCGCGAGAAACAGAATTTCTACGAATCGAGAATCGACCCCCTGATCGTGTTGTAGGTTAAGAACAATAATTAATATATTCTGAAAAACAAATGAATATATCTACTGGTAGAATTTTTATTTTACGTTCCAAAAAAATGTCAAATATACCAGGTGTTCAAATTAAAGTGTTACAGTTAAATACCGCCTTTTATAAAAAAACGAAAGTTTTATAGTTTTTGGGGAAAACATTTTGGCTGAAATCGTTTTTTATATAGCTAACCATAATGGCCAACTTTTTTTTCACGCAGCAAAATTTTCAAGTAGGTGTTACTCAATAAGTAGAAGTCCAATAAAAAAATGTTTCCCTTAGGGCCGATTCCACCGTTGTGTTAAACGAAGATTAAAATGACATTGTTAATGTAAAAATATCATTTTAAACTTCGTTTAACACAACGGTGAAATCGGTTCTTAGAAGTTTCTTATTTTTTTATGAACTCCAAGAAAACCTATGTAAAAAATAGGGTTCCAATTTAAAAAAAAAAAAATCCACCTCGATATGGCCATATTATGGTCAGGTATAAAAAAATTAATTTAGCCAAAATGTTTCCCCTAAAAAACTATAAAACTTTTGTCTGATACTTTTTTTTATAAAATGCATATTTTTGGCGATATTGAGCTAACTGATTCTTTAGCAATAAACTGTGAGTCCAAAAATAATATTCACTGACACTGACAGCAGCAAGCAAAATATCAGGTGCGTTTTAATCATCCGCTCCTGCTTCCGGAATTGTCGGTTCAGTCCACATACTTTGATTTTCTTTTACTATACGGAGAATGGTCGCACTGCGCAGCTTTCTGAAAGCCTTTTAAAAAGAGATAGAAAACTCCGCCATTTTGAACCCTTATTACGTGTTGCCTACATCTTGGCGCAATATTTTTAATAGGTGCGTTTTAATCATTCGCTTCTGCTTCGGAATTGTCGGTTTTCTTGTTTTAATCTGCCAGGTTAAAACGACTAAACCGACAATTCCGGAAGCAGAAGCGGATGATTAAAACGTACCTGATATTTTGCTTGCTGTTGCTGCTGTCAGTGTCAGTGAATTATTTTTGAAGTCACAGTTTATTGCTAAAGAATCAGTTAGATCACTCGGACCAGTTGAAAGTTCCAAAATAACATCCACTCCAGGGATACAAATTCAGGATACGGAGAAGACTGCTGTTTTATTATAGGCGGTTGTCATATATTGTATTATCCGAGTTGCACAGTGTATAAACTGAAACATTGAGATCAAAAGTGCCGACGCAAAGTGAGCGATCTGATTCTCTAGCTGTAAACTGTGTCACAGGGTTCAAAATGGCCGCCCCCTATGTTGGGCATGTCGGACCTCTCTCTTGCCTCGTATAGTAATCAAAGTATGTGGTTCAGTCGTTCTAAACTGATCCACACTCCACTCCATGATCTCTGAACGGTCAAAAAGGAACTTTTATTTTAACTTTTCGTTCCCGAACGCCCAAGGTTCGATTCCACCGGTGTGTTAAACGAAGTTTAAAATGACATTTTTACATTAACAACGTCATTTTAATCTCCGTTTAACCCCAGTATAAAGAACAATACAGTAGCGACAGATCATTTTTTATGAGGGGTCCATATTTTTCTGCGCATGTCCGAAAATAAGCGACAAAAACGTCAACGTCAATAGTGTCAATGCGATGTAAATGTCATTATTTTTGTTTGTTTGCAGTGCATATTTTGAGACATTTTTATTATTTTAGTTTTTCATTTATTGTGTGATATTTTTGAAATGGCTTCTGCACCTGATCAGAAAAGAAAGAGATGTGTCTATCGCCCTTGTCCATCTCAAACAGAGTAAACAGACAAAGGGACAAGTTATTTTGCATTTCCCATGGAGCCAGAAAGGTATGTCTTAAGAAAATACTTTCAATTTTTATATTTGAAAACCAAATATTTATTTGACAACCAAATATTTATTATTTAAATGTCTTGAGGACAATTTTTACAATTTCAACAAAAATAATGTAAAAAATATATAATTTCTGAACTACTGTCAATCGCTAAACATTTGTTATCAACTTTTTTATATTTTAGGGCCAACATGTGGTTAAGAGCTTGTAATAGGGAAGATTAGAGTAACATAGATGTGAACAGTCTTCATCGGAATTACAGGTTGTGTGAGAAACATTTTGAGAAGAATTGTTTTTCTAAAACATTGAACCGTAAACGTTTATTGCCTACTGCTGTTCCCACATTTTTTATCCATCTAGGTCATCAGCCAAATGTCTATCTTCTCCCTAGTACATCGACCAAGTGCTTCCTCTGTTGAGACTATCATTGAACATGAACGAGACATTTTTGAAAGCGTACCATGTGCAACCTTTGGACATTCTTAATCAAAAATCCTACCTCCAAATTATTATAATGAATTAGATGTTCTTTGATTCACTATGTCCATTGATTAAAAATGTTCTGATTGACTACATCTAATCAAAATATATATGTATTTCTTGTAAAGTAGCAAAAAGAAAACAAAAAAACGTATTTTGTGGTGTTATTATTTTAACTGTTCTTTAATTTTTGATTTGTTTCATTTATACAATATTTAAGCACTTAAACAATAATATATATAATCTTATAAACAGTTGTATGATATATATGTTAGGGAAATTAGGACAAGGATGATTAAATTCTATTTCTTTCATAATA
Source organism: Psylliodes chrysocephalus (assembly GCA_927349885.1). Lineage (NCBI taxonomy): Eukaryota > Metazoa > Arthropoda > Insecta > Coleoptera > Chrysomelidae > Psylliodes > Psylliodes chrysocephalus. The sequence goes on from OV651825.1 coordinate 37,044,191, forward strand.
TCAAAAAAAGCTATGCAATATACCAGACATTACACAGTTATTGCTAAAAATAGATATAACATTTTTTTATAATTTAAATATATAGATAATAACTTTTCATTTGGAGTTTTTAGGCCTCCATAAGTGCTTTATTTGCAATCATATGTTAAAATCTGTGAACTATCCAAATCTTCACATTCTTTTGAAAATTTAATAAATGTATCACATCCATGTATGCCTAAAGCTTTTTTGATCAAATAGCCACAAACATATTTAAATGGATTTTGAACTATTATATCTTCTGTCCTGTAGCGTAATTAGGAAGAAAAACAGCTTCTTGAGTGTTTTTATTTATTTCAGGATACAGAGAGACAATATTTTTTACATCTAATTGTAGCAAGTGCTTGTCCAGGTCTTCATTACAATTCATGGAATTGCAATGAAGATAATTTTGACAAAAAAGTTTTTTAAATGCCCTTTCAAATTGTACAGATATTGGATTAATTAAATTCCCACCCTGTTGCCTAATGGACCCAACAAATTTTTCTAGACAGTCACTGTTGATTCTTCTAGCCATTAAATATTTAAATCTCGCAGCAGATAACCTTTCCCATACAAATTTTAAACCATAAAATAAACATCTAATTTTTATGATGTGACGTTAATAGTATTTAATTATATACATAGGTAATATAAGCAATTGGGCAGCATTGTGCTTAACGGGTGACTTACAACAGGCATTTGCTAAAACTCATCTGAAGTCAAAAATTTGTACGTAGGAACAAAAATTGAAATAAAATAATTCTTGTATTGTAAATTCATTAAAAACTTACTAATTTGTAATTGTGTGTTTTAATAAATATTGTTATGTTGTTTCACTTCTAAAAAGATACCTACATGACCTCATTTTAAATAAAAAAAATAAGGTGCTGAGTTAATTTATTAGTTCCAGGAAGAAACCAAAAAATGTTTAACACATTTCATACAATGAATGACATACAAAAGTAATTTATTTTAATCTAATGATAAAATTTTAAAATTGGCACATCTAGATTTTCACCGGAACTCATTTATTAAAGTTACACAATATTTTGATTAATTTATTTGCCTAGAATACATTAAAATGTTATATGTACATGTTTTAATTTTTTTCTAAGTGTACATCGCTAATTTGCAATTTTAGAGTTTACTTTTCTCCGTGTAGAAATAAGCGACAAAAACGTCAACCGTCATTGAAAATCTGACCACCCCGACATCAAAGAAGCCGACGCAATCTGTCGCTACTGTATTGTTCTTTATACTGGGGTTTAACACAACAGGTTTGTTCTGGTTCTCAAAATGAAAACTGTTTTGAAACTGCGCCGGACCGTATGCGTAAAGGCAAAAAATCCCCGACTGTTTGAAATTGTTGGAAAACCAGAACACGTCATAAAGGTGTTTTGTTTATTGTTTATTATAATAATGAAGTTCCTTTTGAAAGCTCAGCTTCAAATAACATTTGCATGTATATGTTTATCATTATCATCACATTTCAATGGAATAAATAAAAACAGAATATTAAAAAATTAATAATTCTAAAATTGCTTTAAATTACAAATAAAACAAGAACAAGAGACATTCGTCCACATATAAATAAACAATTTGGGATTGTATACGTTTCGTATGGTCTAAAAAGCCAATACAATATTCATAACACTTCAAAAACGCATGCGCGGTCAAAACAGTCCGAGTCGATCCACACTCCCAAGCATGAACACTTTTTGACTGTTTACAACAATCACGGATTATTTCGGATACGAAACCAGAACACTGGACTGAGAGATCCGAAGTAGTCCCAGAAAAACCAGAACACTTTTTATCTACTGCGCATGAGCCCGACAGTTGTGGATCGTTATTTCTCAAAACCAGAACAGACCTAACGGTAGAATCGGTCCTTAGGTACTTTAGGCATTTCTTTATAAGCTTACCAGAACATACTTCTGTAACCGGAGCATTTCTTTATAACGTTTGGTTACTCTGCTTTGGTTACATGTTACCAAAGCATATGTAGCTACATATAACGAGGTATTTATTTATAAGATAGAACATATACTATAATAAAAAAACACAAAATCAGAACATCCTAAAATTTCTAAAATTTAAATTCCGTTTAGAAATCCCCAAACTGTAACCAAGTATGTTGTAGTAAGCTTATAAAGAAATGCCTTTTAATTTTTATTTAAATTACTAAAAATTTTAGTACGTTTTTTTAAAATCTCGTACCTTTAATTTAAATTTTAGTACGTTTTTTGTCAGCATTGGCAACACTTAATAAAATGTCAAAGTGTCATGCAGTTTTTGTTTTGAGGTTGGTTAACCTGTGTGTTTTGTTGAAAATAAAAATGGCGGACTCAGAAAAAAGTATGTTGAAAAATTAAAATACATATAAATAAAAATGTTAATTGCTTTATATTTAACTATTTTAAAGGATAACGTTTATTATTCAACTAATTTATAAGTATTTTATTATTTTTAAGATTCTACCGAAGGGACTGTGAAGCCCGCATTGTTAAAACCAGCTATAATAATGAAGATAGATGGCCCAGATGAATCAAATGGAAAAGGTAAGTTTTTATTTAATTATTTTAAAGCAAGGCATGAATTTGATAGGTAGCACGTTAGTAAATAATGGTACAATCCAATTATATCTTATTTTAACAATTGTTTGATTATGAAAATAATGTTTATAGGTAGGTATTATCTAGAATTTTCTATTTCAGAAAGTGAAGAAAACGAGATAAACGTACAAAAATCTGAAAGCGAAGAATTTAAAATATGCAGTCCATCATTTCCACCTTCATCAATATCAAACAATCAGTTTACTTCGTATCAAAATAAATTATCCAAAGGGATTTTAAAGCCGCCTCAATTTAGTCTTAATAGCAACAATCTAACATCTTTTACTTTAAAACCCAGTCAACTTAATCATTTTTCAAAAAATTCATCAAATAGTGATAAACCGAATAGTGAAAAAACTGAAATTAGTGATTCAAACGTAAACGCTGTAAATGGCGAAACGCCGAAGTTCGTGCCTTTGGTTGTACCTGAAAAGACAATACAAACTGATAAAGACTCCAGCCAAAAGCCCGTCGAGGCCAAAGTTTCCAGCAGTTCCTTCGTTTTCGGAGAAAATTTAACGGAAAGAGCTGTGGCGAGTGAAAGTATGGATACTTCGAAAGCTTCAACCAGTTTAGGTTTGTTATATTATTCTTTTTATATTCACATCTATCATATTTAACTCTTATTTGAATCAAAACTTCCCAAAATAGACTCAAACCCTTGCAAATTCTACAGAATAGAGCAATCAGAAAAGCTTTTCAACTTCCTTTTTGTCATTCTACTGATCTTTTGTATCGTCCAAATAATATTCTAGACATTCAGTCCCTCTCTAAATATCAGACATGCATTTTTATTCATAACCTATCTCTGAATAATATACACTCATCCATACAACTGACTACTTCCTATGATATCCATAGATATAATACTGGGAATAATCACTGCTTCAGAACCACAGCTATAATAACATGCTTTGGTGACTGAAGCATACTATCTGATGGTCTAAGACAATACAATGCACTTCCTAGCACCATAAAGAACATAAGGACTGACTTCTTTAAAAAAAAACTAAAAGCTCACTTAATAGAATTTTCTTAGTTGATATCTTCATGTTTAAATAGGGTTTAAGTAATAGTGTGATATTAAATTATTGTATTTTTCTTTTTTTTTTTAATTATTAGTTATTTTGTAGTAGTATTGTTATTATTATACCTAAGCAGGTACCGAATTCTTCTTGTGATATGATATTATAAAATTTGTACCTTGTAAGACCCACATAGTCTTAAGCTCTGGGTCTAAATATACCAAATTGTATTCTTTTTTATTAATAAACTTGATGGAACTTTATATTGGTTGAAAATGGATTTATTTATTGATGAAATGGTTACAGGTTCAAATGGGACATCCGAAATGCTATTCAGCAACGTCATAAAACACGAATTGAAACAAGACGCCGTTACAAACGCGAAAGAAAAAGATACGAAATCGTTGAGCGAATCGGCGAGGGAATACGAGGAATCGAGGGCTAATAAAAGAAAATACGAAGAAGTGGAAGTCGTTACCGGCGAGGAAAACGAAACCAACGTCCTAAGTATTTCTTGTAAACTGTTTGCATTCAACAAAGTCTCCAGCAACTGGTTAGAATTGGGCAGAGGGACTTTGCGATTGAACGATCTCACCAACGAGGAATCCGAAGGTGATCAAATTGGTAGTAGGCTGGTGTTTCGAGCATCTGGGAGTTTGAGAGTCATACTTAATACCATAGTAAGTATATATTGATTTTTTATAAATACTCTGTATACAGCTTAGACTAGGTAATAAAGGGAGGACTCATAACACCGCTGAAAATATTGTTCGTCTTCAATAGTAAAGATTGGGAATCTACAAAAATGCAAGCCATACAAGGAATTGAACATGTAAAAAACTGGTTAGACGTTTTTAAATTATCCTTAAATATCAAAAAAACGAACTATATAGCATTCTCTAAAACATTAGCTGATCGCCCTCATTTTAAAGAAATAGTTACCAGTAATTTGGACTCTAAAATACAAGAAACAGAAACTTCTAAATACTTGGGTATAATTATAGACCAACATCTAAAATGGGACTCTCATATAGCATATATATCAAAAAAGCTTAGATTTATAATCTATAAATTTTATCTTTTAAAACAATTTCTTAACCAAAATCTCTTAATAAGCCTATATTTTAGCTTGGTAGAATCTATTCTACGTTATGGTATACTAGTATGGGGAGGCCTATATGAAACAACCCTTAGACCACTAAATGTCATACAAAATAAAATACTGAAAATTATTTTCAACAAACAGCGATTATATCCTACTATTCTACTATATAATGAAACAATATCTAATGTTAGAAGTTTATACGTGAACACAATATGCTGTTACATACAAAAACATGAGGTACTAAAAAGCCTCTGGGTCATCAACATAAAACCAGAACTTTTAGTAACTTGAATATTAAAATATCTATGCCTAATAGTGAATCTTTCAAAAATTGTATAAATTACTTAGGACCAAAGTGTTACAATGCTTTACCTCCTGAGATCAAATTAATTAACAAACAACATTTATTTAAGAAAGCGTGCAAATCCTTCATCTACCAAAACTACTCAAAATTGTATAGATTCTTCTTAGAATAACACACATCTCACTGTAATATGTTGGAACCCTGTAGATTACAAGATTATAACATTATTACATATTATATAATATAACATTGCTGCCTTATTACATTTAACATTTATATAAAAATACATACATACAACTTTATATTTTAGTTTTTTAATCTTTATGTATTAGTTTTTTAGTCTGTCTAGCACATACAGGTGCCCACACCTAGGTGCTAACTTATTTACCTATGATCACCAACGATATTTAACCAAAGGTGTGTAACATGTTGGAAATAAAAAATTGAACTTGTATTTATGTTATTAGTACTTTATTGATCTTTTTACTTATAAAGCAAGTTTAAAGTGTAAAATTTAAAATAAATAAGACTCAAGAAAAAAAATATGTTGAAATAAACTGAATGAAATCGTTTACATAATAAAATGAGTGTTTTTTTTTTTAATTTCCGCAAAATAAGACAATGATCTACATGTATTACAAAAAGATTTATTTTTAGTTAATAAAGAATGACACTATCCAGATAGCACAGACACGTTTTAAAAACGTTTGTTCATGACGTTTTGAAGATGTACGCTAGTATCCAAATGATGTTTTAAATGCGTCTATAAGAGGTACATTTTTATAAAACCAGGCGTCTTTAGGAAATCCAATTTTGTACGTCTTTAAGACATCCATTTTGTTCCATCTTTAAGAGAAACCATATTGGATGTGTTTAAGCCGTCTATTTACTTGATGGAAATTCGATTAAAAAAATAAATAAATACTTGTCTACTATATTTAATACATCATTAAACTATTAAAACTGACACATAGAGTAAATATTATTTTACAGTGTTGGATAAAATAATTAGAAAATGAGTTAAAGTACTTTTTGCTATGAGAAACTATTCCCGGAAATCCTACTTTTTTTCAGGTTTGGTCGATTTAAAAACTTCTTTTATAGTATTAATTTTAACCAAAGAATCTGTAACTAATGTCCTCGTAGCATATAATTTTGTCGAATTGTTATTTTAAGGTGTTTTTTTTTAAATAAGACGTTATTAAAGGGAGGTTATGAAATTAAAAGGCAAATAAATTAAAACTTACCGTTTTTAATGTTAAAGTTTACTAGTTCCAGTATACCACAGTTCCAATAATGGCAAATAAATAATATAAGAAGACTATATAAAAACACACTATAAAAACACTGATGCTAAAAATATTATAGAATGGCTGTCCCGAGAAGAAGGCAGCCAGAGGAAGAACACGACTCAATACTCACGTGCGAGAATATGCAATCATGTGCTGCAGGCAGCGCCAAGAACGGTGTCGTGGCGCCATATTCAAATATAGCGAAAAGAGTTGAACGTCCACATTACCGACATATTTAAAACGTCCTAAAAACATCTCAACAAAGACGTTTTAAACATATACTAAGCAGGGCATCTTAAAACCGTCCATTTTACGTATCAGGATGTTTGGACGAAAGTAAGACATGAACTGGATGCTTTAAGATGTAGTATGCTATCTGGGTATTATTAAATTAAGCTAATAAGAAAAATTATACATAAATGAAGATAAATTTATGACTGACCCTTAAATAATACTAATTTGGTATAACAAGAAGTTTTAGCGAAACAACTCTTTTTTTATATCTTTTAAGTTTTTGTTTAAGAACTTTGATTTGTCTAGTTTTTTCTTTATTCTTTTCTACCTGTTGTAAAGGTTGTCTTCTAAGCCGTTTTATGCTAGAGCTTTCTAGGATAGATTCCTTTTTTGCAGTTCTATTTGAAGGGCCTGGCTCAGTTTCCAAATGCAATGCTCTTCTCTTTAAGTCGTACAATCAATTATTACAGTAATGTATTGAATTATACACAAAAGGGTTGCTAAATTCTTAAAAGTGCATAACATAATAATGAAAAGTAATTAAAAAAATATATATGTTTAATTATGTTTATTAGTATACGCACATTCTTCGGTTGCATGTATTTAGGGTATTCAGGAAATATAGTGGGAACTGCTTCATTTAGTAAACGTCTTTCAAAATGTTTTGATCACAATCTATCATTTGCCGTAGGCATCCAATTTGCAATTTCCATTGCTTGAACTTTTTTTTTGCTGATCCACAGGAAATCTAAAATAAAACAACAAATAAACATTACTGCAATTAAATAAAAAGCAAAAGTAAATTATTATTTAATGAAAGTTAATATTTAGAATTGTACGACACGCCACTGGAAAGAATTACTTGTTTGGCCATTTTAATATCATAAATATGACATAAATGGGGTCCTACTGCAATGGATTAGTAGCTATCTTACGAACAGAACTCAAATGGTTAGAGTAAACCACCACTATTCTAACTCATTTCAAGTTACCTCAGGTGTTCCTCAAGGATCACACCTTGGTCCCTTATTATTCAACTTATTTATAAATGACATCATTCATTGTTTTCAGTATGGCATAGCACTATTGTTTGCAGATGATTTAAAAGTTTTCCTAACTATTAAAACCATTTATGATGCCCTATGTCTTCAGTCTGACCTTGATAATCTATCAAACTGGTGTTCCTTAAATGGCATGGATTTGAATGCTATAAAGTGCCATGTCATCCGCTTTTATCGGTCCCACGTACCAACTGCTACTTTTGATTATAACTTAAATGGCCATCTCTTGGAGTCTGTTAATCAAATTAAAGACCTTGGAGTTATTCTAGATCCGACTTTAAGCTTTAATCAACACATACGTAAGGCTATCCATAAATCCATGAAAATGCTAGGTTTTATCAAAAGGCTAACACATGATTTTACTGACACAACTGCAATTAAAGTCCTTTATTGTTCACTAGTCCGACCTCACCTAGATTATTGCTCTTCTGTCTGGTCTCCACATTACATAAGGCACAGCAGAAACATAGAAAATGTGCAACATAAATTTCTTAGATACATAGCCAGTGGCGTATATAGGAATTACTTTTTGGGGGGGGGGGGGGGGGCATACGAAAATAAAAATTTTCATTTAATTATATATTAGTATATATCTACAAAAAAAAATGTTACACTAAAAAGAAAACTGAAATTAAAATTGAATACAACTGTCGAAGTTATATCCTGCTTCAAAAATTAAGATTTCTATTTTTCGTCGCGAAGTCGTCTACAACTTCGTCAATATTAATCTCAATGTTTCGATGTACTGACATTAAAGCAAGCCCTACTAGTCTATCTTCCCCTGTTCTATTTCTTAAGTAAGTTTTTAATCTCTTGAGAGTCGAGAAACTCCTCTCTGAAGAAGCTGTGCTTACTGGCAGTACTGCTAACATAACTAATAATTTATTTATATTCGGAAACATATCTTCTGCACACTCTTGTAGAGCCTCCACAACAGTCCTTATTGGTTTTTCAAAATTGGCACATTTCATCTGCCATAATTCGAATTCAGCACGCAACATTGATTCATTGTTAGTGTTTAGATCATCAGAGTATTTTTCAATTGCAGGCAATAAATGCTTAAACTCATTTGTCTTTGTATTAACAGGGATTAACGTATCCAAAGACTGCCCTAAAAAACGTTCCCCAAGTGAGCGTATTAGGTCTTCAATAATTGGAATAAATAGTGAAACTCTATAATACTGTTCTGCATTTTCAGCCTGATAATTCTCGCGATGCTTTTGGGTGCCAACACGTCTCGGTAGACCTATTTCAATGTTAAGTTCTTCTGCTAACTTAACAGTGTTTGTGAAAATTTGTTGAAACTCTTTTTCGGCATTATTTCTTATGTTTTCTAAAGCATCAGATGCCTGGCCCACTCGTTCTAAAGCAACCACCAAGTCTATGTTTTTTGATTGCAGATATTCTGAAAGTTTGTATGTAAACGCCAAAGTTATCTCCATTATGTTTAAAGTTATTATTACTTGGACCAAAGTTGAAAACTGCATTTTGAAAAGAGATGGCTTTTCCAGAATCATCAGCCCCACTGCTGATTAGGGGTCGTCCATTAATTACGTGAGGTATTTTTGAGGATTTTTTGACCCCCCTCCCCCCTTGGTGAGAATTCGTAAGATTTTCCTAAACTCCCTCCCCCTCCCCTAATTTTACGTGAGATTTTTCAAAATTTGTGTTTTGGATGCAAATGCATTGGATTATTAAAAAAAATAAAAACACAATATGGTCTATTACTTTTATTTAAGACTAGCAAAGACTAGTATTTGAGAATATTACTGTAATATAAAATTTCTAGAAACGTTCTTTACTTTAATTTAACTTTACTTTCACGCAACTTTACACCGTTTTCTACTAGAAAAAAATTACGTCAGAGCCCTCTCTCCCCAAGTGAGATTTGGAAAGATTTAGCTTGATCCCCTCCCCCCTTGAACCCCTCACGTAATTAATGGACGCCCCCTTATATTCTCTAAGGCATGATATATCTCGGTAAGGGCATCTGAGAATATAGCTATGGCTTCGTGTCTTTCCACCCACCTAGTTTCGCAATATTTTTCTAGAGAAAGATGCTTTTTGTTTGAGCTACTTAGTTTACTTTTTAAAATCTGGCTGCGTTTCGCAGATATGCGAAAGTAGGTACATACTTCTCCAAGGGTCCCTATGACATTTTTACTTGCGGAATTTTTGACGCATCGTTCAGGCACAAATTTAAGCAATGCGATAAACAGTGCGTGTAAGGCTTTAGGATACTCTGCTGATACGATACTTTGTACTCCCCTAAATGCACCTCGCATAGTAGCAGCACCATCATAGCCTTGTCCTCTCAAGTAATTGAGATCAAATCCAAGAGAAAATAACATCTTCTTTAATATGTTTGCTAGTCCTTGGCCCGTGACATCCGTAACAGGAACGAAAGTGAGGAAGTCTTCTTGGATTCCCTTTACAGATTCGTCGTAATACCTCACGCATAGAGAAAATTGCTCTTGTCGAGAAATGTCAGTGGTTTCGTCCGCTAAAACACTGAAATATTTCGTAACTTGGACGCGTTCTAAAATTTTTCTTTGAATTTGAGAGCCTATTATTGAAATAAGTTCATTTTGAATTACTGGAGATATATACATGCTTCTGCTTCCTGATGATAGGATATGTTCTTTAAAACCAGTATCTCCACACTTAGCACGGAATCTACACAAGGTTCTGAAATTGCCATCATTAGATTCTGGAGCTTCCAAAGTCAATCTGCCAGAATCTCTGTGACCCCTAAGACCTATTTCTTGTTGTCCACAAAGAATTAGTATTTCTACAATTTTTTTTAAGTTATCTTGATTTTTTGGCATTCTTCCAAATTCTTCTTTGACAAAACTGTGAATATATCATTATTCTGCTTATTGGTTGCTATGAAATTGTCGTATTTTACCGCACAATTTAAGTGATATTTTGTTTTTGAGTGACCATTAAAATACTCGATTGCGTCTTTCCATTTCGTAAACGGACAGAAACCAGTGATTTTGCCCTTTCGTGAGAACCTTTGCCAATTTGTTCAAAGTTGTTTCAAAAAAAGACACAATATTTACAAAATGATCCACGTAACTGGAGAGAATATGCAAGCCACTTATACTTAAGCAGCCAATTAAATTGAAATCTTCTTTTTTTGTTGCCAATTACTTGCAAACTCTCTTCAAATTCAAAATTTTTATCCGGAATCCAAATTTTCTCCATAATATCAAACTTAACATAATCTGTTAAGTTTGCCTTACCAACGTAGTTGCCGATATCAAACATATTTGGCACAGCTAATTCTTTTTCTTTCTAAAAATTGAGAAAACATCTGTAATGAATCAGTAATTAATTTGTTGTAGATTGTAATATTACCCGTGTAATTCTTTCAGATTCTTTGTTTTCCATTACAGCAGAAGACGAAGTGCTTGGTTGACAATCAGTGAAATTCGTACGATTTTCACTAATATATTCTGATACTATAGTCTGATCCGTCCTATCCGCCTAAAGCGAAAAGAAACAATGTACTACTAAGTTGACTATTGTACAAAGTTAGCAAAGCTTACCAAGTTTTCTTCGGAAGTAGCAGCAGTTTTTGTCCTTTTAGAAGAAAAGAATGCATACAAATCTTTCTGGCGTTTGTTACTCATGCTTTCTTCTTGATAACTAAGCCTTATTTCAAACGTCACCAACGCAAAATTTATAAAAAGCACTTCGCTATAATCAGTCAATGACCATCAAACGCGTGACAGAAAGCGTAGACCTCTCGTCAGTCGTGAATCAACCAAGCAACTGAAATCGGTCAAGCGTAGTGTTGCCAGATCGAAACATGTACTGTCCGTATTACGTTTAACGAAATGTCCGTAGATGAACAAAAAAATCCGTATTCAAGCAAAAATTGATCTGTCTTGGAGGTTTTTTTTTTTAGAAAAATATTGCTAGCAAATATATTTTTGGCGGTATGTTCTCCTAGAACACTGCCTAATATTATGTATTATATATTTTATAATTTCAAAATTCTTGTACCTACATACTTGGCGATGGAAATTGGAAATAGGTAATTTTTTAATTCACAAAGGTAATTTGTTTTATGAAAATCCGTATTTTTGAAAAATAATCCGTACGCCCGTAGAATACACTGGAAACCCGTAGAGCCGTAGATCTACGGATTAATCCGTAGCTCTGGCAACATCGGTCAAGCGACTACTACCTGTTGCTATACGGCACGCCAGGAATCCCGCCTGCGCCTTGTTTAGAGTCAGTTTTGGCGTTGGTCAAACTACAAATAGGACGCGTTCATAGTCATTTCGAGTCAAGCGGCTGCATATTATCATATTCATTATGCGCTGGGCACAAAGAACAAGCGAAAAAGCAGAAAATATTATATTCTACGTAAAAAAAATCGTTCGTTCGGGGGAGGCCCGGGCCTCTCTCGACCACCCCTTATATACGCCACTGTACATAGCCTATAAATTGGGTGTCCTTTGTGAGTATGATTTGATAGATAATTTTCTAAACATCCCCTCTTTGGAAACTAGGAGGAAACAGAGAGACCTGACATTACTTTTCAAAATTATCAATGGTAGATGCAGCTGTACTGAACTTCTAACTAAAATAAATCTTTATGTTCCAACGCGCTCAACTCGACAGCAACAAACATTTTATATACCTTTTTATCGTTTGAATCATACTTTTAGCAGCTGTATTCCAAGAATGTTAAGATTAGCCAACACTCAAAACGATCTTGAGATATTTAACACCCCCTTTCATAAATTTATAAAGCAATTACTTAGTACTGAGCTTTAATTTTTGATCTTTAATTTTTAATGTTTAATGTAAATATTTTATTCAACCTTATTGTCTTTTGTGTTTTAAATCTTTTAAACTCTTAACCTATTTTATGAATTATATCACGATTGTATTTCAGCACCATATATATTTCACTATATTTTAATTATAATTTTAAAATTTTAATTTATTTCTAAAATGGGCTTGCCCGTCAATAAATAAATAAAAAAAATTGCTTAAATATCAATGAAAAGCATAAAATAAACAAATTTGGTGGGTAAAATTTATTACTCTGGAATGAGACATGTACAATATGTAAATACCAAGTTGTATAACACCAAATAAAATGACAAATATAAGAAAATATATAAAGTAAAAACGATTGAAGTTTGTCATTTAGCTGCGAAACGTAATGTTTACCTCTTTCTTGCCGCTATAACTTTTACACTGATATGCCACACAATAAACCATTGCAATAGTTCTATAGATATTAATGCAATATATAAACCACCACCAATTCCAAAGGTAGATTTTATAAAAGATATTCATGATCATTTAACCCGAGAACGCTCGCGCCTAAAAAGTTACGTTGATGTTCGCGGTCGGTCTTTTTGCCGACTAGGAAACTCTTAATATTTTTAGGATTTGTTATGATTATTAAAGGTATTTAACTATTGATATACTTTTTATTGAAACTTTATTGACTATAAACATAAGGTAGGTATGTTTTTGATCAAAAATAAAAATGACAAACTCGTAATAAGAAAAAACAAAGTGATATATTTAATTAAAAAAAAAGTTGCTAATATTCCTCATTTCCTAAGCATCTTACACATATGTCTACCCTGCGTTCCTTGCAAATATATCTTGAACAAGTTTGACAGGTTGTGGTGGTTTTCCTATTTTTCTTTGAGCTACAATATCCACATCTTCCTACAGCACTATCAGCTCTTGAGGTTGGCGGCACAGGAATTCTAAGTACGTTGTGAATACTGGTGCAAATATTCAATGGTATATCCATTGTCAACCGTCTATGTATATGCTCAGAACATAATTCCTTGGCAAGGCTCCTCAAAAATTCACGTCTCTTTAAATTTGCTTTGGTGTTGAACTCATAAATGACCTGGCTGTTGATTCCGACAATATTCATTTCACAAAAGAAAATTGTTAGTGGCCACCTAGCAGTTTTTCGCGAAACTGAATAACTGCCTTTCATCTCGTCGACTTTATCTACACCATCCTTGGTTTTATTATAATACAATATAATTTTTGGTTTTCTGTTCACATCATCTTCAACCTCACCCTGATAATGCATCGTCGATATCAATGCAACCGTCTTACCTTTTTTGGGTATATAGGAAAGCAGAGTTGGGTTATTAGTAAATCCAAAAATTGTGCTCTTCACTTCCCTTTCTTTAGAATCGACGAATTCTTTTGGAAGCTCTCTTTTATTTCTTCTGATAGTCCCGACAATTGTTAAATTTTCCTTTAGTAAGTCTTGAGCCAGATCAATTGAAGTGAACCAACTGTCCATGGTTAGGTTAGGGCCAACAAGCCGCTTGACAACGTTGGTAGGACTATTATTTAACATAAAAGGACCGTCTGGCTGTTTCCCAGCATAAATTTCCATATTATAAGTTAATAGGAACGTGAGTCGGCTAAAGAAAAAATTTTAATGCCATATCGGACAGGCTTACTTTTTATGTATTGCCGGAAACCGCAACGTCCTCGAAAACTTTCCAGCATTTCGTCTATTGTAGTATCTGCTCCAATAGTGTAATTTTCTTGACATATTTTTACAAATCCTTCAAACGAATGCCTGATGAGAGCTAACTTATCTGTTGTTTTTCGAGCTTCTCGGTCATGTATATTATCGAACCGGATACAGCGCATTGTGAACTGAAACCTTGACAAAGTCATAACACATTGGAAGTATTCTATCCCTGTACCATCACTGGCCCATAAATCCGAAAGATTTAGGTGTGAAGCACGTGAAACGCCGGCCAACTACAACAATCTCATAAATGCTCTTACTTCAATGACGTCTGTATCTCTGGCATCTCTTTCCCGTGTATAGTTAGCACGAACGGACTGAATTTTTATATTTGTACATACCACTATTTCTTCTATAACTTCATCAGTGAAAAATAACTTCCAGGAGGATAGTGGCGTTACAGCAAATTTCGATTTGTTTGTAGGACCTTCACGAAATCTTATAATATTAGCTGGTTTTGTTTTTGCGACACGGCTTATCGGAGGATATTTACACCACAGATTTTACCACATAATTATCAAGGCGCTGAGACAAAGGCACATCGTCGTATGAATCATCATCACTACTGTCATCATTCTGATCAGGGTCTGACCGTTCTGAGTTCGTATCATGGTCGCTTTCTTCTAGAATATCTGCTTCAGAGTCTTAATCACCCCCCAACTATCTCTTCGTCTGTTGATACTTCCTCACACAATCTTTGTAAACGGATTTCTTTTTCATAATACATTCTACAAAATAAATACATACAATAACACGTATATCTAAAAAGTTATCTGTTATTATCTATTTGATTTTGCCACATTTATTTGATTGGAACCCTCAATTTCCTTGTAAACAATAAATAATTTGGTACAAACCTTAAAATGCTCGCGTGTCGATTAAAACGACCAATTGTCAATTCTAGCAACACTCTCTGACAAAAACCAAAAGTAGACTGGCCCGCCGGGTCGACTCAGGAGTAGTGATGGGCAATTCGAATTCAAAATCATTCGAATATTCGAATTATTACTGTAATTCGAAATGTCTCGAATTGCCTAGAGATGATTCGAAACATTTTAGACTTTTCAGGCTATTCAGCAAATAGTGTAAATCGGCGATATCAGCATTATTCTTTTTTTAATTTAAGGGGCCTCAACTGCCGGATCTATTCGGCATAATTTATATCATTTAGTAGAACTGACAATTGGCCGAATAGTCCCACCATCTGTGGCCTGTAAATAACCTAACCTCAAAAAAAGTTAAGTTTCATAAAAGTATATAATTAAAAATACATTTATTTTACTTTTCCAAACTGTAATTAGCTTTTTTAATAGGTCCTATTGGTTTTTTAACAATTGCAAAAAGTAGGAATAAAATAAAATTGCAAAATTTACGTACAAATATCAACTTGTTTTTATTAAATTAAAAATAAAAAACCCAAATAAACTGTAAAATAAATAAATAATGTTAATTCTGTAACATCCCAAAATTAAACTAAACTTCTCAGTTAAAACTATAAAAAGATAAATAAATAATACATTCTGTAAAATCCTAAATTTTAAAATTCACTTCTTAGTAAAAACAACAAAAAAGAGCTAAAATGACACTTCTAAGTAAAAACAAAAAAAAAATGCCTTCTTCACCATGTTAGACATAAAAAAGTTAAATAATTTGGAATAAAAATATCTAAAGACTGTTTAAAAAAATAATCTCATTGAGTCTCTTGGGATTCAACCTATTCCTTCGAACATTTGTTATTTGACCTGCTTTGGAAAAAACACGCTCAGAAGGAACAGATGTGGCAGGAACACTTAAATATTGACATGCTAAAGTTCTGGAAACACATTTTTGTGTTCCTGCCAAAATTCTAGAGGATTTTCCTTACGATCCAAGTAAGGTAATTCGGTATATTGCCTTATCGTAATTAGTGCATCACTACTGGTCGTTGCATAATTTGTATTTTGTTTGACTTTTTTTTGAAAATGACTCCACAAATTTTCTTCAGAATCACGTACCTCTTGATTGCTTGATGTGCTTGTACTTGGAACATCTGTTATTTGTTCGGCATCTTTTTTTTCTAGGTTTTCTTTATTTTTCTTATTTATAAGTTTAATTAAATCTTCAGTGACCCACTTTTGAGCATTCTCAGCATTTCTTTCGATTCCAAATCCTAGTTTTTTAAATCGAGGATCCAAAAATGTACTTTTTGCACTTATTTTTGTTATAGAATCTAAAAAAGTTTGTCTTAATTTTTCAGAACATTCATTAGTCATTGGCAAACCATTTAATGAATGTTGTAAACCTCTTAACAGAGGAATTATACCTGACAATGTTGGATATTTTTCTCCGGAAATAATTTTAGTTAGTTCGTCCGCTGGTTTTAGTATTTGGACTATATCTCTCAACATGGCCCAATCAGCAGAATTTAATTGCGGAGGTGCATTTCCAATTTCAGCCAGTGCTAAAATCAGTGGATCCTTTAATATTAGTATTCTATCTATCATCAAATAAGTTGAGTTCCACCTCGTTGCTACTTCTTGTTTAAGTTTTAATAGGGGAAGATTCATATGTTCTTGAACTGTCCTTAGCTTCTGGCTGGACAACACACTATGTTTAAAATGTGTCACAATTGTTTTACACTTATTTAATAATATTTCAATAGTTTTATTGTTATTATCTTTTAATGCATCCATCACTGCTAAATTTAAAGTGTGGGCTAAGCAAGATATATGATTTTTTTTCATAATGTCTATAACAGCATTTTTCATATTGGACGCATTGTCTGTAACAACTACAAACACTTTTTCGAAGATTTCCCAATCTTCTAATGCTTTCTTTAATGTTTTCCCAATATTATCAGCAGTATGATTTCCTAACATTTCTATAGTAGAAAGAACGTTTGAATCTAATTTTTCTGACTTATCTGAAACATAATGAGCTGTAATTGTATAATAGGATTTGTTGCTATCAGAACTCCAAAAGTCTGTTGTTATTGATATACTAAATACGCTGTTTAATTTTTTTTTTAGTTGTATATAATTTTCATTATAAGCTTTAGGGAGAATCTCATAGGTAATTTTTTTTCGACTTGGAAGTTTGTAAGACGGTTGTAGTTTTTTACAGAACTCCTGAAATCTTTTATCTTCTACTATAGATAGTGGTTGAAAATCTAATTTAATTAATTTTAATAAAGCCCCATCAAGGTCTTGTGCTTCTGATGCCTGTTGTTGGAAATCTTTACTATAGACTCGAAATTGTAATTGTTTTTGCTTTTTAACCGTTTTTTGGGGTGGCTCATCATCACTGCTTTCTTCACGACTAGCGTTTTTTTTTTTAATAGTACCGCTTTATGCATCCGATTCAAATGCTGAAGTAAATTTGTAGTATTGCCAAAATATTTAAAAGTTCTTTTACAAATATTACATTGTAGCTTGTTTTTCTCTAATTTTTGAAAATATTCCCAAACTTCGGACTTTAACGGAGGAACCATCTTTTCTATTTAAATGTACCTAAATTTCCAATACAAAACATAAAACTAAAATCTAACATAAAATAACCAAGTTTTTTCTTCTTTTTTACCTCTAAATACAAATGTAAATAAGAAGAAGAGAATTCGAATGATCATTCGATTATTTATATTTTTATTATTATTATGCCCGTCACTACTCAGGAGGACTCCAAAGCGCGTCGGACAATGACGGCCCAAATAAATGTGGGAGGGGGAAAATATATGCTTGGCGCCAAAAAGACCGGGGTGCGAGCATTCTCGGGTTAATTTCGCTGGGAAACTCGAATAACTTAGAACTACTAGTGGGTGATACAAATTTTAATATACTAGATGCAATAGATAATGAAAATTTTAATTATATATCTACATTGTCGGAACTTGGATTTACCTCATATATAAACACTATTACACGAAAGAGTTGTTTAGATCACATATTTGATAAACAAGTCCAAAGGCCAAATTCATTTGAATTTCAAACTTTCGTTCTAGACCATCACATAACACACCACCTTCCAATTATGATTAACATTTCGCCAAAAAAAGTCATTACTGAGAGAACTCACAGATCAAACAGAACATAAAAATAAAATTCTATAATTAAAACAGATATAGATAAATTAAAACAAACACTGAATAACCAGGACTGGTCACCCATAACAAAATGATGATAACCCAGAAACGGCTACCAATAAATGTATCTCGATCTTTAAAAACAACTCTAAAACAATACAAAAAACGTAAAAATTGAATATCTAATGGCTTAATAACATCTATAAAACACAGAGATAGATTAAAACGAAACCTGATAAAAAATTATCGCATAGAACTAGATAAAGAATATAAATCATATCGAAATTATCTTCAAAAGCTAATTACACCGGCACAAAAAAAAAAGTTGCAATATCTTTAAAAACTCATGTATGAACTGAATGAGGCGAAAGATTTTGTCAGATTTTGAACTGTTTTTTGTTGGTATCAAACTTTTTTGTTCTCAAATGACCTCCGCAGTATTCAGCGAATCGAAATACATAAGAATTATGCTTGGTTTCGATTCATAATTTTTTTTTATTACTAATTATCTTATTTTTACTATTTTTACAATTTACTCGATATTGAAGGGTGGACGGCCCAAACTGACTTGAAATTCGGATTCAGCGGGTCAAAATACATGCCGATAGGTAGATCGTGTCTAATGTACAAACAACTTTTTTTTTGTGTGCCGGTGTTATTAAACAAAAAAATTAATTTTACCAAAATGAAATCAACAAAAACAACATAAAGAAATTATATCATATTATAAAGGAATGTACAAATGAAAACCAAACTAAAAATGAACAAATTATAATTCACAGAGATGACAGCACATAATTTAAAGATAACACGGATATGGCAAATTACTGCAATAATTACTTTTCTGAAATACCCCAATCCACATTCTCTTTTTCTATTCCCAATAAACAGAAATGATTTAATTACTCACATCTCTGCATTAAAAACAAACAGTGCTCTAGAGATCCTTGTACCTCTAACCCTCTTCTTTAATTTGTGCTTTGAAACAGGGACAATTCCCGGTTTTGTCAAAGTATTTGAAAAAGTTCTAAAACAAAAATTAATTGAATTCTTAAATCAGTGTAACATTCTACATAAAAATCAGTTCGGATTCTTGGCAGGTTGTAGTACCAACGATGCACTATATGAATTTACAGCAAAAATAATGGAAAACCTTAACACTGGTAGGAAATGTGCAGGATTATTTATTAATCTGGCTAAGGACTTTGACATGGTTCCACACAACAGGCTATTAAATTCTCTTGAGCATTATGGGGTCAGGGGCGCTGCGTTAAAGGTATTTGAGAACTATTTAAGAAACAGATATCAACTTGTTAAAATAAATGGCGCATACAGTGAAAGACACAAAATAGTAATTGGAGTACCTCAGGGAACGGTCTTGGGACCAATTTTGTTGTCGAGTACCTAAATTCACTCCTGGGAGTGGATATTGAGGGAACAATAATTTTCTTTGCTGACGATACCGTCGTTAGTTTTTGATGGAGTAGACTGGAATGATGATAAAAACAAAATGATAACCGGCTCAACATGCCCACAATACTCTTTCATTATAGTTGAAAACAAAAAAATTAATGAAGTCTCAAAAATAAAGTATTTGGGGGTTATTGTAGATCAGTACATGAAGTGGCATGAACACATAAATTGTATTTCTAATAAAATTCGCAAACTAATTTACAGATTTTATTGTTTAAAATACGTTTTAAATAAAAAAATTTAGTCATAATATATAAATCATTTATTGAATCATTAATAAGATATGGAATTTTGGTTTGAAGAGGTTCATATGATAATGCATTATACAAATTAAATATAATACAAAAGAAAATACTAAAAATCATCTATGGTAAGAATAGAATGTATTCAACAGAACTGCTGTTTACAAATGATACTTGCAATATCAAAACCATCTACATGTCAACAATATGCAGTTACATACATGCTCGAATTTCCCTACAATACATTGTAAATCATCAATATCACACAAGAAATAAAGTAAATAAAAAAATTAGTATACCGGTGAGTCACAGAAACATTAACCTAAAATTTTTTTAATTATTTAGCACCGAAAATTTATAATATGCTACCAGGCAAAATAAAAAGTATCAAAAAACAAATTGTTCTCAAAAGAATGTAATACATATATCTTTAACAATTATAACTTGTTTAAAGAATTATTTAAATAAAGTAAAGAATGCTATAGTCTGTTGTATATAGAAATAATTTAAAACATTGTAATAGGGCTTTAAGAGACTTGAGATAGTTTTAAAATTACATATAAATAAATGTACGAATCGTAATGAGACACATACAGATGCATCTAGGCGTCTACGAGAAAAGGTATATAACTTAAGATAATATTAATTGGTTGTAACATTAGGGTGTATCATTTTTAAGCAACTTTTTTTTTTTAACTAAAAAACAGGCTAAAAACTTTCAGGAAGGTGAAAAAAGAAGCCTCTAAAAATTTGAGCTCTTAATATTATCATTTAGTGGTGCCTGTTTTTAACTTTCCATTTTCCATCTAAATAATATGGAATTTTTTTTTCTTTTTTTTTGTAGCTTGATATTTGAGCATTGTAAAAATAAAGTGAAACATTATTTTGGTAGGTAATTGAACGCTCTACAAAAAGTTCTAATATATTTTTTTCATAGAGTGAGTCGTTGTGAAGATATTCAAACTTAAAGTTGCAAATGTCTGAAATTAGGACTTTTATTTTATTAAACTGATGACTTTTTTATGTCTTAAAAATTATTTTCAAGGAAACATCATTATTTTCATATAGAAAGAAAATAACGACGCACAGAAGACAAAAATTCAACAGAAATATTTTTAAACAAAAATATGAGTGACTTTGTTTCAAAACAATCAAAACTTTTTGACAAATTTGATTTGCCGTACGACTTTCTGGATGCAGATGTCCTAATTTGGCCAGATAATGAAAGTTATCAAGAGAATTTGGAGTTTTTCGAAAAATTGGAAGTTGTCAATGACGTTGCAGGACATGGCGTCGCATTAGTAGAAGAATATAATAGATGCCTAACTAAAGATGAGGAACAATTTTAATATTTATTACAAGTGGTAAAGGAGCACCGACGAAAATATCCAAATTGTAATAAAAAAACTTCAACAAATATAGTTACATTTAATTCTGATAAGACATTAAAATATCTATTAGTTTCAAAATTTTAGGATTATAATTGTTAAAAAGTCTATAAAATAATAATTTTACTGAATCTAATTCATAATTACTTTTGTTTAACAGTTAATCAAATAATATCTAAGATGTATTTTTTTTTATTTTAGCTTTCTAATTAGCGCACAAAAACCAGTTTTCTGATTAAAAATAATTTTTAAGACATAAAAAAGTCATCAGTATTAGTTTAATAAAATAAAAGTCTTAATTTCATACATTTGCAACTTTAAGTTTGAATATCTTCAGAACGGCACACTCTATGAAAAAAATATATTAGAACTTTTTGTAGAGCGTTCAATTTCCTACCAAAATAATGTTTCACTTTATTTTTACAATGCTCAAATGTCAAGCTACAAAAATAAGAAAAAAGAAAAAAAATTTTCCCTGTTATTTAGATGGAAAATGAAAAGTTAGGAACAGGCACCACTAAATGATAATATTAAGAGCTCGAATTTTTAGAGGCTTCTTTTTTCACCTTCCTGAAAGTTTTAAGCCTGTTTTTTAGTCAAAAAAAAAAGTTGCTCAAAAATGAAACACCCTAATAATTATGTAACAATTTTTGTATTTTATAGAATAAATAAATTATTAAATGTCGTTTAATTTGTGACGAAGTCACTAAATTTTATTTTTAATTAATCTTAAAAATGTATATTTCAATTAATTCCCGCCTAAAAACATGTAGAAGTATTTCTGTTTTCCAGGAATTACCGTTTTTCAACAATTGCGAGTACCCTCGTAGATTAAAATATTCTTATATTTGAGGAAAATCCGAATGGGCATTTTTAGAGTCGATTTCGTACCGATTATCTACCTTTATTTGTCAAGGTACAAGAAGGACATTTTTTATATTTCTAAATTGTAAACAGTCAGTTGTAGTGGTGGTATTCCCCACTCGAGCTCACTGGTCTTCCATCTTGCTTTACCGAAAAAGCATAAATTAAATGAGATCTGGGAATTACGCTCTCTTCTCGCTTGTCAGCCGCCGTAAGCGACAGCCGAAAACTATTCACCCTTAGTTAGTACCTAGTGCCGTGAGTACCGTGATTTAGTTCATCGATTAACCCCGTTTATCTGCTAAGGTAGGAACCGTATATTATATACTTTTTTTTTATATTGGCTTTTATATAATTAGTTGGGACACCCATGTGACAGGTGAAGAATTTTGATTCACATCCAGAATATATTATTTCATCCCTCAGTGGGAAACCGTTGGCAATTTTTTATTTGAGGTTGGACCTAGACTAGACACCGAGTGTTCTCTTTGTCAACGACTATATCCAATTTCTTTTAAAAACCGCCCAGTTAATATCGAAGTGAGAGATCCGACCTGTTTGCGATTTTTTATTGTTTTATTTTTTTTTCTTTTTCGGAGGTTCGATCCGTTTACTGGGTTAGAGAGCTCTCTCTCCTGATGACGTCTAATTTCCCAAAAAGACGTTTAAATTAATGTCCGCGCCTCACTTCGTGTAAAATTTCTTTCCTTTTAATATTTTTTTTTATTATTTAGCTGTATTCCGTTTCCCATGTCCACAGTTAGTTATTGAATGAAGTCAGACGACTTCTGTAAAATTAAATTCACCACACATACGCTCTCGTTAGACTCTGGACAAAATTCAAAAATATTATTTTCTACGACCGGCGTGGTCGCCGTTCAAAACACCGCGTAAATAAACCGTATTTTTCAGTAGGCGAGAATTTTCGTTTCCCATCGCTTGGGTATTAAGATACAAGGGGGCTCCGACAATTTTCAGTTCATGTATTTGTTTGCATTTGATTACCGTCATATTTAAATTGTTTTAAGGGTATTAATTTATTTTCATACATTTTCCGTAAACTGGGCGTTTCACGATTCCCAGTCCGATTAGCCTCCTGAGCTAATAAACCATAAATATTTCTAAATGTTTAAATAATTTTCAATAATAATAATTTATTTTCCATAAATATTTCCCTACGTTTAAATAATTTATTTTTAACAAATTTTCCGAATATAGGGATCCGTCAATACGTTTAAATAATTTTTAATAATTTATTTTCCATAAATATTTCCCTACGTTTAAATAATTTATTTTTAACAAATTTTCCGAATATAGGGATCCGTCAATATGTTTAAATAATTTTCAATAATGATCATTTGTTTTCCATAAATATTTCCTTACGTTTTAATAATTTATGTTTATTAAATTTTCCGAATATAGGGATCCGTCAATATTTAAATGATTTTCAACTTTAATAATTTATTTTTATTAAATTTTCCGAATATAGGGATCCGTCAATATTTAAATAATGTTCAACTTTAACGCCAAGTTCAATTTTGTTTGACATATAATCACGATTTTTTTTAGGTTAGAAAATTGCCTTATCGATTTTTTTCATTCGAAGTAATAAAAGACGTCACTTTAAATTTCTATCTCTTTATGTCAACAAATTTGTAACACGATGAATTTATAAAACGTATGTCACTAATGAATATGTGGCGGCAACTGACGGCAACACTGTCAGCTACTCCATGGCTACTAGAGTACATACAGGTCCGGTATAAGCCATGGAAAATAATAATTTAATGTTTTGATCGAGTTAAATAAAATATCAAAATTAAATGTTTATTTTTAAGTAAACGACATTTTTAAATGTATACGTCTTCAATCAAAAATAATATAGGCTAATACTCAAGTGTATTATACGAGTGTACTGGACAAGAGATAATTTTACCCTTTACTCCAGTTTTTTGTAATGAAACCAGCGGTAAAATAGATATTTGTGTACCAAGGCTGTGTTTTGGCCGAATTAGACATATGCGTTCAAGTCTAAGCTAGATCTGGTTAAGTATAAGAGTAATAGACAAGAAACGGGTGTTCAATCAAACTTGACATCGAGATAGATGTCACATCAGGTGCGTTTTAATCATCCGCTTCTGCTTCCGGAATTGTCGGTTTAGTCGTTTTAACCTGTCAGATTAAAACAAGAAAACTGACAATTCCGAAGCAGAAGCGGATATTTAAAACGCACCTATAAGCAGGTGTACTAAAGATGAACTTTGCAGGACCAAGCATCAGATAGGTATAACACTTGATATTCTGAAAACTATGTGAATACTACACTGAATAAGAACGAATGGAAGTGTCAGAAGGAGGCTAAAGGCAAAAAATAGACGGAACAGAGCCTAATAGATAGATAAGTAATATTTTAGCCAGGAGAGAGTTGATGAGTGTTATAAATATAGTTAATTTATGAATATATTTTTAATGTATAATTTCAGTTTATTTTCATTTTTGGTATAAAACTATGGCTGACATAATAAAACTCTTAAAAGTATATATATTTGCAATCTTTATTACTATACATTATTTAGTATTCATTTATTCTCTCTGACCTAGGGAAAAGGTCAGAAAACTCTGGTCATAATTGTTTACAATGTTGCGTGTTCCTAATGATACAAAACATTACAGAGGAATGATAGCCGATGAAATCTCATTGAGTTCACGCATGACATATTGTGGTATGGAATATGGCTATCTCTGATGCATCTGCAGATTTAAATTTATTTTTGCGTACTGTTTTCTATCAACTGATACCCCAAATTTATACAAGCCATGTCTTCGCACCACAATGTGACATGGCATCAAATCTGCTTAATCTCGTACCATTTTTTTTAAGTATCAAGGATATTCTTGGTGTATCTGATCATCATGTTTCGAGTCATTGAACCTAAAAAATAACAAATATCAATAAATAGAATTCGGAATTTATTCCAAAAATATTTTTCTTTGGGAATTATATAGGATTTCTCGTTAATATACTGACAAACTTTTAAAGGTGGTAGGTGCATCAAAATAAACATTTTTTTGCTTATTAAAATAAAAATAATTTTATTGCCCAACAAATTAATCCATTTACATAACAAAATACATGAAATAAATGTTAAACATAATATTTCGACAGAAAATAATTTTAGCAACAGCAAGAAAAAAAAAGAAAAGAAATAATCCTAAATACATTAGCTACAAATTAGTACAACTAATGGTCGAAATAAATATCCCAATCAGAACAAAATTAATTAAAATTTTAGCACATTAGCGTTATAGGTGAATTTCTTCCCAAGTTCGTTCAAATACTTGCTGTATAAAATGTTTTATGATATCTAATGGCTGTTTGGGGAACATTAAAATTTATTTAATTTATCAAAAATAGTACATCAATAGAGTTATGTAATATTTTATAAAAAAATGTAACACTGGAAACTACCCTTCTTCTTTCGAAAGAAGCAGAGATTCTTCAATACCTCGAATTGGATACAGCTCATCTATTTTAAAAGAAAGGTACTTAAGAGATCGCCGCTGAACATTTTCCAATGATCTTTTATGAATATTGTAAATAAGGTTCCAGACAAGAGATGCATATTCTGGCCTGGAACGAACTAAAGAAAAGTAAGGATCTCCAAGCTTTAAAAGTTTGTAAAAAAACGAGTATTACGAATTAAGAACCCTAAGCTTTTCAACGCAGAAGCAACCTCGGAAGCAACGGTATTTTCAATATAATCCGAAAAAGTAACTTTTTGGTTGAATAATATACCTTAATCTTCAATTTGTGCCACAAGTCCGATAAAGGTAGGCTGTTAAATAAATAATCAAACTCCACCTTGTTATTACTTCTAGTATAGGAACATACTTTACATTTAGACACATTCATAAATAGCTTGTTTTCATTACACCAATTTTCAACGATTCCCAAGTTGGGTCTGTAAAAAGTAACAGTCTTGAATTGATGAGATTGAGGTAAATATTTTTAAGTCAGCAGCGAACAGCAGGTTAAATTTATTGCCAAGTCATTTATAAATATACCAAATAATAGTGGCCCCAGATTGGAGCTCTGTGGAACTCCAGATGTTGCTGTGAGGGGTGAAGATGAAAATCCGTTGTAAAAGACATAATTAAAACGATGATTTAGGTAAGATGAAAATAATCTCAACAGCGACTGATCAAACCCTAAGCTTTCCAACTTCCTTGCAAGAATATTATGATTTTGAATTATTACAAAATACATTATGGGCAGGTTGTACAAAAAATATTCTAAACATATTTTAACTAACAAGAGTTTTATTTTTAACTAGTTATATTCAAAAACAAATGTCATTTTTAAAACTATGTTTAACAATAACCGATGAGTATACAACAAGGTTCACAGTTTAAACTAAGTCTACATTTTAACTGCCTATTGTACAACTCGCCATATGTACAATTAAAAATTAATTGTATTTCTCTAAAATGCACCTTATTATGTTGATCAAAACCATTTGATAAAAAAATTAAAAAATATTGGTATAAAGGTGGTTTTTATATCTATGCTATAAAGCATGCATTGGGGTAGCATGTAGATTATCTAAGTATCAGGTCAGAGAGATTAAAATTAAATAACATATGTAGTGGGATTCTCATCTTTTGAGTACGTCTCCTATCGAGACTCCTATCTTTGTTCGACAGACAGCGATTTTGATGTAATGTCTCTCTCTATTCTGTATATAATGTGTCGAGTTGGCACAAAAGAATCGCTGTTCTGATCAGAAGAAATTAACCACATCAAAGGAAGAAAATTAGGTCCCCTGTTATTTTTAATTTATATTAATGATTGTTAATGTTGCAATAATTAATATGACATTTACCTGTTTGCCTTTGATGTCCTTATCTATGTTTCTTGTAAGTTGTAAGGATTCAGATAACTAAGAGTTAATTGTCAATGAAACTTTGCAAAATGTTTATAAATGATGTTGCAATCATTTGTTAAAAATCAACACAAATACCTAAAACAAAATATAAGCTGATAAGTAATAACTATATGCAGTTTGTGGACAAACAATATAAGAAATTGGAAGAAAATCTATACAGTTAGTAGAAAAATTTAAATATTTAAGGGTAATTAGTCAGAAACAGATGAAATTCACAGACCATATGCAAATACTGTTATCAAAACAATTGCAGTTAAATTACATTTCCTATTTAGAATCATAGAATGTTATTAAAATAATTGTTATATTATTACATTATTTTTTACTAAATTTTAATATTGTGATATTAGCAAACTAGCCAAATAAAGAAAATAAAAATAAAATAAAAACCAAAAACATACCTGGATCTACAATAATATAATATATAAATAATATAAGTACATTGCATCTTTTAAATGATTAAAGTCCATTAAATTGAAATGACACGTCAAACCATAAACGTCAAACTTTCAAAACAAACATGCTTGTGTTCCAAACAGAAAATAGCATTTATAGAATAATTTATTTACTCGTAACCTTTCCCCACACACCACCTCGCCCCTCACCCATAAACATGGTCAAATTCGGCTAAGCCATTTTACATTCGTCTGCATAGGGAGCGATGTTGCAATTTTTCAATTTTAGTGTCTATTCCGTCTGTTCAGATGGCAGCATCTTATGGGCCCTACATTTTTAAATCTTATCACAAGAATCCTGAAATAATTAGGCAAAAATAAAAGAATGTATGTTGCGTTTTAACTTTTAAATACTATAAAAAATGATGGAAAGTCCATAACTTTTAAATATTTGTTAAATATCACTTATTAAAATATTTTGCATTAAAAGTAAAACAAACCATAGACTTTCCATCATTTTTTACAGTTTTTTGAACCCATTTATGAAAACAGTTTTTGAAAATATTATCGTTCAGAGCTGTATTTCTTGTGATAAAAAAGTCGCCGTCACTTGTCATTGATCTTGGTCTTAATAATTTATTTTTGTTCAATTTTCCGGATATAGGGATCCGTCAATATTTAAATACTTTTCAGTTTTAATAGTTTATTTTTAAAGAATAGATTTTCCGAATGCAGGGAGCCGTTCATATATAATTACCGTTGTATTTATTTTTTGTAAATATATATTTTAGTACCTATTGCTGTGTTTCTCTTATTACTGGTTCTTAACCGTTCTCTTTCAGGGTACCGTAGGGTACGAGGTAGAAAGAAGATAAGTGTTTTAGTTTTATTTACTTAGTTTAGTGATTACCTAGCAGTGACCGTCTGGAATTATTTTACCTCCACTGAGTTTACCTTAAGTGCACTGTGGTGTACTACAGGGTCTCAGAGCAAACTGCGCTACCAAAACTGGCGACTGAGCAACCCCTATTCGGGAATCACCATTATAGCGCCATACAGACTTGCTGATTCACTGTAGGTGAACCAGAAGCCTGTCACAAATTCAAAAATCAGAAATAAACACGGAAAAACTTTGGTGTCACCAAAATGCTAAACACCAAAATAATGGCACAGATTACTACTTGTACTCGATATACTTGTTGCGCGTCCTCTCTTTATTATCTAGTCTAAGGTATATAGACGAAAATTATTGTTTGTTGTGTTTGGATGACGATTAACAAAATCCATAATTATAAAGTACTGTAAATAAACGGCTATTTATGTATTTTATAATTTATTTTCCTTTTAGATTTGGGCTGAAATGAATGTTGAAAAGGCCAGCGAGAAAAGTATTAGAATAACGGCGTTGGATGCAAACGGCGAAATAAAAGTTTTTCTCTTAATGGTGAGTCAAGTAATTATTCTGTTTGAAATAAATAAAAACCTCTTTTTTCTGTTTATATTTCAGAGTAACATTGAAGATTCGAACAGACTATACTCGCATTTGCAAACGAGACTCGAGAGGCTGGAAACCGCCAATCAGAAACGTAAAAAATTGGAAAACTCCACGTCTTCGACGAGCAACTGATTTACAGTACACACAACTATTTAATAATAATAATAATAATCATCAAAACATTTGAGTTCAACAATTTAATACTTACCGTGACTACACGCGTTCGTAAATAGAAAAAAAAAAAAACTGAAATAGAGTGACGAATTGACGATTTTAATAATTGATACAATAACAATAGTGATAGTGGGGCGCTTTTATTTTTAGTGTGTTTAAGATTTAAAATGTTCATTCCGAATATGGAGGTACCTATCCTGTTTTATTTAGCCCTACATCCAAGTTAAATATACCGATACAGGGCAGTAAAATGACGTTTTAACACGTCGAACGCCGACTCTACTGCAAATTTTGTATTCTTTATAACTTTTTTTTTACAATAATTGTTTCTGTTTAATAAATGGTAAAAATTTGATCAATATTGAAGTCGGATTCGTAATTAATTTTTATTTAATGATATTGATCTAATTTATTCTAAACATTTTTTGAAATGTGCTGTATTCAGGATGGAAAGATGTATAAAAAACATGTAATAAAAAATTCCAAATGCGTATTTAAATTAATTTACCAGTTAAATTTATTTAACAGTCGTGTTCTTAACTTGATAGGAGACGGACATCGTATACGAACCGGTCGTTATCAAGTGTGCTGAACAAAAGAAGTGTGGATTACCTTTAAAAACTTAAGTATTTTATTTTAATTTTTAATAATATTAGAATTATCCTGATTCTTTCGGGGCGTTCTACTTAAACAAATATGGATCGCCCGAAAATAATAATTCTAATAATTTGATAAACGCAGACATTCAGAAAACATTTGATTTAAATAATCTTTATCAAAAAACGGATACTGGGCCATATTTTGTTTATTTAGAACACCAAGAAAAAAATATCGGGAGGCTTTTTCCGATTAGAATAGGTCACTTTTTGCGGGAAGTGCCTGAATTTCAACAAAACATCACAGACATAAAACCTATAGGATTAAACAGAGCAGGTTGATTCTCACTATACGCTCCATTTCTGTTCCGTAACCATTACCATTACAACCAGTAAATTCGGTCGTATGCACACTTTTCCGTCCGTGGTAGTCAGTTACTGATGTAAATTAATAGTGTGTGATTATGTTGATATAGAAATGAGCTTAAAATGTGGTCTGAAGAAAACTTAATTATAGCGGCTATTATATTGGATGAAGAAGCTCACTCGAAAAAAACAAAACGACGATTTTGGGTACATGACATGTTAAAAAAGAGAAATATTGAAGGAGAATATATTACGTTATATAAAGAACTAGATGATGACACCAAGTTTTTCCAATATTTACGCATGTCAAAATACAAGTTTTATGAATTACTGTCCAACATCGAACCTGTAATAAAGAAAAAAATACCAAATTTAGGGAATCGATATCAGCGAAACATACACTGTGCGTCTGTTTAAAGTAAGTAAGTTTATTTTTATGAAATATACGAACAAACAAACAGTAGTCTTAAACATGAGAACTTAATTGTTGTCACAATGTCCATCATTATAGGAAAATGTTGCTAGGTATGATGCAGCTGTGGAAACTG
This sequence comes from Psylliodes chrysocephalus, assembly GCA_927349885.1. NCBI lineage: Eukaryota > Metazoa > Arthropoda > Insecta > Coleoptera > Chrysomelidae > Psylliodes > Psylliodes chrysocephalus. The sequence goes on from OV651825.1 coordinate 37,074,942, forward strand.
AAGGAGCAGGAGATGGCGAAGGCGAACTCACATATCTAAGCTGATTAGAAGGAACGTCATTTCGGAAACCATAATTGCTGTTATTTGGATATTGCTGTTTAGAATGTTCTTGTGGCCGACCCTGCGTTTGTAAAAACTGTTCTAATTCCAGTTCTTGCACTAAAGTAAAGATTCTACTTTCAGCGATATTTCGATAATATGAATCGCCTAATTTTTTCAGCAATACTTTCACAAAAGAAATCTGTTGGATCTTTTGCTGCAGAGCGACTAGCTTCTTCTCTTTGTTGCTTTTCAATAAGGTAATTCATTAATTGTGAAGAAGCAGGTTCATCTTTTTTTAGTTTGGATAATTGTTTTATATTTGAAGAAAATCGCTGCTTTTTTAGAGTAGGGGTAAATTCGGTTGCAGTAGCATGTATCCTTGTAGCTTCTGATGTGTTTCCATCACTTTCAGTAACAGTGGTATTTTCTTGGGCCTCAGTAACAGCGGTATTTTCCTGTGTCTCAGGTTCATCTTCCTCTATGTCATTAGGGTCGTTAAGATTGCCAATTGTTTCCCTTTGGCGCACAAATGGTTCCAAAAAAGACATTTGTTCTTCATATCGCCACTTCCTTACTGGCTTATTGGCTTGTCCCGATTTCGTTACATGATTTTTTTTATTTTTTCGCCACTGGTCTCTTAGCTGATTCCATCTACTTTTGCATGTTGAACCTGTAATGAAAAAAATATGAAATATGTATAGGAATAATGGCAAATTCGATATACATATATGTTATATCTTGAATAACACAATTAGATTTTTAAAAAATATTTTATTACTTAAAAGGTATAATGTGTTTGTTGTAGGTGAGTTGTTATAACTGACTGACTTTTAATGTGTCACCCCTATTTATAATATAGGTAAAACAAAGGAAATATCTAAAAGGTGTAATGTGACAAAAGTGTTGCATTTACAAGAAAATGCAACTTGGCTGAATACAATCCTAGAGGTCAATGATAACTATTCTAGGAATTGCAACTAAGCATTATTTAACTCTAGAGAATTTACTATTAAATAATATATAGAGTGAATTTTTTATATAACAACTCTCCTTTACAAAAAAAATTGATGTTATACAGCAATTTTTGAAAGAAAAAAAATATAAAAATAAAATAAAGTTAGTATTTAAATAAGACAAAGACTATAGAAAATAAGAAGTAAAATAATAAAATTAAAAGATTTTTAACGTAATCAAAAAAGTTCAATATTCTGTGTTTCGTCTATTTTAACGGTGCCCTCTTCAGATAAATTGGGTCTTTTCTTCGGAGGGTCCTTTTGTGGTGTTGGTGTTGTTGGTTTTCGATGTTTCCAAAACTGGTAAAGCAGGTATAGGACTGCCAGTCCTATGATGAAACAAATGGTACAGTACGTGAACCAAGAAATGTTTTTCTTCACGAAGGGTTTATTGATGAGGTCGTCAATTTCTTTTGAGTACTGGTCCAATTGATTTTTGGTGACTGCTAAATCGTCTACGTTAAGATTTGCCAATTGTAGTGGTTTTAAATTGGGAATTGGCAGATTTGGAATATCATCACAACATTCAAAGTCTATTGACACGGGTTCGGGATCGTACACGATATTAGAAAGTTTTTTTGAACCGGTCTGCACTTTTGTTACCCCGATAAAAGCGAAACAACCTGATTGCAAGGTAAATATTGAGTTCTTAAGAATTGAGATTGTCTTTAGATTGGAATTTTCACAGTTTATTGTTACTTTCACTGGTTCGGCAATTAACACTAAACACGTATTTTCCTTAAGTTTTTGAACATTGTAGCCTTGTCCGTAAAACACAGTGTTTTCACAATTTTCCGGTAATGATTTATAGTTCCGAAATAGTCGTGCCTCGCATATGGCGTTGTCATCTATTGGGAACGAGTATAGATCACTGCACAGTTTTTTAAATGGTCCTAAAGGTTTGCACTGGTGCAGATTCTTGACGGGGATGTACGTTAAGGCATCATCGTCTCTCGCTAAATATCTTTGTGAAACAGTCAAAATATGATGAAGGCCTGGGCTGGAACTCTGTGTCATGTAGAATTCTACTTATCGCTTTCTACAATAGATTCTTTTGTGGCACTCTGTGTAACATAGCGGAAAACCAACGAGTATATAGTTACTACAGGATAACTAGTTTCATAAGAAACCACATTGCGATATTTCCCGTGCGGTTGATAACGTATTTATCACAAAAGAAAGTAATCGATTCCATTGTAGAAAGCGATAAGTAGAATTCTACATGACACAGAGTTCCAGCCCTGTTCTATTATCATAAATCGGAATGGGATATAAATGGAAGAGAGTAAAAATATGTTGCTCTATTAAGGGTATTTTGAGAACGAAAACGAGGTCTGTATTGGTTTGATAAGCTTCTATTTTAATTATTTCTAAATATTGAGCTAATTTTGAATGAGTAATAGGCAATGGTAAATTATTGTGTTCTAAGTTTTGAGAAATTATTTTTAAGGATGAAATTAATTCTTCAGGTTCGATTATTGTAGTATGCAGAATTTTTAAACGTGCAAATGTTACTGAATTCACTATGTCAGTTATTATATTTTCAAGAAACGCATAGCTTTCAAAAAGTTTTTCGCAAATTTCAAAGAATTTCAATTTCGATTCGAGATAATTAATTTCGTTTGCCGATTGGTAGACAGCCTTTCGTATATTTACAATATCCTTATTTAAAATATTTTCGTTTAATTTAATTTGACTTATACTAGAATTAAAACTTTTAATTACTGATTGAGTAACGGAAATTTGTTTTTTCAATAAATTTTCGATTTTGTTTTGATCGTTTTTAATTTCATTAATGCAATTAGAATAGTACTCTCCATCAGAGGCGTCAAGATTTCCAGTTATTGACTTAAAAATAGTACCAATACCATTTATTAAACCACGCTTTTGACGTTTAATATCGAATGTTATTTGACTGAATTTGTCTTTAATAGATTTTGAAACTTGAAGTAATAGTGAAAGTTGATTTTTAATTTCCAAATGAAAGTTAGTTACAGGGTGGTCACCGCGAGGTCGAATAGAATTTTTTAGTAATTCTAAAATTTTATTATTTGACTCAAATATATTTTTAAGATCCGAAATGTTTTTATGTACCAATAGTGTCCAATCGTCGTTAGTAACAATTATTCTTGTTTCGTCATGGTAGTAGACTCCTACAGTATTATTTATAGGGTTGATCGTGAATTGGGAAACTGCTGTTCCGATCAGCAGTAGAATCCTGAAAAAAGATTAATTTTCAAAGTAGGGTTTTAATAAATCAAAGTTAAATTATGATTTTTGTTTCGTTTCCAAATTTCGAAAGGTCCATTAAATTTGTTTTGTAGTTTATTCTTAATCTGCGTTTCTTTCACATACACTTTATCTCCGACTTTGTAGTCTGGAATTTTACTGGAGACATGTTTATCAAAACGGATTTTTGCATTTTCTTTTTTTTCAAGAGTTTTAGCTCGAGCTAATTTATAGTAGTACGAAATGCGATTATTTAATTCTCGAATATATTTAGTGATTAGTTCTTGTTCGTTATATAATTTTTCGGGTGGTCTACTAGAAGTATGGCCAAATATTAATTCGTATGGGGTAAAACCATGCGTTTTATTTGTAGAATTATTATAACTAATTACGGCAAATGGTAATATATTGAATGGATGTTCTGTAGGGTTTTCTGCCACATGTACCCTTATCATTTCAAGTAAAGTTGCGTGAAATCGTTCAACAGACCCATTTGACTGTGGATGACTTACGCTTGAATGCGTTATTTTTATATCAAATAATTTGCAAAGGTCTCTAAGTAAAGAGTTATCAAATTCCCTACCCGAATCGCAATGAATTCTTAGGGGTGTTCCAAAGTGTTGAAAATAAACTAATAGGGTATTTACAACAGATTTAGCTGATTTATCCGGAATAGGATAAACTTGTGAAAATTTTGTTAGTTCGTCTCGAATTGTAAGGGCATAGTTTTTTGTTGGTACTTCTAAAAGGTCTATATTTATGCGTTCGAAAGGCGTTTTAGGTGTTTCAGTAATTACGAGTGGATTGTCGTTATTTTTTCGATTAACCTTGGACTGTTGGCATATTGTGCATGATTTAATATATTTTTCGACATCTTTCGCAAGACCTGGCCAGTTGTATTTTTGTCTAATACGTCGCACGGTTTCGTTTATGCCGCGATGTAAATGGTTTTTTCCATTATGAAATTGATCTAAAATAATTGGTATTTGATTTTCATCTGGGGTTTGTACGATATTTTGACAGATTTTCAGTTTTATATCGAATTCTGACAAAATAAATGACATCATCTCTAAAGAAGGAAGATCGGGATTATTTTCAACCGCGTATACTTCAGAGGGTTTAAAATTATTTTTATATCGGTACAGAGCCGTAAACAAGTGAATGTTTAAATCGCCTGGATCGAAAGGGAGTGGGATAATTAAATATTTTCGATGTCTTACAGTTTTGCTGCCAAAGACATTTACTTTGCAGGGCGAAAAGTCTGCATTTTCTTCGAAAATATCTTCGATAATTTTATTATGCAGATCTTCGATGCACTTTTCTCTAAAGAAGGTTAAAATATTTTTGTTTTCTTTATCTAATAGTTGTTTATTTGAGAATTCTATTTTTGAGTAGTCTGTGAGTGATTTTGTCTTATATAAGGTAACAAATGTATCAAACTCTCTCTGCGCTTCGTTTAAAATTTTATTTTCGTTTTCAACTGTGTCTTTGTCATCATCTTCGTCTGTACTGTCATTTTGTTTCGATGTACCGGGTCTATTTTTGTTTGCAGTACCGAGTATGAGGAATTGTCGTTTAGTTTTGAATTAAAAAGTTCATAGTCTTGGAAATGATTTAATTTGATTCTTGACAGAGCATCGGCGTTTCTATTTGATTTGCCTGGTTTAAACTCTATTTTATAGTCGTATTCCTCTAACTTGAGGCGCCATCGGGCAAGCCGACTACCGGGATCTTTAATAGAAAAGAGCCACGTGAGGGGTCTATGGTCAGTTTGTAAAATGAATTTTCTTCCGTACAGGTAACATCGAAAATGTTTAACTGACCAAACTATAGCTAGTAGTTCGCGTTCAATTGTTGAATATTTTGTTTCAGCGGTACATAAAGTACGCGAAGCATATGCTATGGGCATATCTTTACCTATTGGCCCTTGCGAGAGAACTGCTCCAATTGCAAATGAACTGGCATTAGTAGTGAGAATAAACGGTTCATTGAAATTAGGGTATATTAAGATTGGCGATGTGATTAATAGCTTTTTTAATTCGTTAAAAGAGTTAACACACTCAGTATCAAAATTAAAAGGAATATCTTTTTCTAATAGTTTTGTCAAAGGTTTAGAAATTTTGGCAAAATTAGAGATAAACCTTCTGTAATAACCTGCCAGCCCTAGAAAGGATTTTATTTCTTTCTAATTTGTAGGTTGCGGAAAATTTTGAATACATTCAACTTTTTCCGGGTTAGGTTTTACGCAATCTGGAGTTATTAAGTGCCCCAAATATGCTACTTCTTTTCTAAGGAATTCGCACTTTTCGAGCTGTATTTTTAAATTAGCATTTTTTAAACGTTTGAAATCTTCTGTTAATCGGGTAATATGATCATGAATAGTAGGAGAGTATATAATAATGTCGTCCATATAGACAAGACATCTTTCATTTTGGATGCCAACTAATATATTGTCCATAACCCTTTGGAAGGTTGAAGGAGCATTTTTTAGTCCGAAAGGCATCCTAGTAAATTCAAAATGTCCGTTTTCTACAGTGAAAGCGGTCTTTTGAATGTCTTTAGGCTCTATTTCAATTTGATGAAATCCAGATACAAGATCTAGAGTAGAAAAATATTGACATTTTCCCAACTGATCTAAAAGGTCGGATATATTTGGTAGCGGATATTTATCATCGACTGTTCCCTAGTAGAAATTTATATTGGCGCAATATTGGCCAGATGTTGCCGCCAATATTCAACAATATTGGAATTAGAAAAAAATGTTAACGCTTTCCAATATACGGCCAATATTGGCGGGATATTGCACAATATTGTCCCACTATTTAGCCAACGTTAGGTTACATTGGAAAGGAATATTGCGCCAATATTGCCGAGCCTAGAGAACCTATATTGGCCCGACAATATTGCGCCAATATTGGCGCAATATTGGTTACTACGATGGGTTGAAACAGCGTACCAATATTGTGGCTATATAGCACCAATATTGGTAGTTAATTAAGGGTTTTCACGGTCACACATTGGAAACGAATATTGCGCCAATATTGGCAGACCAATCAAACCCAAAATAGGCCGGCACATATTGCGCCAATATTGGCAGACCAATGAAACCCAAAATAGGGTGGCGAATATTGCTCCAATATTGGCAAAACATATAGGCCCAATATTGGTTTACAATTGTGGGCCAATATTGGCAAAATATATAACCCCAATATTGGTAATAAATATGGGGGTAATATTGGTAATAAATATTGGGGTAATATTTCTAAAATAGATTGCCTTAATGTTGCTAGCGCATATTGGGCCAATGTTGTTCCTACCTGAAAGTCCAATAATTATACAATCAACCAATATAAGCTATATATTGGCTATTTACCGACTATATATGTATATATAAATCTGATTATATATTATAGTTTTTTTACAATATATAATCAGATTAATATATACATATTTAGTCGGTATACAGCCAATATGTAGTTTATATTGGTTGTTAATTTTATACAATTATTGGACTTTCAGGTAGGAAGAACATTGGCGCAATATGCCCCAGCAACATTAGGACAATCTATTTTGGAAAAACCCCAATATAAATAAGTAATATATATTCAGAGTTATTAATATGACTAGAGATAAACAAAACAATGTAGGAAATGCGAAATATAAAAATTAGTTAGTTTTCAATGGATTTATTAAAAACAAAAAAAAAAGGGTTAAACAAATAAGAAAACATTGAAATTATAAAAAAGTTTAAAAAATGTTACTTCTGTTCAACTTTACAAACAGGGCGTTGCATGTTCAAAATTTTATTAATGAAAATAGGGGGGAGTCGGCCGTGCCTGGCTACCTACAATTTTTTTTCAAAAACAAATTGTGAGAATATTATTTTTAAGGATGTCTACAATATTTTCACATATACAGGGGTGTCCATACAGTCGGTCTCCAGTTGAAGTTCAATTTTTTTATGAAAAGCCTGTATTTTATTACATTTCTGAATTCTAATTGAAGAACTTTTTCAACAAACGAGTATTTTGCAATTTCAAGTCACTATACTGACTACTACTTAATTTTTTAAAAGCTATATTTAAAAATGTTATTTAAAACTAATAGATGTAGGTAAAAAAACCGACCGTTAAATATGAATACTGCCAAATAACCAGGTGTATTGTTTGAGTGGAAAACTATTTATGTGAAATTATTTTAGAAATCCTTAAAAATGTTATTCGTATAACTTGTTTTTGAATTTTTTTCGATTTTTGGTTGGGCCCTCCCCGTTCGTAGTTGCCCACCCGGAATGTACGTAAAAAATGATCTCAGAAAATATAAATGTATATGAACTATCAATGAACGGATACACCCTGCATATAACTCACATAAATGAAACAATAACTAATATAAATAACTTATTTAGATAAAAACATTGTAAATTATACAAAAATAAAAGAAACACAAAAATCCGTAGCAATTAACATAATTGCATAAATAAAGAGAAAATATGCATGTTACGAGTAGCTCACATTAAAATGCGAAGAATAACGATTGCACAGTACGAATTCTGACAAGTGAAAAAAATATGTTTAAAATATAATCGTCTTGGAAGTCAATAGGCGTAATCCACAAATTTCGTGAAAATGAGATAAGTATATACAAATGAAACGCAAGGTAACAAGAAACTCCACAATAATATATTAAATGTAAAAAATATAAAAAATATACAATACTCATCTACAATTGTTTCATTACAGCATGTAACATCTTCAGGATGACAAGAAATTATATTTAACAGATAACAACTAATTATTATAATATTAGATCAAGTAGTTGTCATCTGTCAAATATAATTTCTTGTTATCCTGAAGATGTTACATGCTGTAATGAAATAATAGTAGATGAGTATTGTATTTTTTTTTTATATTTTTTATATTTAATATATTATTGTGGAGTTTCTTGTTACCTTGCGTTTCATTTGTATATGCTTATCTCATTTTCACGAAATTTGTGGATTACGCCTATTGACTTCCAAGACGACGATATATAGGTTGTATGTCAAAACATACCCATATAAAAAAATTAAAAAGCCGCTTGTAAAAACCCACTATGCAAATAACACTAACACATACAGGATGATCTTACAACGCGATAATATTTATAAAAGATACTTTACGTATTATATCCTAATGCACATTATCACACTGCTTAAATCCATATTATTCACAATAACTAAACTTTTTCGTCGCCTTCCATTAGAGTCGACACCAGCTATGTATTACTTCCAGTAGAACTTGCGGTGGAATCTCCTGAAGAGAAAGACTGACTAGAAGTACCTAAAACAATAATGAAAAAACTCATTAGATAATTTGATAAAATCAATATTTATTGATTTTATTTCTTAAAGGTAAAATAAAGATCAAAATAGATTATTAAAAATGATTGAAAACATAAATCTGATTTTATGTAATAATTAGGAGAATTGTATTCATGGCAGAGACAATGTCGAAGAAAATTGAAAGGTGTAGAGTTCAGACAAATAAGGAAAGGGACAACATATTGGAATAATAACTCATGCATGTTAAAAAGCATAAATTTTGGGAATATTCTAAGCTGATTGTCTACACTTTTATAGGGAAACAATATCAAGTAATTTTAAACTAACCATTTCGTTTCGTTGATCTTGCTTTTCTGCCTCCGTCACGATCACCAGATGTTGCCAGTACTAACGAAGTTCTTTTTAGTACAACAGTATCATCTATGTCGTTGTAACTTATTTTAACAGCTGCAAGTATAACCTTGTAGAGCTATAATGCCGAAAAATTTTTCTTTCCTTTTCTACCAAGACCGCTAAATTGGAGACTGAGTTCCTTAGACAACGTTTTTCGTAGTATATTGGAAATTAGGTTGCTAATGTCTTTTCCTCCAACAAGCGAGACAGAAGCAAGCTAAAGCACAACAAAGAAAAAATTAATAATTATTGAAGCAACATTAAAATCTAATTGACTTGTATGTACACTGTACAAAATATACTCACCACTTTTTGGAAAAATTCATTATGTTAAAGCTTTACTTCAACATCCTGAAGCTTCTCTTTGGACTGTATGGGAAACATTGAAGCTATTTCAACGTCTTCTTGTGAAATATTACATTTTGATATGGCAACGTTCGAAGTTGAAAATTGTTCACGCAAACCTCTTAGTTCATACTGAATGCCACCAAGTATTTTTGCCAAGGTATTTAAGGTTTTATCCTGTTTCTCCATAATATTGGCTACCTCCTCCACAAAATCTGAAAATTAATTCATGGTTAGCTGGCATGGCATACTTTCCTAAAGTCTACTACTTTTTAAAGAAGCTAATTGGTGTGTAGTATTGGTAAGAAAGTTGGAAGTTTTTTCAGGTGTGCTTGATTCATACAAATGAAACACAATGTAACAAGAAACTCCACAATAATATATTAAATGTAAAAAATATACAATACTCATCTACAATTGTTTCATTACAGCATGTAACATCTTCAGGATGACAAGACAATTATATCGAATATAATTATATCAAATATATTTGATAGCTTAGCCCCTAGAATGTAGATGAGTATTGTATATATTTTTATATTTTTTACATTTAATATATTATTGTGGAGTTTCTTGTTACCTTGCGTTTCATTTGTATGAATCATGAATAGATTCCATGAAGTAAGGGTTTCAACAATTCAAACTGATGTGCTTGCTTGTTTGAGTTAGTATGACCGTTGATTTTACATCCATTTGTCAATTTTCAGGTGTGCAAATTTAAAAGTAAAATAAAAATCCAATAGTTTTTAAAAAGCTTCACTATATTTCGCAATACTCAGGCTAACCGGTTTCACTTAGACTCAGCTAATTATCGTCAGAGCGAAATATAGTGAAGCTTTTTAAAAGTCTATTGGATTTTTATTTTACTTTTAACAGGCTTCAAAACATAAATCTGTGCAAATTTATTGAATTACCACTTTTACTGATAAAACAAATTGATGTAGTATATAACAATTTGTATTTTTAAGTAGTGAAGCAACACATAAAAGCAATAGGCGTATTTTAATCATTGATTTTTTAAATAACTATATATATATAAAGGGTGAACTACCTTAAAGTAATGACCTCAAAACACACCCGCTTTTAATTACATTTTTAGATAAGTCCTGAAGAGCTGACTCCATTGCCCTATCACAATAGGGGTCTATATAACTAAACAGATCGATGGCTCAATCAAAAACCGCCACAAGTCAAAAAACAAAGAAAATTACATTTTTGTTTTACTGGATCATTAAGTTTTTATTTTAAATATCGCAACAAACAAAAATATCCTTATCATTTAAAATCTAGCTAAAACTGCCCCAATTCCAGTTATTTTCTGCAAAAACACCCAATTTTTTTTACAAACTATGGCAATTTTTTTACAAACTATGCGATAACTCGAGTTAGGGTGCTTTTATAATCATAATCGTTAATTTTAATAGAAAAATGTCGTAGCTTTTAAATAAAGATTTTATGTCAAAAACAAAATATTCATAACAGAAACTTACAAAACTTTAAAATTAAATTTCTCGTAACAATACTATTTTAGTTGTGGCAGTATTTGATTGAGTCATCGAGATAATAGGTAAGATGTTTAAAATTGAAATTCTTTCTAGGGCTAAGCTACCTACCTATGTATTATATAAATTCAAATCTTTACTAATCCTACCAAATGTTTTATCCTACACATCGTTTTCAGCAAACGTCTTATTTAAATCCAAAAATAGGGATGTCAGAATTTTTTTTTATTTTCGTGTTTACTGTATGTTATTTTAGGTACAAAACACGTATTTTATTAAAGCATACCTATATGATTAAGTCTGTAAGAATGTACCCAAGGCCGATGTTAGACAAAAATCTTTTATCAAATAATTCAAATAACCCTCATAATCAGACATGAGAGATTACGTTGTAAGTTTTTGCATGGTTTCGGCGTAAATCTAAATGGCACCATCTAAGTACTTTAATTTAATTTATCAAAGCAATATTTTTAATAATATATAATATAACACCGTGTACATTGGGTCAAGAACATATTCATACAAGATTTTTGTCAAATAAGTCCTACATAATGCTCTAACGACTATTATTGCAAAATGGCGGATGGCGTCTCTCTCTATACACTGTGTATGTAAATAAAATCTTTGTACTTACCGTATCCCAGACGTATTCATTTTCACAACACAATCCAAACACTTATGTTTATTATTAGTGTACCACCAAAACTAAAATGCAATTTACTGAATCCGAAAATGCTACTAAAAACCAAAAACACAAAAGAAAGTAAAGAAACGTTGAGTCGTTGAGTTGAACATCAACAAATAAACTGAAATAAATGGATGCCAGCGAACAGCGAACGTTAACGCGCGGTAGTCGGCTGCAGCTGCGCGGTGCGGTGTATTGCAAAAAAATCTAAAGCCTATGTATATCCAATATTGGTCATATATTCTCAATATTGCGTCAATGCCTGGCCAACATTTACAACAAAACCTCCAATATTGGTAAAAATATTCTAAAGTTATATTGGCCAAACATTGGCTTGCCAATCTATACATAATATTGTGTCACAATATTGGGGCTATATTGATCGCAATAATATTGGAAGTTCGTTGGTTCATCAACATTTTGTTTAACCAATATTTACCCAATATTGATTCCCAATGCAAAGGCAATATTGCAAAAAAATCTAAAGCCTATGTATATCCAATATTGGTCATATATTCTTAATATTGGTCAATATTGCGTCAATATCTGGCCAACATTTACAACAAAACCTCCAATATTGGTAAAAATATTCTTAAGTTATATTGGCCAAACATTGGCTTGCCAATCTATACATAATATTGTGTCACAATATTGGGGCTATATTTATCGCAATAATATTGGAAGTTCGTTGGTTCATCAACATTTTGTTTAACCAACATTTACCCAATATTTGACCAATATTGATTTCCAATGCAAAGGCAATATTGCAAAAAAATCTAAAGCCTAGGTATATCCAATATTGGTCATATATTCTCAATATTGGTCAATATTGCGTCAATGTCTGGCCAACATTTACAAGAAAACCTCCAATATTGGTAAAAATATTCTTAAGTTATATTGGCCAAACATTGGCTTGCCAATCTATACGTAATATTGTGTCACAATATTGGGGCAATATTGATCGCAATAATATTGGAAGCTCGTTGGTTCATCAACATTTTGCTTAACCAATATTTAGCCAATATTCCATCAATATTGATTCCCAATGCAAAGGCAATATTGCAAAAAATCTAAAGCCTATGTATATCCAATATTGGTCATATATTGTCAATATTGGTCAATATTGTGTCAATGTCTGGCCAACATTTACAACAAAACCTCCAATATTGGTAAAAATATTCTTAAGTTATATTGGCCAAACATTGGCTTGCCAATCTATACATAATATTGTGTCACAATATTGGGGCTATATTGATCGCAATAAAGGCGCAATATTGGAAGTTCGTTGGTTCAACAACATTTTGCTTAACCAATATTTAGCCAATATTCGACCAATATTGATTCCCAATGCAAAGGCAATATTGCAAAAAAATCTAAAGCCTATGTATATCCAATATTGGTCATATATTGTCAATATTGGTCAATATTACGCCAATGTCCGGCCAACATTTACAACCCAATATTGGCGGAATATCGAGAATCAATCTAAGGCCAATATTGGCTAAATATTGAAATCTTGCTGCAATATTGCGCCAATATTCCAATATTGGGGCGATGTTGCGCCGATATATAGCCAACATTCGGTTCTACTAGGGTTACCTCATTAAGTTTTCGATAGTCAACTACTATGCGCCATTTTTGTTTACCCGACGCATCCAGTTTCTTTGGGACTACCCAAACCGGTGAGGACCAGGGCGAATTAGAGGGTCTAACGATGCCTTGGTCAAGCATTTTATTGATCTGAGTTTTGACTTCTTGTTTGTGTATATGTGGGTATCTATAAGACTTTGTATGTATTGGTTTAGTTTCGTTTGTGTCAATAGAATGTTTAATTTCACTTGTAAATGACAGTTGATCGCCTTCTAAATAAAATATATCAGAAAAATCAAGGCAAAGTTAAGTGATTAAATCCTTTTCCTCCTCATTGAGGTGATCTAATCGTAATTTATTTTTTATTTCGTAATTCCGATCATTACATTTTTTAATTTCTTCAGTATTGCAATTATTTAGAGTATTAAATTCTAATAATTCTAATTTTAAATCCGGAAAGTTAACAGTTTTTTGAATTGCATTTATATTAAGAACTGAAGTGATAAATTCACCGTTTTCATCTATTTTTACTATCGCGTTTGGTAATTTGACCTTCTCGGTTTCTTGCCCTAACAATATAGCTTCCGTATTTCTCAGGTTACATTTTAATTTAAACATCTGTTCTACACGGGGACCTATAGTAATTTTATTATCGTTTGTTTTTAAATGTTCATGTTTATTTTTGCAAGTGTCTGTTTGATCGCTTTCAATTTTAAATAATGGCAATGTTTTAAAATTAGTTATGAGTTTTCTGTTTTTTATATCTACAATGCATTTATAATGATCCAGAAAATCTGATCCTAGTAATCCGTCAAATTCGATATCTAAATCGCAGATGTATACTTTGTGTGGATCATTTTTCGTGAAAGGAATAAGTACAGATTCGTTCATTATTATTTTTTGATCTGTTATGCCTTGGATAATAACATTTTCGCGATATCTATTTTTATAGTTAAAACAAGTATGTGGTTTAAATACGGATATACCTGCTCCGGTGTCAATCAATATTTTAAAAGTATTTGTTGCATCTTTTATGTAAAACATCTTTTTTGAATTAACTGTAAAAGCGGGACTTATAGGAATATTTGTTCCGGAAAGTCCAAGTTCGGATTGAAATCGTCCAAATTCGAAATTTGAAATTGTGTTTCCAGATTCGAAAATGTTGCTTGATTCTGATTCGGGATAGGTGGGTCCGTTTTGATTGGACTCAGCCGAAAATCCAAATTTTGATTATCTCCGTAATTGTATTCGTTCAAGAAAAGGGGGTTATATTCGTCAGAATTTTCACAATAACTATTATCGACGTAATCATTTGTAAATTCTGTGCCATTTGTGAATTCGTTCAAATTTAAAATATTATCAGTGTAAAAATCTTCAACCTGGTCGTGATTATTAGCGGTATAATAATCATCCAGTGGTTCTAAACTATTAGCAGTATAATAGTTATTAAACGTTTCTTCATTATTAGCAGTATATTCGTTATAGAAAAAATCATCTACATATTCTTGAGGTTGATCGGAATTGATATGAAAGGTTCTTTGATTGTTTTGATTGAAATTTGGGTTAAATTGTGTATTAAAGGTTCTTTGATTAGTTTGAATTAAATTCGGGTTTGATTGTGTACCAGACGGTCTACTATAATTTACATTAGGATTAGGCTTAATAACTGATTCACGATTTTGAATTGGAGGTCCTTGTCCTCGTTGTACATTATAAGAATTATTTTGGAAAGGTTGAGTTTGGTTTGAGCCAGAAGAGCTCGGGAAATTCCCTGCAGAATTGTTTCTAAAATTTTGAGCTTGTCTTTGTCTAGTAAGGCATTCATTGATTGTATGACCAATACGTTTACAAAATGAACACTGTTTGACAGGAAAAGTTGGTTTGCGTGTATTAACATTAGAACTAGAAGCTTGATTGGCATTATTTTTTGGGGTTTTCTGAAATTCGAAATAACTTAACTGAAGTTCGCGTTTTATTCTAGTTGCGGCTGAAATTATATTTGAAGGGTTACTTGCCCTGACAATATGTCCTATTTTAGGATCTAATCCGGTTAGCAAAGTATTTAAAACTAATGATTCCACAAGACGAGCTTGTGCGGTTTTTTGTTCCACGGTTAAAGACTGTTTACCAATTGCAGAATGCATTTTGGCCTCATGCGTTTGTAAACGCGCAATAAAAGTAAATGGAGTTTCGTTTGAAAGCTGACGCATTCTTTGCAAATCTTGGAAAAGTGAATTTAAATCGCGCGTATCGGAAAAATGTGTTTCTAGCAAATCTTTTATATCGTCCCATGAATTAGGATCTCGTGAATTAATTAATTCAGAGGCTCTACCTTTTAATTTATTTTTTATATGAAGTATTAGAAGCTTTTTTTGATCATTTATGCACATACGAATGGCAGTTTTGCAAGCACTTATGAAATTATTTAAGAAAATTTGATTTCCATCAAATTCCGGTACTATTGAAAAGATTTCTGAAAGTTTGTACATTTCAACAGAAGGAATTGGATCTTGAGGGTTATTATTTGCTGACGTGTTTCAGGCATTTTAACTTGTTAGAAAAAATATTCACAAAAATATGATAATAGAACGTAAAAATGTTGTTTCACAAAAAATATTAAAACAAAAGAGAGATTCTTACGTGAATGATGTTTTCATTTCCGTCTACTTAGATGAAATCAGGTTCCGTGAGCGTTGCTACACCAGGTGGGCCAATTGCGTGTTCCTGATGCCGGAGAGACCGTCCACAGTAGTTGAAATGTTGTTTCTTTGAGCGTTGTTCTTCCTTAAAGGTTAGGAAACCACCGCACTTAGTTAGGATACCCGTGTTCTAAATGTGTTGAGGAATCCTACTGACTGCGCCACTGTTATATCTTGAATAACACAATTAGATTTTTAAAAAATATTTTATTACTTAAAAGGTATAATGTGTTTGTTGTAGGTGAGTTGTTATAACTGACTGACTTTTAATGTGTCACCCCTATTTATAATATAGGTAAAACAAAGGAAATATCTAAAAGGTGTAACGTGACAAAAGTGTTGCATTTACAAGAAAATGCAACTTGGCTGAATACAATCCTAGAGGTCAATGATAACCATTCTAGGAATTGCAACTAAGCATTATTTAACTCTAGAGAATTTAAATAATATATAGAGTGAATTTTTTATATAACATCTATGTAAAATGCGCCCGAAATTTAAAAATGAATTTTCAAACTTTTATAAAAAACAGGTACAATAAAAATCTGCATTTTTCCTTTTTTTTTTTCAGGTTTTTGACAACAGGTGATTCTTTCCGCACAATAGCCTTAGCTACAGACTGGGTCATTCAACAGTATGTGCTATTGGCAAAGAAGTTTGTGATGCAATTATTGACAAAATGTTAGGAAAGACAATGCCCCCACCCACAGAGGAAGACTGGAGAAGAATTGCCAAAGATTTTGAAAACATTTGGAATTTTCCTCTTGGGAGCTCTAGATGGGAAACATGTGATAACAGCTCCAGCTAATTCTGGCTCTCAATTTTTTAATTACAAAAAGACTTTCTCGATCGTACTCCTAGCACTGTAGATGCGCAATATAATTTCATTACTGTTGACGTCGGATCATATGGAAAAAATAGCGATGGCGGCATTTTTGCGCATTCAAATTTAGGAAAAGCTTTAGAAAGAAGTGCTTTAAATATTCCTAATCCAACAGTACTTCCGGGTACCAACCAGGAGGCGCCTTTTGTTATAGTGGGTGATGAGGCTTTTCCCCTAAAGACAAATTTATTAAGACCCTACTCTTCAAATCAACAACGAGACGACGAAAAAAAAAAATTTAATTATAGACTATCACGTGCTCGAAGATGTTCCGAAAATTCTTTCGGTATTCTGAGTCAAAAGTTTCAATTTTATAATCGGAGATTAAAATCCTCGCCAGAATATGCAGTTAAGATTGTCTTAACAACTTGTATATTGCATAATTTTATCAAAGATTTTACCATTCGTTCGGAATATTTTATCACAGATACAAACTCTGCCCTCGGAACTTTACCGCAACAAGGAGGAAATGCTACAGCTACTGCATTTTAGGTTAGAGATATTTACAAAGATTATTTGAATTCTCCAATAGGAGCTGTTGAGTGGCAAATATATGCAGTTTAAAAAGTTTAGCCTGTATTATAAAATATTAATTTTATAAGTACTTTTTTATATCATAATATTTGACAAGGGGGGTAGCCATGTGTGAGTTGAGGTAATTTTAAGGTGAAGGGGGAGAAAAAGTCCTTTATATCTCACAAGGAAAGTCAATGTTTAATTATTTAACAAAACATTGAGTGCGACCGGTTTCGAAGTGTCATCACTTCATCTTCAGGCTCGCCTAGTGGAAAGGAGAATATGTGGTGTAAGGTGTGTTGGAAACAAAACGATATATAAAATAGTAAAAAAGAGAAACTCACCATACTCTCCATCCACTAGGGAATACTACAAAACAAGTTTCATCAAATTTGGGTGAAATAAATTGTAAAATGAACAAAGTTTACAAGTAATAAAAAGTTAAAAATATTTGAAAAAACAAATATTAGTCAATTGAAATAGTAAAAATTTTAAAATATTCAAGACCATACAAAACAAATCACATACATTAAACAGATTAAAAGATAAGGCTTATTTTAAACAACCTTGTTGTTTTTTCAAAAAACTAACATTTTTGAAAGGAGACCTGTCAAGTTAAGGCATCTACAGGTGGTGGCAAGTATTAACAAAAAAAAAATTCTTGGGTAAACCCGTGACAGGGTATAGGTAATAAGATGTAAACCATGAGTGAAGAAATATTTATTATATAAGATTTGGGCCATGAACCAATCACCAAGTGTATGTGATGTTGTAGGAAGAAGAAAGAAGAAGAAATTACTGGGTTAACTATTGTGAAGCAACTGAAGAATAAAAGAAGAAAAGAAGAAAATGACGGATGTGAATATCACACAATCTAACCTAATCTTTAAACCAACGAGCATGTTGAAATAGAATATTGTTAATCGAGTAAGAAATGGTACTCATTGTCTAAGAGTATTATAAAAAAGCATGTGCGCAGGCGAATACTGCAAATCAAACCTTGTGAGTTGAACATTATATTTTTTCTACGACTATCACATAATATTAAAATTTAGTCAAATTGAGAAAATGCTGTTTTGTATTATAACCTCAGAAAAAGATATATTAAAGCTTGTTTCTTTAGGAATATTAATTAATATAGAGGATGCGTCACATAAAACTCTAGAAATGTATATGTCTGAAACCAGATAACATTTTAAAATTTAAACCTATTAAAAGTCATTTGGTCGCTAGGAGTGGGTGATTATCGAAATAAATTATTGATCATTAATAATAATCGATTATTTTCGATCAATCGATTATTTTCAAACAATCTATTTTTGTTCGTATTTCCTTTAAAATAGACCACTTGATTATCTTTAAAAAATAAAAAAAAAATAGATTAATTAAAAAGCCAATTAACCGATAAATTAGTGTTTACAAAAAATAATAAACGAATTATCGTTTATTTTAAATAATCGATTATTTTTAATTTCTATTTTTTTTTTCGTATTTCCATTGAAACAGATTATTCGATAATCTTTGAAAAATCTAAAATAATCGATTAATTAAAAAGTCGAATAATCGATAAATCGATTTTTCAAAAAAAAAAAAAAATTATTTCCTTTAAAATCAATTATTCGATCATTTTTGAAACATCGAAAATAATCGATTAACGAAAAATAACCAATTAATTAAGAAGATTCTACGATAAATCGATTTTCCAAAAAAAAACTGAATAATTATTATTTACAAATAATCCTTTTCTTTTTTTATATTCCTTTTAAAACTGATTATTTAATTTTCTTTGAAAAATCGAAAATAATTGATTAATAAAAAGCTGATTTACCGATAAATCAATAATTCTAAAAAATAACCGAAATATCGATTATATAATATAACCGATTATATTCGATCAATCGATTATTTTTATATAATCTATTTTTTGTATTTTAAAACAAATTATTCGAATACCTTTGAAAAATCGAAAATAATCGATTAATCTAAAATAATCGATTAATTTAAAAAGTCTATTAAACAATAAATCGATTTTTCTAAAAAATCGATTATTTTCAATAAATCGAATATTTTGAATAAATCTACTCTCTTTTTGTAATTCCTTTATAATCGATTATTCCATTACCTAAAAAAACGAAAAAAATTTATTAAAAATGTTCGATTAATCAAAAATAATCTATTAAAGATATTCGATTAATTATAACGGATAAATCGATTTTCATGAAAACGATAAATCGATTATTTTTGTAACCCCTATCGGTCGCATGCTTTTATCAGAGCATTTAGCTCCAAAATTTAGAGATTCGGATTTATTGATCCTGTTATCTTTGAAACCGCATTCGATAAATATTGCTAGAATTTAGATTTTTTTAGTAAACGAAGATATTTTTCGAGTTGTTTAGGGGTTTATAATGTAACATTTTACTAATAATATGACTAATTTCCGTAACTTTAGTATTTTTTGTTTATACTAGATCATATTGCGCGTTTTACTTTGTTTTAAGATTTAAGATTCAAATGTCACTTCCGATTTAACCGCAAATAAAATAAACCTTGAAATTTTAAGTAGGTGAACCTGTATTTCATCTAATATTCTTGTAAAAATATCTAATAAAGGTCTAAAAACCACTTTTAGTAAATATTCTTATAAAACTACTTTTTAAAAACAAAATTTCGTTAGTAACAATGCCTATTTACTTCTTATTTAGATTAAATATTTATTGAAACCCCTTAATGCGGATCTGAAGTATTCAGCTCAAAGAATCTTGGCGACTTTATGTCAAAACGTCAACAAATATTTACCGCTGAAAACGAATATATTTCTTATTTTTCATAACATTGACACATATTATTTGTATATACAATTTTTCACCATACATCGTGGCATTTTCAACTTTAAATTGAATAATTAAAACACTTTAAATTGCTAATAACACCAACAAATAATTCAAAAACGGCGGTCCATAAATGATTTACTCACGCGGAGACAAGCAAAGAATAGAAATTTCGGAGCAATTCGGGTGGCGTCGTGAACACAATGATTTTTAATTGGTGGGTTACTTAGGTTTGAAATAGACAACATGCGCAATGTGCAATGTTACATCTCCGGTCTCTTTTATCTAAGAGAACAAATAACTAACTGAGATTAAAACCGGCAACGGCGCTTTTCCAACTGACAGTCTGTCGCTTCACAGCTGATCATGGGGGATTTTTAAATTAATGAAGTTAATTTGGTAATATTTTTTAGAAAATTAATTACAAATAAAGTAAAAAATGAAATTGAGGCTCAACCTTTACGGCTATGGTTAAATGTTAACACTATCCCTATCTTTTTTCGACATCGGCTCATATTTTTTAATAGACAGAAGAAAGGACAGTCGGTTCAGAGAAAAAATGTTTTACACATGAATATAATTTCTTAAAATAAATAGAATGGCTTAAATGAAGAAAAGGTTCCAATAAGTCACTGGAAAAAGAGGAAAATACTCATTTAACTGCCCTTCTAGTAGTGCTCGATTAAAAATCTGTGATTTGTGGTTTAAAGCAACAGTATTTAAATAGTTTGTCCCTTTTAAATAAACTAAGACTATTTTTCTTGTACTTACTTTACATTTTCTCTTCCCGTTTGTCACACCATGGAAAAGCAAATTTCTTTCTACTGTACATTATTTTTTCAAATAGAAGTACGTAATTAAAAATATGTTTAGTTTTTATCATGTGTGCAAACCCCATTTACTGTGGTAATATTCCCAATGTATTTTCTATTTTTAACAGACTTCAAAAAAGAAGTAGGTTCTCAATTCATCGGAATATATTTTTTATGGATATTCAGCGACAATTCTGTACTATGTTGTCCGATTTCTGATTATTTTTTTGTTAGAAAGGGGGCTCCTTAGAGATGGTTCCATAATATAAATTTGGTAAAGATCTGATGATGGGATTCATGAGATTCGTTTTTTGTAGTCATCAGTTTTTTTAAATTAATTTTGTAACTTATACATTTTTCAATGAATCAAAGTAAAAAAACTGTTTACAATTGGGAAATTTCTAAAGTTCAGTATCTATTTTTTAGTTAGACATGGAATCTCTGGTATGAGAAATAAATTCACATTTGACCTATTCTTGAAAATCATATACAGTTCCTTTTTGAATCCCTTCAATTTGGATGCTACATTTCTTTGCTAATAAACTAATGCTAGAATTTATTTTTTATTTAAGAACAACTTTATATTTGTACAATATTGGAATTTCTAGATTGTTGAGAAAATTAAATAATTATGATATGATAATTAGCTTTTATAGATTGTGTAATAGTCGAAATTTAGAATATTAAATAATTAATACTATGTATAAATTACACTTATTTACCTTAATATATTTGCTTTCACATTTGTAATTTACAGATTTGTAGGTCATAAATAAAACACCAAATTCATTTTAAAATTTTATTTTTTGGATTAAATTAATATACACAAAATACATAACATAATAAAAAAATATAATAAATCTACAATAAATAAAAATACATTTAATTTGCCCATCATTATTAAGAATTCTAATTCTAGAAAATGAACATTCAATCCAGGATTTCTTTTTGGTTATGACAGGTTTCAAGTTGAAATTTACAGTTTGCCTAACGTCTACTTTGTAAGGGGTTTTCTCGCCACAGAGAAAACGATTCCTTACGAATGACGCTGGTTACGGGCGGTTCTCGAGCGCCAGATTTTTGATGATGGTTTACTCCACAAACTTTCGAAACGGCGTCGAAAGTACTCGGGTAGCTACAGATGGAGATGAAAAATTCCAGGGGTCAAAGGTCACTTAGACACAGGTAATAGTAGGCCTCAAGTAACGGGCTTTAATCGTTGCTTGGGCTGGTACAGAATTAATCACTAGCTGAAATATAAGGGGGAAATAAATTTAGGAATTAACAACCAGTAATACGGCAGGTTAACATTGACACATATATTGTGGTTAACTATTTACAATAAAAAAAAAAGAAATTAAATATTTCAACGCCCACCCTCACTGTAATAGGTACAAACCCTGAACAAAAATAAACAAACAAAACGGACGGAAATGACTTTCGAGTAGTCTCAATCAGACGTAAAGAAAAAAATGAAATCAATACTTATAATTATCACGGTCACAGTAAAAGTTTATTATTGAATCGTCTATTCTGTTGAGTTAAAAATGCAATTTGTTATTTCATTCGGAAGTATTATTTCGGTCGTAGCAAAAATTAACTGTTAAATTGTCTAATCGGTATTTACAATCAAATATAATTGAATGCTTCAGTAAAGCAAAATATCATATGCGGTTGCAGAGAATGCGAGGAGACAGGTTCGGGACAATACTAATTCCAGGGCTGAAACCGGGACCCTATAAGAGGTTTACTCACTAGTGGTTGGAAAGTAAAACCAACTAACAACCGGGATAGTACATTATCTCTGAGTGAACCGATCGTAATCACGAGCCGCTTCAAACTGGGGAATGATATTATTTAATGTCAATTAAATAACGGAGTTTTACATAAAATAAATTTAATAACCGGGATAGCACACTATCTTTGAATGAGGTGATCGTAATCACGAGTCGCTTCAGACAGGGGAATGGTACTATTTGAGTTCACTTACAATAACGGAGACTAACGCAAATGAGGGTTTCAGACGGAAAATAAACTAATAACCGGGATAGCACATTATCTCTGAATGAGACGATCGTAATCACGAGCCGCTTCAGACAGGGGAATGATACTATTTTAGTTCTGTTGGAATAACGGAGACTTAACGCAAATGAATTTTTAGATATAGAATGAACTAATAGCCGGGATAATACCTTATCTCTAGATGAAGCGATCGTAATCACGAGCCGCTTCAAACTGGGAATGATGCTATTTAAATTCTCTTAAAATTTACAGTTCGGAGGATAAAACAAAAGAAAATGCCTCGTCGCAATTCTACAAATGTAACCAATCAAAACATTAGACAATTCCCAAACAGTTCCAATCAATTATTTATTGGATAATGTTTTTAATAAACTGTATTATTTGTTCATGGAAATTTCCTGCAGTAGGAAAAATTAACTATTTACGATTAAATGAAAAATAAATTAATTAACGGTTAAGCCTTTAAATAAACTAAAATGAAATTTATAATTTATTCACATAAATTTCCAGTAGTAGGAAAAATTAACTATACGACTATATTTACAATCAAATTAAAAAAAAATTATTTAACAGTTAGAACTTTAAATAAACTAAAATGAAATGTATTAGTTATTCGCGGAAATTTCCAGTAGTAGGAAAAATTAACTATACGACTATATCTACGATCGAATGAAAAATAAATTGTTTAACGGTCAAAACTTTAAATAAACTAAAATGAAATTTATAAAGAACGGTGTATTCTAACAAGAATAAATTAAAGTATTTCTCAATCAAAACAAATTCCAAATCCTAACTCAACACGGAATATTGTTATTTAAAAATAAATCAAATTAAATCGGTTTCAAATAGCACGGCTTAAAGACTCGGGAAAGAAAGAAATTATATAAAAAAAACTGTCAACAAACTTTACCTTTCGGTAAATTCGCGGCGTGGAATAAATTTCGGAATCGTATTTAGCGTTTAATCGACTATTGAATTTGACGGTGTAAAAACAAGTCTGTTCGATAAATCGGTATATTAGGAACTAACATTTCAATTCAATCTCGGAGCTTGCTCAGTCGTCGCGTGCCCCTCTACTACCAGCAAATCCCACCATTAAAACTCGCGCATGCAGAGTACCTCGACGATGGTTTGACCAGCGATAAAACTGATGATATACAGGGCCTATCCACGAAGTTGAAATTAATTGAAAATCGAAATTAATACCCGGAATTAATAAATAATAATAATAATAATGAAAATTGACTTCATTACAAGTTCCACATATTTAATAAATATATAAAAAGAAATGTATTATTTCAACATAGGTACAAACAATAAAAATGTTATTACTGATAGTAGTTTACTGCTAAATATTTACTTTTTCTGAAAATAGGCAGGAAAAAACTATAAAATAATATTAAATGTGGTTGAGAATGTATTAATACATAACAATTATACGAATTAAAAAGTGTTTAACAATATAAGTAGAGATACCAAGCTCCACAGTTATATGGCTTAAAATTGTTCATGCTATCATCTCATGAAATATTTTAAAATACTTAGCGAAGTAATGCCTATTTAAAAATAAAAATATATTGCTAGAAGGCTATACCGCCGTCATAAGCCAAACCCCCATAACTGACAAATTACAAATATTTGAGGTTATTTGACCATCCATTTTTCTTTTTAAAAAGTAAACAAAATACCAGCAATTTTTATTCTGTATCCTAAAAAGTCAACTTGATTCTACAATGTAACTAACATTTTTCTAGAGAATTCTTATCAAAAATCAACCCAAAACATTAAATCACACTTATTTATATAACTAGTTAAAAACATTATTCAAAAGCTGTCTTTAATTCAACAAAAGCAGCTATATTGGTAACACATATCAAAATACTGGCACTAATAAATTTCTTTTATTTCATATATCTCCATTATATAGTTGGTGTAGTTACTGGGGCAGTATAGATATTTTAAAGTTTTATTTGTGAGCCAAGCCTGTCTTGTTTCAAGATTAGTGGTCCATACAACAATATTTTTAATTTTGTTGTTACAAAGTTTTCCTTTTTTAACTGTAGGGTTTTGCTTGAGAGTCTATGCAGGGGGATCGGCAGAGTCCACTTGGACCAGGGAAGGGTTTAGTAGATTCCTTGGGAGTGAAGAGACTACTAGGAGAAGCAGCTACGGAGACTCCACTGGAAAGAGGCATAATATCAATTATTGATTTGTTCACCTACAGAATAATAAACAAAATTTATAGGTAATTCGTCATAGAAGAAGTTGTAACTCGAACCTCCATAGAGATTATTCAGCACATATGAGGTATCACTCATTCAATGATGATATTTAGCTGCAGTTAAGTAGGACTCATGTAATTATTTATTGCAATGCAAGAACCTAATTAGACCTACAGTTATACTTTACTAAAATATGTAAAAGTTCCCTTCAATAGATGATTTCAACGGAAGACATCTTGAAGTTGCAAGGTCATTGGAAGATCTTTGCGCCATCTATAAGTTTACATATCAACTAATAAAATAAAAAAGAAAACTGTAAATTATTATTTTGGCAATCTGTTTAAGGTTACGGCATCGGTATTCATTTTTTCTTTGTCTTCTTCATTATTTGTATGTGCTCAGTTTTTCACCATCTCTATCTACTTAGTGCCCAGTCCCAGAGTCTTCTTTTTCTTAGTCATGTGTCATGTCAAAATTTGTATAAACATAAAACAAATTGAGGTTACAATATCTGGTTTTGTTTTTGAATTATTTTTTGCATTTATTTTCAAAATACTTGCTTAGAAACACAAAGAAAATAATGAAAAGTAAAGTTAAAAGGTAGGTGTGCACCTTTATTGTTTACTACTTTAAATTTCAAAGTGAATAGATGTATTTATTATTGTTGGGTAATGCAGCCGACGCCCATTAAAAAAGGTTTAATTTAACAAAAATCAGCCATAGAGACCTAACGCGCGCTTAGCAAGGCATGTAGATCTAGATTCCAGATCTTGGCGATAGTGAGAGTGAAAAATGAAATGAAGAAGGCAAGAAAAAAAGAAGTTTATGCTGACGCCGCCGTAACTTTAGACAGATTACCAAAATAATAATTTACAGTTTTCTTTTGTATTTTATTAGTTGTTATGTAAACTTGTAGATGGCGCAAAGATCTTCCAATGACCTTGCAACTTCAAGATGTCTTCCGTTGAAATCATCTATTCCAAATTTATCTTCATATTGCACTAATTTTCTTACCAACATACAAAGTATTTGTGATAATTATACATGATGGTCCAAATTTGACATGTTTATAAGATATTACTAAATTAGCAGGGAATAAAGCACATTTGATGTCGCACCTTTTTTTAAACTTAACATGTTATTTTAAATCCCGTTATAAATTCCTCCCCTGAGTAAAATGCAAGAGTGATTTTTAAAATATCATTATTTTCTTTGGGTGTTTAAATAAAAAATGGTAAATGTTATTACCCCTTAAAAAAATAATAAGTACGACAATGAATTTTACATATGAAACTATGTCAAATTATTAAATTGTTTTTCAAAATAAAATATTTATTTGAGATAACAAATTATGACAAATTTAGAAAATCACCCTATATTTTCTAAAAAGGATTTATAACATAACTAAGCATTTCATGTTTTTTTTTTCTCAAAAAAGGTGACATTGGTGGGTTATAAGGTTTCGATATCCAGTTGTATCATGTAAAAGCGTCGAATTTTGTCCACCATGTACAATAAACAATATACAATTTTAGAGAAATATAAGTTACATTATTTTAACTCAAATCCGTAAGTGTAGTAAATAAAAGTAGATACGAAATTTTTATTTTAGTTATTCGAAATACAATATTATGTCGTACTTACATACAAAAAAAACATTGAAGAAATCAAATAGTCACTCAACACTTCGAAATCTTCTTTTTCGCGACATTCTTGAATGTTTTTTTAAACAGTCCCTTTTTAAACTCCAGCAGTAATCTGCCATCATGGGCATGTCCCATCTTCCTTGGTAGCGATCCTCCATAACTTTAATATCTTGGTTTGTTCCTCACTCATGTCTCCTAAATTTTCTGGAAAATTGTCTAAATGGTTGTGTAAATAGTGTATTTTAATACTCATATTGCACCCTAAGGATTTGAAACTATTAAGCATCTTAACCGTTTCAACATAGTTGCACCAAATGATGTTCTCGTTCAACTTGATTCATTGAATTTATGAAGGCAGGATCCTTAATTAATTGTCTTATTTGTGGGCCGTCAAATATCCCTGCTTTGAGTTTTTCTGTGCTCAACTGATGCATTTTTACCCCTATATATGCAAAACATGACCCATTCTATCAAGAGCCTTTACAAATTGCTTCATTAAGCCCAACTTTATATGTAACGGAGAAAGTATGATTTTTCTCTTTCAACCAAAGCGTCGTTAATGGCATTCTTTTCCCCAACGTCCATGTTTTCTCTTTGAGGCCAATCTTTTCTAACCCAGTGGTGTGTTTTGTCCCTACTATCCCAGAGGCACAAGAAACACGGATATTTCGTGTAACCACTTTGCTACCATTTTTAAGTCTACACAAATCATCCATTGATGTTCGTGATACTTTATCTTCTGCAAGACCAAAGCTACGGTATTAAATTCTTCTTTCCGTTTCGTTGAGTGAGCTAGTGGTATTGAACCATATTTATTCCCATTATGGAGAAGGACACATTTTTAACTTCGCTTTGAACTGGCAATAAATAGGCGCCAATCATCTGGAATATATTCAGAAAGTCCCATTTCTTTCATGAGTCCATTAATTTCGTGACAAAATACAAGATTATCTTCTTGAGAAAAGAATGGTAGCAGATACTTTTCTCTTGTACGGTAAAAGGTAATTTTGGTTCCTTGTTCCAAGAAATTTTTGTCATTCAACCTAGAAGCCAGTACTTCAGAAGCTTTTTTCGATAAATTGAGATCCCTGGTGGGATCATTTAATTAATTTTGATTGAAGCCTTGAAGAACTGATGACGTCTCCTCATAGTCACTGTTAGTTTCATTAGCATCAGAACTTTTATTAGCATCAGAACAGCGATCAGAGGGAAAATATTTGTCATCAGAGATATCTGGTAGCTGATGAAATGTTGGAATCGGTATTTCATCTGGATAGGGCCTATTGCCGAGTCTACATTGGGATAAGTCCACTTACTGCGGTTATTTCGATTGATTCCTTTAGTATTTACTAAACAGAAATAACAATCACTGAAGTGGTTTTTTGGTTCTCTCCAAACCATTGGTACGCCGAATTTTAAACATTTTCTTTTCCCGGTAGTCCACTGCCGTAAATGCTCTGTACAAGTTTTACATACGAGATGCGGGGCCCACTTTTTGTCCTGATCACCAAGGTTAACTCCAAAATATCCAAGATACGCTCGCTTTACAAAGTCAGTAATAGTTTGTCTGTTTTGTTGAAACATGTATTATCCGCATATACAGGGTGTAACTAAATAAGTGTAAAACATTTAAGGGGGTGATTCCTCATCGGAAAAAAAGAGAGGATCTTTCATACAAAGAAACTTCATTGGAATATCCCTTGTTAAGATACAGCCCCTTAAAGGGGTACATAAAATTTGTTTAACAATTTTTTTCACAAGCACTAAACAAGTTACAATATTGAAATTAACCTGTCATTTTCTACTACCAAAAAGACACTTAACCAGTAATTTATTTGGTTTACCCCATGGTTGTGGAAAACGCAACCCCTAAAATTTCGTTCCAACGTAACTTTTTGTCTTATTATTTGTTTACCATTTAAAATTTTATTTCCGATAGCCTGTTTCATCCTAAACAAAAAATGTCTCTTGAATTTTTTGCCCAAAATAAACCAGTTCGCAGCAAAAAATTATTTTATGAACAACTACAGAGATACATCGTCATAAATTCGAACTGGATTTATTGTTTTGTAGTTACTACCTCCATTAAATGATTAAAAAGGGGAATAATCAAAACTAATTTATTAATAACAAAACATACAACATGTAGAAATCATAGTAAATGTTCAGACATTGCGCATGCGTCTAGACGTCGGCGCATTGAGCCACGTATTCGCTCAAATAATCCTGGAGTCTCTCTAATTACCCTGCACGCATCGATGATGCGGTTTCTTAAGTCCTCTACATCGCGAACAGGAGTACGATAAACCAAATGCTGCAAATGGCCCCAAGTAGAGAAATCGAGAGGATTGTGATCCGGGGATCGAGCGGGCCAATTCTGTGGTCCTTCTCGACCTATCCACTGATTTGCATATGTTTCAGTTAAATGCTGACGTGCTACTTGACTAAAATGGGCGGGAGCCCCATCATGCATAAAAAACATATCCCTTCTGACGCCCAAAGGAACTTCTTTCAGCAGTACGGGATGCACTTCTCTTAAAAATTGAACGTATGCCTCACCATTTAATCGAGGAGGTAGAAAATGAGGCACAATTAAATAATCACCAATAACTCCGGCCCACACGTTAAGAGAAAAGTGTTCTTGATGGCGAGTTTCGACAATAGCGTGAGTGTTTTCATCAGCCCATATGTGGTAATTATGAAAATTAATAATCTTGTCCCGAGAAAAACTACATTCGTCTGTGAATTCGATCGTCTTCAGAAAGTCACGATTTCTTCTAATCATTTCCAGCATCCAATTGCAAAATTCAAGACGGTTCGGAAAGTCTCGCGGTAACAGTGCCTGTACTCGTTGCAGATGGTAAGGGTATAAGACATGTTCCTTTAAAATTCGAAATACCGTCATATGATCAACATTTAGCTGGAAAGCAATCTTTCTAGTACTGGTAGTAGGTTGTTCTTCAATAAAATTAAGTAGTGCTTCCTCAAGCTGTGGTGTTCTTATTTCTCGATGACGACCACAATCGTGCGTTCTTTTGTTGAATGAACCATATTCTCGTAATCGTTGATGAAGTCGGGCAAATATTCTATGTGAAGGATGCTGCCGTTGAGGATACACGGAAAAAAATGTGACTAGAAAATTTTACTACAATGTTGTAGTAGTAGACTTTTAGAAAAATACTTAACAATTTGTAGAAAATTTTACTACAATTTATAGTTAAAAACTATTCATTATTGTAGCAATTGAATTGTCGAATAAAATGCTACAACAATAGGAAATAATTCCACAATGTTTAGTATATTTTACTATTGTTTTTAGAAATAAAAATTTATTACAATTATCGTAATTACTACTACTAACTTCTGAAAAAATTTGTACAAATATTAATAATTATCTCTACAAGAAATAGTAATTTTCTCTACAAAAAATAGTAATAATTTACATCCCTTCTTATGAAAAATATTCAATTTTGTTTAAAAATATTCTATAATATTGTAGAAATTCTAAGTCATGTGAACAAAACAGAATTCTGCTATTGGCCAACGTTTTCTGACGTCGATCATAAATGGCCAGACAGCAGTAGCCGTTCGCCATGTTCACATAACAAAGCATGGTACATATA
This sequence comes from Psylliodes chrysocephalus, assembly GCA_927349885.1. Lineage (NCBI taxonomy): Eukaryota > Metazoa > Arthropoda > Insecta > Coleoptera > Chrysomelidae > Psylliodes > Psylliodes chrysocephalus. Next base: position 37,105,318 of record OV651825.1, read on the forward strand.
CGAGTACCTATAACACATTATTATATTATAAGCACCGATGCGTTTGAGAAAATTTTAATAATAAATTCTATTGGTGGTAAGTACATTTATTATTGTTTCTGAATAATTTACCGTGGGCTACTGATTATAAAATGAAGAAGTGGACCTTAATTATGGTACTCAGATTGAAGCTTATTATTTTTAAAGTGAATTTTGTGATTTTCATTGCCCAGATTAAAGATATTCAATAAACATTTAGTTTTATACCTACTATAATCAAATCCATACATAGTGATTAGAATTACAAACATTTCTGTGAAATAGCATTATACCAGAATAATGAAGTCTCACTGGACTGGAGTATATATGTTTCCAAAGATCAGTAAGTACCTATATCAATTATTATTATTTTTATTAATAAGTTTCAGTAATAAATACATCTCAAAGAATAACAAGGTTGTAACTGTACTTTTTGGAAAAAATGAGATTGGTAGAATATATTATTTAATTTGTTTTTGTGACCAATATGTTCATCTGTTAATTTTCAATGTTGTGTTATCGAAGCACTAAACTTATTCACATGGTTCTATCTGCATGTACATAGAACTTATACAGTTTTTAGCAAGTGTCATTATAATAGTCAGATCTTCGTTATTCCCTAATCCCTAGCAAATGTAGTCTCCATCCTCCACAATTGTATTAAGATTAAAGGCCAGGTTTTTACCTCTGAATAAAGTTGAAAGTAACTACTTGCTGATTAGGCTATAGATTATACTTACACCTAACTTTACTCAGAGGTTAAAAAATCTGCCATTAAAAGAACAGTGAGTTTTAGAGCATAAACCTTATTAAATATAATGGGTGTTTTATTAAACTTTTTGTTTTTAAACAGTTTTGGTTGAAAATTATAAAAAAAATGATATAGGATACCTGGAAAGATTTATAATATAAAACAACATTTAAAAATTCTGAATTAACAAAAGTATGTATTTTCTGTTCCAAGCGTTGTCTCTGTTACCTAAACTAAATACTAGAAATAAAGTTTTAACTGGCAGTTACTAGTATGCTCTCTCAAATATTCTAAAAAATGCTGCAATGCTAGATGACATCTTTAATTAGGCATCAAATTTGTAAAATGTTAGAGATAGTATGTAGGTATATAGGGAAAATAAAAAATATAATTATAATGAAGAGTAAGAACTTTTAAATTTTAATATAACTAGAACAAAATATTCAGTAATTAAAAATTTTGATAGGAATTAAAAATTATGCTCGAGTATAAATGTTGTGCTTGTTTTTAAGTGGTTTCGATTTACTTTAGGTTTGTTCCAACAATGCTCAGAAATGAGTTGCTGACATCATGATTCTGCACAGTAGTTTATCGATACTGCAAAATTGTGTACTACCCAGTGGTTTGTTTCTGATCATTGTTGGAACAGACCTTTTATTCAATACATAATTGAACAAGTTAAATGTGTATTTGGAATTTTTTTAATTTTACAAATCTCAAGCTTGAATATGGATTTTCAAATTATGCACTTTTTGTAGTTTTTAATAATGCTTATTTTTTTTTTAGTTTCTTGTTCATTTAATAAAGATGCTTTTTTGTATATGGGGTGATAATTTTTAAGCAGAGGCGTGCAGCACCCACAAGATCACTGCCAGAATTAAAGCAAATGGGTAATGTAGAAATATGGAGTAGGTTCCCTGCACGTAAGATTTTCAAGAACTTGTAAATACAATGTTTTAATGAATTATTGCCGTTATCAAAGTTAAATTTGTAAATATTTAACCCTTTCAGTGTATTTGTTCCTCTTAATTAACCCTGAAGTATACATCTGTTAATTTTGGTAGAAATTTTTTCTTTTTGGTTTATTTACTTTTATTTGCATTACTTTTAAGGATTAATATTATAAAAAAATTATTTTCATAGTAAATTTTTGTTTTTGTAATGTCCCTGAACAGGGACGTTATGTCTTGGAGTAATAAAAAATACTATGAAAAAATTTTAATTTACTTAAAATAAACAAAGAAAACATACAATCTACTACAATGGTATTTTTTTTAATGAAAGTGGAAGTGAAAGGGTTAAAAAAATAAAAGTAATTTATCAGATTTATGTATGATTTGTTCTTGTAGTGACAGTCAAAAATTGAAAAATTGCAACATCGCTCCCTATGCAGACGAATGTAAAATGGCTTAGCCCAATTTGACCATGTTTATGGGTGAGGGGCGAGGTGGTGTGCGGGGAAAGGTTGCAAGTAAATAAATTATTCTATAAATGCTATTTTCTGTTTGTTTTGAAAGTTTGACGTTTATGGTTTGACGTGTCATTTCAATTTAATGGACTTTAATAATTTAAAAGATGCAATGTACTTATATTATTTATATATTTTATTGTAGTTCCAGGTATGTTTTCGGTTTTTATTTTATTTATTTGGCTAGTTTGCTAATATCACAATATTCAAATTTAGTAAAAAATAATGTAATAATATAACAATTATTTTAATAACATTCTAAATAGGAAATGTAATTTAACTGCAATTGTTTTGATAACAGTATTTGCATATGGTCTGTGAATTTCATCTGTTTCCGAATAATTACCCTTAAATATTTGAATTTTTCTACTAACTGTATAGATTTTCTTCCAATTTCCTATATTGTTTGTCCACAAACTGCATATAGTTATTACTTATCAGCTTATATTTTGTTTTAGGTATTTGTGTTGATTTTTAACAAATGATTGCAACATCATTTATAAACATTTTGCAGAATTTCATTGACAATTAACTCTTAGTTATCTGAATCCTTACAACTTACAAGAAACATAGATAAGGACATCATAGGCAAACAGGTAAATGTCATATTAATTATTGCAACATTAACAATCATTAATATAAATTAAAAATAACAGGGGACCTAATTTTCTTCCTTTGATGTGGTTAATTTCTTCTGATCAGAACAGCGATTCTTTTGTGCCAACTCGACACATTACATACAGAATAGAGAGAGACATTACATCAAAATCGCTGTCTGTCGAACAAAGATAGGAGTCTCGATAGGAGACGTACTCAAAAGATGAGAATCCCACTACATATGTTATTTAATTTTAATCTCTCTGACCTGATACTTAGATAATCTACATGCTACCCCAATACATGCTTTATAGCATAGATATAAAAACCACCATTATACCAATACTTTTTAATTTTTTTATCGAATGATTTTGATCAACAGAATCAAGTGCATTTTAAAGAAATACAATTAATTTTTAATTGTACATATGGCGGATTGTACAATAGGCAGTTAAAATGTAGACTTTGTTTAAACTGTGAACCTTGTTGTATACTCATCGGTTATTGTTAAACATAGTTTTAAAAATGACATTTGTTTTTGAATATAACTAGTTAAAAATAAAACTCTTGTTAGTTAAAATATGTTTAGAATATTTTTTGTACATACATAATGTATTTTGTAATAATTAAAAATCATAATATTCTTGTAAGGAAGTTGGAATGCTTAGGGTTTGACCAGTCGCTGTTGAGATTATTTTCATCTTACCTAAATCATCATTTTAATTATGTCTTTTACAACGGATTTTCATCTTCACCCCTCACAGCAACATCTGGAGTTCCACAGAGCTCCAATCTGGGACCACTATTATTTAGTATATTTTTAAAAGACTTGGCAATAAATTTAACCTGCTGTTCGCTGCTGACTTAAAAATATTTACCTCAATCTCATCAATTCAAGACTGTTACTTTTTACAGACCCAACTTGGTAATCGTTGAAAATTGGTGTAATGAAAACAAGCTGTTTATGAATGTGTCTAAATGTGCAGTATGTTCCTATATAGAAGTATTAACAAGGTGGAGTTTGATTATTTATTTAACAGCCTACATTTATCGGACTTGTGCACAAATTGAAGATTAAGGTATATTATTCAACCAAAAAGTTACTTTTTCGGATTATATTGAAAATACAGTTGCTTCTGCGTTGAAAAGCTTAGGGTTCTTAGTTCGTTCCAGGCTAGAATAAGCATCTCTTATCTGGAACCTTATTTACAATATTCATAAAGATCATTGGAAAATGTTCAGCGGCGATCTTTCAAGTACCTTTCTTTTAAAATAGATGAGCTGTATCCCATTCGAGGTATTGAAGAATCTCTGCTTCTTTCGAAAATAGAAGGGTAGTTTCCAGTGTTACATTTTTTTATAAAATATTACATAACACTATTGATGTACTATTTTTGATAAATTAAATAAATTTTAATGTTCCCCAAACAGCCATTAGATATCATTAAGCATTTTATACAGCAAGTATTTGAACGAACTTGGGAAGAAATTCACCTATAACGCTAATGTGCTCAAATTTTAATTAATTTTGTTCTGATTGGGATATTTATTCCGATCATTAGTTGTACTAATTTGTAGCTAATGTATTTAGGATTCTTTCTTTTCTTTTTTTTTCTTGCTGTTGCTAAAATTATTTTCTCTCAAAATATTATGTTTAACATTTATTTCATGTATTTTGTTCTGTAAATGGATTAATTTGTTGGGCAATAAAATTATTTTTATTTTATTAAGCAAAAAAATGTTTATTTTGATGCACCTACCACCTTTAAAAGTTTGTCAGTATATTAACGAGAAATCCTATATAATTCCCAAAGAAAAATATTTTTGGAATAAATTCCGAATTCTATTTATTGATATTTGTTATTTTTTAGGTTCGATGACTGGAAACATGATGATCAGCTACACCAAGAATATCCTTGATACTTAAAAAAAAATGGTACGAGATTTAGCAGATTTGATGCTATGTCACATTGTGGTGCGAAGACGTGGCTTGTTTAAATTTGGGGTATCAGTTGATAGAAAACGGTATGCAAAAATAAATTTAAAATTGCATATGCATCAGAGATAGCCATATTCCATACCACAATACGTCATGCGTGAGCTCGATGAGATTTCATCGGCTAAGTATCATTCCTCTGTAATGTTTTGTATCAATAGGAACACCAACATTGTAAACAATTATGACCAGGGGTTTCTAACCTTTTCCCTAGGTCAGAGAGAATAAATGAAAACTAAATAATGTATAGTAATAAAGATTGAAAATATATATACTTTTAAGAGTTTTATTATGTCAGCCATAGTTTTATACCAAAAGTGAAAATAAACTGAAATTATACATTAAAAATACATTCATAAATAACTATATTTATAACACTCATCGACTCTCTCCTGGCTAAAATATTACTTATCTATCTATTCAGCTCTGTTCCGTCTATTTTTTGCCGTTAGCCTCCTTCTGACACTTCCATTCGTTCTTATTCAGTGTAGTATGCATAGTTTTCAGAATATCAAGTGTTATACCTATCTGATGCTTGGTCCTGCAAAGTTCATTTTCAGTACACCTGCTTATGTGATATCTATCTCGATGTCAAGTTTGATTGAACACCCGTTTCTTGCCTATTACTCTTATACTTAACCAGAACTAGCTTAGACTCGAACACATATGTTTAATTCGGCCAAAACACCGCCTTGGTACACAGATATCTATTTTACCACTGGTTTCATTACAAAAAACTGGAGTAAAGGGTAAAATTATCTCTTGTCCAGTACACTCGTATAGACTTGAGTATTAGCCTATATTATTTTTGAATGCAGACGTATACATTTAAAAATGTCGCTTACTTAAAAATAAAAATTTAATTTTGATATTTTATTTAACTGAATCAAAACATTAAATTATTTTTTATTTATATAGGGCTTATACCGGACCTGTATGTACTCTAGTAGCCATGGAGTAGCTGACAGTGTTGCCGTCAGTTGCCGCCACATATTCATTAGTAACATACGTTTTATAAATGCATCGTGTTACATATTTGTTGACATAAAGAGATAGAAATTTAAAGTGACGTCTTGTATTACTTCGGATGAAAAAAATCGATAATGCAATTTTCTAACCTAAAAAAAATCGTGATTATATGTCAAACGAAATTGAACTTGGCCTTAATTTTATACTATATAAAAGCGATTCTTCTTATAGGTTTAAGTCTGTACAGGCTGAGCTAAAAACCCGCAAAGATAATGGAGAGAATGTAGTCATTAGACATCATAATCGAATTCCACCTATAATGCAAGGAAAAAATTCAAAGTAGGGCCTTCTCCTGATGCAAATAAACCCAAGTTTCACTCAAAACATAACCTTGATGCTTTTTATCAGAATGTATGCAGACTAAGAACTAAATTAAATGTTTTTCAATCGAATGTATCTGCAAATTATTATTCCATCATATTGACTGAAACATGGCTGACCAATGATATCAGGATGGCGAGTTAGGATTGTTCGATTATAATATTTACTGATGTAATAGAAGCCAAAATAGTGATATTGAACAACTTTTTGTTAAAATTGGATCAAATTCTGATGCAATAATCATTGCTGCAGTCTATATACCACCTCACTCTCCAATAAGTACCAGTGTTTCAGTTCAACAGTGGACATCGTTATTGAAAATCATATAAAGCATCTGTTTGGCTTTGTGGAGACCTCAATATGCCATATTTTTCCTGGTCAACCGAGGAATACTGCTCAGTACTGTTATCGCAAAGATCTTCACCGACAAAGAAACGCAGTTTTCAAGAATCTACGGAATCCAAACTCTTTGAATGCACTCCTCTGGTTACCAAAAAAAATGTATTCTGCCTGTTTTTTAATATCCTGACAAACATGTCAAACAAACCATCTCCTGGACATTTTTTATAGCCCAGGACTTTTTTTCTAAATTACGACAACACTCCCCCCTCCGAGAGTGCATTTATTGAGTTTGTTTTCGCTTCTTTATTAAAGGATGTTACAAAAATAAATTACATTTTTCAAGAAATAAATCGTTGAATACAAAGCAACACATGTGACAATGAAAAAAAAACATTATTGAAACAATATGAAACATCAGTACTTAACATTAATACAAAATCTTATTTAATCGTACATCTTTACGCGAATTGAATCCCTATTTAGATTTATAGTTCTAATACAACGCATAAAGTTGGTTTATAATGTGACGGGTTTGGTCATTCATGAATTTGGTTTATTTTAAAAGTCTATTTTCTTGATTATCTTCTATTTTGGATAATAATGAAATTCCAAAACTTGAAACTGGTAAACAGGCTTCCATTATTTGTTAGTAGCTTTGTATCGATTATGAAAAGGGAAGGTACGGTTATGTTTGTAATACGTCAGTCCATCCATCTGACATATTGAAATAGTGAACATATATCAGCTCATCGGTCTGACAATGGAATAAGTGTTATGACGTTCGTCTTACACATGAAATGATCGATAGGTCAGTTCATCCATCTGACCCTTGGGAAGAAGTGGATAAATTTGAGAAAAGTAAATTAACTTTGGAATTAAGAAATTGCTGCAGATACAACAAAATTACTTAAATTGTCTTACTCATAATAATAAGTAACTGGAATCGGTAGGACTAATATAAATGGATATTACTTTGGAAATAATTATAATTTCGGAGATTATCATTAAAGGAATATAGACCTCTGAACTTAGTCTATACGACTAAATTTTCTTCTTCTGAGGCGGAGAGTAGGTCAGCTAAAGGATCTCCCTCTAAATCGGAATTACAAGAAATGTCATCGTCATTTTTTGATAAGATTTTCTGACTGTTAATTGGTGCTGGTCTTATATCATCAATATGAAATTTAAGAGGTATACCATCACGTACTACTGTATAAACAGCATCAGAATGTTTTTCCGTAACTTGGCAAGGACCTACCCATGTAGGATGGAATGCATTACACGAAACTGGTCTAGTTTCCCTAACCATAACGGCATTTCCAACTCTAAATGGTCGAAGTTTGCTTTTTTTTCTCGTATATTTTATTTGGTATTTTTTTTGTCGTTTCTTTATATCTTCTATGCGTTGTTGTCGAACTTTGCCATGATTAACAATAGGGATTTGAAGTTTCGGATGATTCCAGTGTCCTGGTAGAGCTGGTGTGAATCCTAGCAAGGCTTCGGCAGGAGATAGACCGGTGGCAGCATTTCTTCGAGACCTAAGAATATATAGGACGCGGGGCAGAAATTTGTCCCAATCTCTAGGATTTTTGTTAAAAATTAATGATCTGAGGGTTATTTTTAATTCCTTGTTTCTACGCTCAACCAGATTTGCTCTTTGATGAAATATAGGAACATTAATATGCTTTATATTATAGTTTTTACAAAACTCATCCCAGATATTTGAAACAAATTGCGACCCGTTGTCCGTGATAAATATATGTGCAAATCCAAACCTAGGAAAAATATCATCCTCGAGGAATCTGACAATGCGTTCTGCGGTGGAATCTCTAACAGGTATTGCTTCTAACCAGCGTGTAAAAATATCTTCCACTACTATTATGAACTTATTTTGACTATTTGATCTTTTATATGGGCCCATAACATCAACGCTAACCATTTCCCATGGTATTGTAGGTTGATGAGATTCTAACGGAGCGTTAGGCTGGTTCAAGGTTTTTACTGAGCGGCAGATAAGGCAATTCTGTACATAAGTTGCTATATCTTTATACATACCAGTCCAGTAATAAAGTGATTTAATCTTTTGATAAGTTTCATCCCGTCCAGGATGACCAGCAAAATCTGAATCATGATAATAATAAAGAATTTTTTGTCTGGCACTTTCTGTTACCTCTATCGCTCCGTTATGTCTGTATAATATGGAATCTTCCACGTAAAATTTATCGAAGAACTCAGCATCTTGTTGAGTTATAGGTCCAAATTCAAGAATTGATTGCCATAATTTTCGTTTCTCTTGAGAACATTTGTCATCAGGTTGATGTTGCTTTACGAATTCGAAAGGAGTGGATTCATCAAGAGGTACGATATTATGAACAATAACATTGTCAGTTTCTTCGATGTTGATTTTCTTTAAGGTATTTTCCGAGACAACACTTTTATGATCAGGCAGAAGCATACGCTCGATATCATTTACTTCTGCAGAAATCTCCTTGTCACCAGGAAATCGTGAAAGAAAATCTGGTAACTGGTTCTCAGAACCCTTACAATGTACAATATCAAACGAGAATTCTGATAGAAGTAATGACCAGCGCGTTAATTTTGCCTTTGCATCAGAAAATTTATTTAGCCATGTCAATGCCCTACTATCGGTAACGAGTGTAAAATGGGTGTCTTCTAGGTAAGGTCGGTATCTTTTAATGGCCCAAACTGCAGCTAAACATTCTTTTTCATTTACGTGATATTTTTGTTCTGTGCGATTAAGTCGAGCACTAGCGTATGAAATTACTCGTCGTTCAATATTTTCTCCTAACTGATAAAGAACAGCTCCGATTCCAATGTCACTGGCATCGGTCTGTAAGAAGAGAGGAAGTAAGGGATCTGGTCTGTGTAACGCCAAAGGTTGTGCCAATGCACATTTTATGGATTCGAATGCTTTTTGCTCTTGCTCACCCCACTTCCACTTGTTTTTAGGACATAGTAAATTAGTAAGCGGGACACATAAATCAGAAAGATTAGGAATATATTCTCGTAACCAGTTTACGGTTCCTAAGAAAGACTGAATATCCCTTTTATTTTTTGGCACTAAGAAATTTTGAACTTGTTTTAGTCTATCTGGTTGAGGGGTATTGATTTCTCCCTGTATCCAGTGACCCAGATAATTTAGTGAGTTAGTAACAAAGTTGCACTTTTCAAGTGAAATTTTAAGATTGTGTACAGCTAATCTTTCAAATACCAAACTTAAGTGTCTAATGTGATCTTCGTGAGTGTTAGAATAAATAATTATATCATCAAGATAGACCATTACGAATTTATGAATAAACCCAGTAAACACCTCATGAATCATAAGTTTTTGAAAGGTACAAGGTGCATTTTTTAAACCAAAGGGCATGACTGTAAACTGGTAGTGTCCTCCATCTGGAGTGCTAAATGCTGTCAAGGGTTTTGCCCTTTCTGTTAAGGCGATTTGCCAATAACCACTTCGCAAATCCAGAGTGGAAAAAATTTTTGCCGTTCCAAGTTCTTTCAATGTGTCGTTAATTTTGGGTAGTTGAACACTTTCATCAGCTGTGATAGAGTTAAGTCGTCTAAAATCTACACAGAACCTAGGTTTTTTATTGGGCCTTTCAATAATTACGGGCGACGATGAGAAAGGTGAAAATGATGGCTCAATAACACCTTTAGAGAGCATTTCTGCTATTTGTTCATTAAGAATATTTTTTTTTTCTTTCACTTATAGGGTATGGTTTAATACTGAAACATTGGTCTTTAATTATTCGAATGTCATGTTTAACTGTGTGTGTTATGGACTGTTAAACCGGATCGTGAAATAAGTGGTTAAATTTTTTTAAAATTTCTTGATATGTTTGACGAATGTCTGGTAGCAAGTGATTAATAGGAAAGTGATGAATTACTTCTGATTCATTATTAGAAATAAAAGAAAGAAAAACTGTTGTTCTATGCTCAGTACCTAAATATATACAATTTCTAATAGTATCAAAGATAACTTTGTGCTGGAGAAACCAAGGATAACCCAAAATACAATCATCTTGTAAATTTTCCATTACAAGAAATCTGGATGTAAGCTTTTGTTCGGAAAGCGTGTATGTAATATCATGATAACCTTGAGTATCTGTAACAATATCTCCGCAACCAAATTTCAGTGGAACTTGTAACGTTTTATAACCCCTATTAAAAAATTTAGAATTAATAATATTTACATTGGAGGCTGTGTCTAAAAGAGCCTTGACCTTGTTTAAGCCTAAATGAATAACAATTTTAGGTAGGTTAGTTTTAATTTGATTTATTTGTGTAGTCATAAATGCTGAATTGACGCAGGCCCCATGCTTAATTAGTTTTTTGGAAAAGGAAGAGCAGCCGCTTCATGCTGCCAACTCGTACTACTATGAGCATTTGGCAACACCCCAGTATTATGAATTTTTGGTATAGCTCCTGTATTTCGTGTTTTTTGTTGCTGGTCGTCTTCCTTTTTTAAATTGTATGGGTTTTGTGAGCATTCACTGTGGAAGTGCCATTTATTGTAATAGCGACATCTAGAAGGAGGAACGCTTCCCTGGCTTCGATTAAAGTTACTTTTTCCATTGCCATAAGTTTGATTATACTTTTTTTTATCTGACTCATAACTTATTAAAGTTGAAACTTCCAGTAAATCTCTTTCAATAGCTGTTGTTATTACTGTCAGAGACTCGATAGAATCAAAAGTCATTCCTCTTATTCGAGAACGTATTTCAGGTATAAGTTGTTCTATGAGTAAATTTAACAACAACTCTTCAGAAGCGTTTGTAAAAAGTCGATGAAACAAACATCTCTTCCTTGTAATAAAGATATTTACATCCTCATTTAAGGATTGTAGTTCACCGTATAGTTGGGCTTTAAGCTGAGTAAGATAAGCGACTGAATTAAATCGTTCCTTGAAGTTATTTTTAAACATACACCAAGTTAAAGGAATAGATCTGTAAGTTTCAAACCACTGTAATGCTTTATCTTTTAGGAATTTTGCAGCAAATTCAGTTTTTTGATAATCTGATATATCATTTTCACTAAAATATTTTTCTAGTTTATCCAAAAACGAAATCGGATTTTCGATATAATTTCCAGAAAATTGTATTTTGAGTTCATCGGATTTCTTTAAACTTTTAGCAATAGTTTCTATAGCAGTAAGAAAGGCTGATGTTAAGTCTAGATTTTTATTATCTGAGATTGAAAAGGGCTTTGAATAGTTGTTGCTGAGTTGATTACAAGGTATGTTATTTAAATTTGAACTAGTAAAATTTGTTAAAGTACTACGAATAACTACACTCTCGCCTGTTTCCTCCAATATTTCATATGAATCATAAAATATTTCATCGTCACTATTTTCCGCCATTTTCAGTTAAATAATTACAGAAAGCGGATTCCTACTTTTCCTATAAAACTGCTGTCTCGGTATAAATTTAAACGACAACTTACTTTGGAGGTTGCTGGTCAATCGTGGGTCGTGAACACACCAATTCACCTTCAATAAATCACGTTGGGCGCCATGTTATCGCAAAGGTCTTCACCGACAAAGAAACGCAGTTTTCAAGAATCTACGGAATCCAAACTCTTTGAATGCACTCCTCTGGTTACCAAAAAAAATGTATTCTGCCTGTTTTTTAATATCCTGACAAACATGTCAAACAAACCATCTCCTGGACATTTTTTATAGCCCAGGACTTTTTTTTTCTAAATTACGACAACAGTACCTACAGTGACAGTGGGGGAACAAAATCATATGGGAGTTGTGGTCACCCTAATGGGTGATACCTGTGCATTTCACAATTTATATCAGATGAATAAATTTCCTAATAACAATACTAGATCTTATAATATATTATCTATTGATGTGACCTTGAGCGATGAAGCATTGGTTCCAGCTGATGGTTACCATTCTCCTGCGAGCTTCCAGATTGTAAACTATTTGAATCATTCTAATGTGAGCGGTCCACAGAATGACATTGTTTATTATGATTTTAGGTCGGCTGATTTATCTCTGTTGAATTATTTAGATCAGGTAAATTGGGATGACTATTAAGTATTTTTTTATCCATGCTATAATTCCACAGAAAAAAGTATCCAAAGGAAAATCTCCATTATGGTTCTCCCCAAAGTTAAAGAAGCTGACAATATTGAAAAAACAAGCTCACAAAAAATTTAAAAAATCAGGATTACAAACTGATTATGTCAACTATAGTAAATTACGTTCTGATTGTAAAACTTTATCAAAAAGGTGCTATCAACAGTTTATTGTAAATTCTGAGTCATCTTTAACAGACCATAGAAACATAAAACAGTTCTGGAATTTTGTTAAGAGGCGAAACAGGAATGATTTACCACAATTGCTATTCTTTATTGATAGTCAATGTCATTTGGGACCAGATTTACCTTTTTTTTGCAAAATACTTCCAGTCAGTATACTGATAAGAATATTGATTCTCAAAGTAAACCGTCACTTAATCACATTTCTATATCTGAGTATGTTATTCCTATATCAACCATTTATGAAGAGATGGCTAGTATTGACATTACCAAAGGGACCAGGACCTGATGATATCCCCCCTTCTGTTCTCAGATTTTGTAGTTTTGTTATCTCACGGCCACTTCACATTATATTTAATAAGTCTCTTGCTTCGGGCATATTCCCAGATTTCTGGACACGTATTTTCATGTCTGGTAAACAGAGCAGACATATCCAACTATAGACCCATCTGTAATCTTAGTTCTATTCCAAAGTTGTTTGAAAAAATAAATTAAGTTTATCAATAATAGAACAATTTGGGTTTCTTAGCAAAAAATCTACCGAACTGAATTTACTTGCTTTTGTTGACACATACTTTTCCAAGGCGTTCAACAGGATCATTAACAAAATTTTATTAAATAAACTGGAGACTGCTGGGATCATGGGAACATTATTGCAATGGCTGGCGAGTTATTTATCTGAAAGATTCCAAACTGTTAAATTGAATAATTACAGATCTACAAACATTCCCGATCCATCTGGAGTCCCATTTGGGACCTTTGTTATTTTTATTATTTATAAATGATAACTCAGAATGTTTCAAGTTTGCCAAATTTTTATACTTTGCTGATGATCTAGAGTTCTACCTACCTAGCAGTTTCATCTCTTGAGGAGTGCCTCAGACTTCAGTCCGATCTGGCTAGGCTTGATGAGTGGTGTGCGAATAATGCTATGGACCTTAACATCACACAAAGTGTGACTCGATATTCTTTACTAGGAAGATCAACAGGATTGATTTTCAATATAATATCAAGGGTACACCAGTGTCCCAAGTTGCATCCATTCGAGATCTGGGTGTTATTATGGACTCCACGCTCTCATTTATCAATCACATTGACACAATAGTATCCAGAGCACTTGGTATGCTTTGGTTTATAAAGAGAAACACATCAGACTTTACAAGTATTAATGCTATCAGGTTATTGTACTGTAGTCTTGTTAGGCCTCTGCTAGAATATTACTCTTCATTCTGGAACCCTCAGTATACTTGTCACATTCATAGATTGGAACAGATTCAGAGAAAATTTCTTCGCTACTTAGTATTTAAATAATGTATTCAACGGATAAAAGACTATTCCTATGATTTTGCGGCACTGCGAGAGACATTCTCCTTACCAACTTTGAGAATAAGAAGAGATCAGGCAGATCTGAAATTATTTTTTAAGTTCATTAATTATATGGTTGACTGCCCTCCATTGATTTCAAACATGTTGTTGGCAGTCCCAACTAGAAGCACAAGATCAATAAACAGTTTTCATCAGTACATGAGAACTAATACTGGCCTTCATTCATGCCTAGAGTTTCATGAGGCGCTAATACTTGTGCTGATAGTCTAGAATGTTTTAATTCAAGCTTTTCTAATTTTGTGAGGGTGTTAAAACTTACTGTGACACAAATATCAAAGGGACCGACGCGACGTCGAGTTGATTCTCTGTATGTACTCTGTGCTTTAAGTATGCCAATGTTAAAATATCTGGTCTCTTATCGTTCTGTTTTTACCACTTTTCTTGTAGAGAGGGTGGATGTGTTTGTGACTGTATTGTTTTTTCTATACTTTTCTTTTAACGTGAAAATGAATCAAAATGTAAATTGAATTTCTGTATATTTTAAATATATATGACATTACATTTCTTAACTGACAAAAATTACCTATATCTATGGTAACATGAAATTGAAAGGGCAGAGTAGGCTCCAACATGCCCCCCGCCTTGAAAGAATTTCAATGAAGTTGAATAAAAACAAAATAACACTGAGTCTGTAAAATGTACAATTACAATGTTTGGATAGGTAAAGGACATATATTAGCAACAGCACGACATACTTCTCCATTAGCGGTTTTTAATGTTACTGCACGTACAACACCATCTTGTCCAGGGTGTAAAGCTATCACTCTTCCCAATTTCCAATGTAATGGAGGCGTGTTTTCTTTAATGGTGACTAACCTATTTAATTGAATATTTGGGTTATTAGTTGACCATTTCTGACGACGTTGAAGTTCTGTCAAATAGTCCTTTGACCAACGATTCCAAATATGTTGCCTAATGCTCTGAAGACGTTGAAAACGACTTAGTCTATTGTCTGGAATGTCTTCGTTATTTAATTCTGGTAGTGAAGTAAAAGTTCTTCCAATAAGAAAATGAGCCGGTGTAATAGGACTGATATCATTTGGATCAGAACTTGCAGGATGCAGCGGTCGAGAATTTAAAATTGATTCAACTTGTACTAATAAGGTCAGAAAGTCCTCATACACAAGAAGAGCATTTTGAATAACTCTTTTGAGGTGAAATTTTAGCGACTTAACGCCGGCCTCCCAAAGGCCACCAAAATGAGGTGAGTAAGCTGGAATGAATGTCCAGTTAATTCCTTCATTTGAGCAAAATGTAGTAAATGAATTATTCTGTTTTAAAAAATTTGAAATTTCATCTATTTCATTCTTAGCACCAATAAAATTGGTTCCATTATCGGACATTAGTCTAGCAGGCTTACCTCTTCTAGCTATGAAACGTCTAAAGCATGCTATAAATGAATGTTTTGTGAGATCAGTAACAATCTCCAAATGAATAGCTTTAGTAGTGAGGCAAACAAATAAACATACCCAAGCCTTTAATTTTTTGCAACCCCGACCAAGTCTGTCTTTGAGGATAAATGGACCTGCGTAATCAACACCGGTTGCATAAAACGGAAAAGTTGACGTGACTCTTTCCTTAGGCAGATCACCCATGAACGGAGGATTACATTTTGGATTAACACGAAAACATATTACACAATTATGTACAGTTTTGCGTGCCACATTGCGACCGCAGATAGTCCAAAATCTTTCTCTTACGGCGGCAAGAAGATGTGAAGGGCCGGTGTGAAATAATTTATTATGCATATCCTGGAAAACTAAACTAGTAAAATGATCCTTTTGAGGTAATAAAATTGGATGCTTTTGGTAAAAGTCTAACTGTGAAAATTTTAATCTACCCCCAACTCTAAGAATTCCTTTATCTAAGAATGGAGATAAAGTATGAATTTTACTTTTTCTTGAAACTTGTTTTTCCGTTTGTAACTGAGCAATTTCTGATGCGAAATGTTTTTGCTGAACCAATTTTACTAAAAGGTTGAGTCCAGAGTCGAACTCAGATGGTGATAAAGGACCTGATATCTTAGAGTTTCTAGAAATACAGTTATTAATAAATCGAAGGCAGTATGCTGCAACGCGTTTCAATTTATTTAGACTTGAGTAATTCTCAATTTTAAAAATAGGAGAATTTGAAATGACAGTGTAAGATTGCATTGTATCTTTTAAATCAGGTAGAACATCCGAGGGAGTTGATAATGACAGAGGCCAGTCGTGTTGAGGAAGAGATAACCATTGAGGACCATGCCACCAAAGTTGTGAGGTTAATAACGAATTTGGATTTGTTCCCCTAGATAAAAGATCAGCAGGATTATCTCTGGTACCAACATGATGCCAGGATTGAATATTTGTCTTGGATTGAATTTCCGAAACTCTGTTAGCTACAAAGATTTTCAAGAGATTTGGAGGAGTATTAATCCAACCAATAACTATTGTAGAGTCAGTCCAGTGAAAAATGTCATTAAATGATGAACGAAAGGATGTTTGAACCTTATGTGAAAGTCGTGCAGCTATTAAAGAACCACATAGTTCTAATCTTGGTAAAGTAACTACCTTCAAAGGAGCTACCTTTGTTTTTGCACTTAAAAGGTGTACATACACTGTGCCTAATACATCAACACTTCTAATAAAAGCACATGCGCCGTACGCTCTTTCACTGGAATCTGAAAAAACATGAAGTTGCATGTGAATAGGAGATTGACATTTAACATGTCTAGGTATGTCGAAATTATTAAGATACTTAAGCTCATTTTGAAATCTAAGCCATCTTGTATGAATATCTGCAGGAACTGATTCATCCCATGAAAGTTTTTCTAGCCAAAGTTTTTGAAGAAACATTTTAGCTACAATAGTGCAAGGACTTAATAATCCAAGTGGATCAAATATTTGTGCAATGATTGATAAAATGATACGTTTGGTAACTTTTGTTGAAGTTAATGAATTATTAATATTGTACATTAGATGATCTGATTGAGAACACCAGAAAAGACCAAGGGTTTTTGTCTTTTCATTAGACCCTAATTGCAAAATATTTAAATCTAATGAAGAATCCTGAACGTGGATTAAAAGCTTTGGATCATTTGAAATCCATTTGCGAAGATCAAAACAACCTTGTTTTAGTATGTCTGAAACTTGTTTACAATATAATGATAATTCATCAATTGAATCTGGGCCAGTAAGTAAATCATCCACATAGAAATCGTTTTGAATAATTGTCGATGCCATTGGATATGAAACTTCATTTTCACTGGCCAACTGAAATAGTGGCCTTATTGCTAAAAAGGGTGCAGCTGATGTACCGTATGTTACAGTATTTAACTGATAAACTGCAAGCGATCGAGTTGGATCAGAACGCCAAAATATTTGCTGAAGACATCGTTGAGAGGGATTTACTAAGATTTGGCGATACATTTTACAAATATCAGCACTTACTACATACCTATGTTCTCTAAATCTAATAAGAATTTGAAAAAGGTCATTTTGAATAGTAGGGCCGACCATTTGAAGATCATTAATGGCACACCCTGTAGAAGAAGGAAATGACCCATCAAAGACTACTCTCAACTTTGTACTTAAAGATTCTTCTTTTAATACACCATGGTGGGGTAAAAAGAACTGAATATGTTCTGATGATGATTCGGTAACCTTAGACATATGACCTAATGATTCATATTCGATCATAAATTTGACATAAGGTTCCCTTAGAGCGCTATTACGTTGTAGTTTACGCTCTAAATTATAGAAACGTTTGAGAGCTTGCTCGCGGGAATCTCCAAGTTTTGTTAGTGAACTTTTCAAAGGAATGTTAACAATGAAACGGCCATTTAAGTCACGTTTATGAGTTGAAACGAAAATTTGTTCACAATCCCTTTCTTCTGCTGAATATGATCTATCCTCGGAACAATCCACAATTTCCCAAAAACGGGATAGTTGATTTTGAATATCAGTATATCGCCCCCCGCCTTGAAATGACATTTCAATGTTTTTTGAAAGGTTGCAATACATATGAGATTTCTTTTCCATAGTTTTATTTGCTATAGAGTTATTGTATAGGGACCCTGAAATTATCCAACCGAATTTGGTTTTATGAAGGATAGGTAAATTGGGACCCAACTGTATTTGGCCAATGGAAAGTATAGACCAAAATAACTCGGCTCCTATAAGAAGATTGATGGGCTTTGGAGAATAAAATTCTGGATCTGCTAATTGTATATTTGAAGGGATGGATACTAAAGATGTATTTAGCTTCTGATTGGGCAAATAATCACATATGAATGGCATAATGAGACATGAAAGTGACGTTGAAAATGCGTTATGTTTGGAAAATATTTGAATTTGACATTGAGTCTTGATTTTAGATTCTACCTTTGTGATACCAGAAACCGTAATGTTGATATCTTGTGTTTTAATTCCCAAAGCAGTAGAAAAATTTGCACATATGAAATTAGATTGACTTCCTGAATCGAGAAGTGCACGACAATCATGGCGATTTCCTTTGTTGTCCATAACTTCGCAAACAATTGTGGATAATAAGACTTGCTTTGAATTTGAATTAACACTGCATAATGTTACATTATCTGTATTTTGAGTAGGACTATGCAACAAAGTATTGTGTTTAGCGGAACAAGTTTTACAACCACCGAAATTGCATTGATCAAGTTGATGACCTGAATTCAGACAGTTTATGCATAGTTTTGAAATTTTCACTAATTCTGTTCGCTCGGGTATGCTCATTTTTAAAAATTTGTTACAATTAAATAACCTATGATTATTTGAATGGCATGCCTGACAAACGCGAACTGAAGAATGGAAAGCCTTTTGAGACTTGTTTTTAGATACTGATGTTGAAAAGGAAGAATGACTCTGATTTGTTTCCAACTGTTTATCTTCAATTTTTTTTAACATTTGGGATTTTTGTTTAAAAAAAAACAATAAATCTTCTAAGGTTGGTTTATCAGAAAATGATTTGTTCTCCCATTCTCTCGTTGTAGTTGGGTCTAACTTCGTAGTAATGTAATAAATTAATAATGTATCCCAATACTCAGTTGGCTCACCAAGAACCTTTAGTGAACGTAAGTGCATTTTAACATGATCAACAATATGTTTAAGTGCTTTAGAAGATTCTTTCTTGATTGAATCAATGTTATATAAAGCTTTGGCATGTTCATGCAATAATGCCCTTTTATCAGTGTATTGATCACATAATAAATCCCAAGCTATAACAAAATTATCATTTGTAAGTTGAATATTTGCGATAGTCTCAAAAGCTTCACCACTTAGTGCAGATTTTAAATAGTGAAATCTTTGAATATTTGAAATGTTTGAATTATCAATAATTAATGCCTTGAAGCTATCTTGAAATTGAAGCCAATCGCATGGTTCCCCTGAAAATGTGGAAAGATTTATCAATGGCAATTTGATACCTGAGAAATCGTTTTGAACATTATTATTGATGGTTGGTTGACTATGGTTTGAAACTGAATTATTTTCAAAACTAGACTCAGTATTCAAGATCATAAATTTTTGTGCATGTGAAAGAGTTGCATAAAAACTATTTTCGAATTCTTCCCTAGCTGAAAATTCTGTTTGAATGTTAACTGTATCAACCAAAGCATCAATTTGATTTTGTATTTCTGTAAATTCATTTATTAAATTTTCAACTCGATTGTAACGACGACGAAACTCTGTAAAATCTGTTTCTTGAACATTCGATTGACATTTTGAGAGAAAATTTTGAAAAATCGTTAATCGAGTTTTAATGCTACCACGATTAGCATGCAACTTTTTTAGATCCATCTCAGAATAGCCTGAAAATGGACGTATCTAGATACTGAATGCAATTAAAGAATATAAAAATGAAGAATAAGAAAATGCAATTAATTGTGTATGAGACCTTGAAAACCTAATACAAATTAAATCAATATTCTTTGTATAATGACTAAGAGGACTGTGAAGTTTACCAAAAGACCGGCTGCAAATCTTGATGGTGTCCTGTACTTAATGGATGGTCAGAAATTTGATAGCTTTAAGTAGAACGCTGTAATGTGATGAATGCTGCTTGCATACGTAGTTCAGCTGAAGATTGCTTGAACGTGGGCTCTGGCGATTTCTGACTGATGAAAATCCAAAATTCCTGATTCACTGACTTATGGTGAACCTGAATTATTGGAGTTGAATTATGAATACTTTGTAATTAAATGGGACTGTAATCCGCGCTTGGAAGGACCAAATGGATGTGTTTGTGACTGTATTGTTTTTTCTATACTTTTCTTTTAACGTGAAAATGAATCAAAATGTAAATTGAATTTCTGTATATTTTAAATATATATGACATTACATTTCTTAACTGACAAAAATTACCTATATCTATGGTAACATGAAATTGAAAGGGCAGAGTAGGCTCCAACAGAGGGAAATAAAACAAAAATAAAAAAATTGATTCTTATATTAATAAATTCACAGTAGATATTATAATAATAAATACAATACGTAAATGTATAGCAACTAAATCTATTGAAATGCGCAGATTTAAAATTCAAAAATTGTTGAAAATGAAGATTATGAAAAATTATTGGACTCTTCTTAAGAACAAATTTATCACAAATTTAATATTATGATATTGATTGACACTAGACAACTATTTGGGTCATGTAATATTAAAAAATAATAATAATATCGCCTTTACAGGTGAGCTAATAAGTTTTCAAAATAATAGTGTGTGTTAGAATCGGAAAGTTTTCTTACTACAATGTGTTTCGAATAAAGATTCAAAGCACTGTTTAATTTCGTAAACAGTTGAATATACAAATATACATATAATTATGTTAAATAATATTGCATAGGACAGTCCAAATAATGTTGACCTTTCTACTATTTTCCAGATTGTATATACATTAAAAAGCATACCACTCTAATAATTACAAAAAAAATAATTCTGTTACATACCTTCAATAGTTATTTATGAAACCAGTTACGAAATGTTTTATTTTATTACATAAAACGGCATTTCGTAATGTGTTACATACAATATTTTTTCTAAATTATATAGGAAATGAGGGTAATTCGGAATACTGTTGGTAATTTGGAATACTTAATTATTGATGGAATGCGTGGGCCATCTCATTAAAGATGGCATAAACCACTAGCTTAGTATGCGTTTAGTGGACAACTGCTTTTCTAGTTACTTTGATTGATGTTGGAGGGCAAACACATGTGGAAAATTTATTGTGGTTAAAACTTTTTAAGTGGAAATTAAATCGGCAATCATCGCATCCATTTTTGTTTTTAATTTAACTTTCATTGGTTCCTCAGGTAAATAAAGGCTTACATTTTGAGTTGTTAATTATATTTAAAGGTGTTTCTATCGCGAAACAAAAATATTTTGTCTATGCGGAAGCCGCACGTCATTCGCGAGGGCCCTTGGATTCACAAAAGAACGTATGGATGAGTTCTATAATCTTTTAGAACAAGTCTACGAAAAAAAGGAGTTTACGGCTGATTAAATTTTCAATGTAGACGAAACAGGTAGAGTACGATTCAACTAAGAAAAAGCCACACACATCATACCTGACAAAGGCCGCAATAATTTGCCTCTCTCTCAGGTCCATCCCATTTAAGCGTCAGTGGCGTTTTGGCGATTTTTTTCGTTTTTCTAATATAGAGATACAATTGCTTAATAATTTGGCAACGCTGTAAGACTGCCGCATGGTCCTGAATATAATTCGAACAGAAGCTATCGCGTAAACATGGATCCCTTATTATTGTGAGCCAAACTTCGGCGTTGCCAAGCTTTTACTTACGAACAAAAATACGGGTTCATCGGAAGAAAGTGAAGACAGCGAGAGTACTATACTCTGTTTTTAAACTAGGAGGAGCGAATTGAAAAGACGCATTTACACAGGGAAAAGTAACTAGATTTGTTACTAAGAGCGAGTTTCGAAATATAGTCGTGTTCAAAATTTATGAAATAATTATCTTTATCGGTCTTAGTCGGTGAACGGCCAATGAGCGGTTAAGAAACGAATAAATGTCATAGAAGTAATTTTTTAATTGGTCCCAGACAACGGTCGCAAATTTCACATTATTGTGATCTGAAATGTGTGTCTAAAACGAAATGTCACTGTCAAATTAAAGTCAATATGGTTGTTGATTGATGTCAGAAATACTTTTTTCTTGCTTTTGAAATCGATTTTTTGAGAATAACTATGATCTTTTTAAAATGGATATTAAATATTTAAGAAAATTGTTAATGGAATATCCAGATGTAGCCAGGTTAGTATAAAATATAAAGATCTGTTTACATTTTTAAGGATATATTTGTTATAGGTATAAAAAGTAAAAGTTAATCAGTGAATGACAAGTGGATCACACAGTAACTGGTATCTCTTCTATGAGTAATGTGGATATTATGGCTTATTTATTGTTAACCCATGGTTAATGCGCTAGAGGGCAAATAAAGGCATTCAAAAGTTTACAGGCCTATGAGTCAGAATTTGTTTTGAAAACTGGAACCAACATTTTCATAACACTACATGTCAACATATATTTTTTAAAGTGAACTATTCATACATACCTATGTATTAATTTTAAGTATGTTTAAAATATTTTTTGTGAAAGTAATGTTAACTCATTGTGCCAAATTAAGATTATCCCTAAAGTAGTAGATGGTGTTTTAAATGTTATAACAATTTTGTAAATAGTTTTATTCTATTCTAATAAATAAAATTTGCTTGAATATTTAGTTACATTTTAATCATTTTGGTTAGAAATTCATCAATTTTTAGTTTTAAAAAATCAGTAATAAAATTATTTTTTTCTAAAATACTTCGGAATTCATCTCTTCATGATAATCTCCCATCTTTTTACCTTCAAAAACCAATAATGCATTTTCTACAAAACCAGAATCAGCATGTAAAATAATGAGGTGTCTTCCCTTTCTTGTAAGGCTTTTCAGGAATTGCTACCTTTAATAGTACTCAGTGTAGAAGGATCCATAATTGTAGATTTTCAATACAATTGCTTACTGAAGAACTATTATTTACGAAATAAAGTAAAAAACGTAATGGATGAGATATCAAATTATAAAATGTCAGAACTGCCAACAATATCAATTATTAGCCGATAATCATGCTAAAAAGTAATGTGTGAAACTGACTGTAATCTGACCAATCAGAAGGCTACAGACTTGCCAACTTAAATTCAAATCGCTCCTCTTAGTTTAAAAACAGAGTATAATAGTTCATTAATGGACGAACTAGGATGTACTCCTCTAGTTTCGCTTTTTGCACTAGTTGCATAAATAACTATTATTTTAATTGTAATAAAAATCTTAAATTACAAAATTGTGTTGCTATTTTTATTTACTTCCCACTGAATGTTTTGCAAGTCTAAAGTCGAAAAATATATGTAATGTTATTTTAGTTTAGTTATTTAGGTAATATACAAATGTTTAAATCATTAAAATTTAACTTTTTAATCCAATAAATGTTTTTTGTTGGGAAACTGCTTTAATTCTTATTTAAATAAGAGCTTACGCCACTGGTATATCGATCTGGAGCAACGGAGAAGGAATATTTTAAAGTGAGGCAGACGATGACTAGTTGATGACGCCCGTGGCTTTTTCTAAGTTGAATCGTACTCTATGTCTATAGTCCAGAGCAAATATCCAAAAATTATTGCTAGACGCGGTAAAAAGCAAATTGGCGCAATTACGTCAGCGGAAAGAGGTTCTCTCATTACAGTGGTGGAATGTATGAGCCCAGCTGATATATTTGTACCGCCAATGATAATCTTTCCAAGAAAAAACATGACAGACACTTTAATGAGGGGCGCACCTTTAGGTTCAATACGCAAAGCACATCCGTCTGGATGGATTCAAACTAATCTATTCACACAGTGGTTTGAGCACTTTATTGCATACACAAAACCATCTGAAAAATCGCCAGTCTTGCTAATTTTTGACGGGCATTATAGCCACACAAAAAATATAGGTATTGTTGACATGACAAGGGATAATCACGTCACGCTGTTGTCGCTACTCTCTCATTGTACCGTAGACTACGTCTAAGCATTGTACTCACAAGGTAAAGCCTTTAGACAAATCATTTATGGGCCCTTTAAAGTGATATTATAGTGAGGAGGTACGGATATGGCTTCGTGAAAACAATAGGCCTTTAACTGTATATGACATTGTCGAATTGTTTGGAAAGGCGTATCGCAAGTATCAAACCGGCGAAATAGCGATTAACGCTTTTAAAATAGGTGGTATCTACCCTTTTAACAGACATGCCTTTAGTGAAGCAGATTACTTTGCTGCAAAACAGGAGGAACAATTATAAAACATCACCGTCAACAATTAAACCAAAGTGACGTGTTAACCGCAGATGAAGCTGTATCCTCCGTAAACAAGGGTGACCAAAAATCATGCATTGAAGCAGAGCTCGAAGCTGAATATTCTACAGAACAAGGAATACCGAGTCTCTCTTCAAAAAGCGTTTCAACAGAACCAGGAATACAACAGTTAGCAAGTAGCTCTGGTTTGTGTGTGACGCCATCTGATATTTCACCAGTGCCATTACCAAAGAAGCGAAATTCCAATAGAGGTCGAAAAGCAACAAAATCAACAATAGTCTCTAGTTATCCATACAAAAGAGAACTTGAGGAGACTGCAAAGAAAAAACCACCAAATAAGGTGGTAAAATTAACTTTGAGTAAGACTATTGTAATGAAGTCAATTTTCATTATTATTATTAATTAATTTCGGGCATTAATTTCGATTTTCAATTAATTTCAACTTGGTGGATAGGCCCTGTATATCATCCGTATTACCACTGTTCGAAAGCATCGAGATACCCTACCTGCGCGCGCGACCATGGTGGGATTTTCTGATGTGGAAGGGCATGCGACGATTGAACCAGGTTCGAAATTGAATTAAAAATTTGACTTGCTTTTACACCGTGAAATCGAATAGTCGAGTAATTAATACGATAGATACATTTCCGAAATTTATTTCAAGCCGCGATTTTACCGATAGGTAAAGTTTGTTGTTATTGTTTTTATAATTTTTTTTCTTGTCCGAGACTTTAAGCCGTGCTATTTGAAACCGATTTAATTTGATTTATTTTTAAATAACAATATTCCGTGTTGAGTTAGGAATTGGAATTTGTTTTGATTAAGAAATACTTTAATTTATTCTTGTTAGAATACACCGTTCTTTATAAATTTCATTTTAGTTTATTTAAAGTCTTAACCGTTAGTCAATTTATTTTTCATTTGATTGTAAATATAGTCGTATAGTTAATTTTTCTTACTACTGGAAATTTATGTGAATAAATTATAAATTTAATTTTAGTTTATTTAAAGTCTTAACCGTTAAATAATTTATTTTTCATTTAATCGTAAATATAGTCTTATAGTTAATTTTTCCTACTGCGGGAAATTTCCGTGAACAAATAATACAGTTTATTAAAAACATTATCCAATACATAATTGATTGGAACTGTTTGGGAATTGTCTAATGTTTTGATTGGTTATATTTGTAGAATTGCGACGAGACATTTTCTTTTGTTTTATCCTCCGAACTGCAAATTTTAAGAGAATTTAAATAGCATCATTCCCTGTGTGAAGCGGCTCGTGATTACGATCACTTCATCCAGAGATAAGGTGTTATCCCGGTTATTAGTTTATTTTATATCTAAAAATTCATTTTCGTAAGTCTCCGTTATTTCAACAGAACTAAAATAGTATCATTCTCCTGTCTGAAGCGGCTCGTGATTACGATCACCTGCAACGGTTAAAACCGTTTTCGTTATTTGGACCCAAACATTGTAACGATCGGAACCGTTTTCGTTATTTTGAAACCAACATCTCTACACAAAGTATATCATTAGTTACTTGCTGCGATTACAAAAATATGTCAAAATTGGAAACATTACTTTTATTTGCCACTTATTTATTTATTTATTTATTTACTCTACCAATTATTTTAAAGTGTATATCTAAAAATGTACCTAAGATTTCTTCTTTGCTTACTTTTTTCCTTGTAAATTAGCAACTCAAACTGCTGACACGAAGTTTCGTTTTCGTTAATTATTGTAAATACGGACCTGGCATTTATATATTGAACGCAACTGACGTTTTATGTAAATTTTAATCTAATTTGTATATATTCTAACTGTTTAGGAGATCACCATGCTCTGAATTTTTATTTGCTATCATCTCACATGCAAAGACAAAAACACCACTGTAGGTATATCTAATTATCAGGGATTTGATTATATAAATTAACACGTCGGTTCCCGTAAGAGTCAACTAAGTAATAAGGAATATTTTTCGTTATAATTCTTTAAAAAATACAAAATTAAATAATCAAAAATTTTTGATTATTGCTTAAACTATTTATTTGTTGCTATTGATTTATTTCTATAGTTACAGAATACAAAAAAATATAATCCAATCAAATAAAATTTTGAGAGAACGAAAATGTTAAAAGTTCTTTGATAACTGTAAATAATGGTAGAGGGATTTATAATAAATAAAAAGAATAAATGCAACCTGAGGAGGAGTTGAAGGAAAGTTTTAAGGGGTTGAAACTGGATGAAAAACAAAGAAACAAAACAAAATATATAATGCAAAAAATGTAGATCAAGCAAAAATATACAGATTTTGTAGTAGTGACTTTTTAAGATAACCTCAAAATTTTCGATAAAAAAGCTAAATTTTCTTTTTTCGTTTTTTATTTTTCATTTCTCCAAAAATAATTTAATTTTTAAGAAATTTGGTCATTTAATGTCTTAAATAAACACAATTTTTTTTTAAATAAAAAATTCAAAAGGTTTTAAGATATTAATTTTTTTCGATTCAAATTTTTCTTTTTAAAAGAAATTCTACGGTAAAAAATTATCGTACAAAGTTCTTCAGGTACTAATTTTTTTCGTTTTGACATGTAGTTTATAATAAAATAAAAAAAAATTACAATAACAATGAATTATTCCTTAATTATTGATATAATTTGTTTAAATTTAAAAAAAAACTGATTGTACCATATGGAAAAAATATAAAAGCAATTGTTTTATTTTTAGACCAGAATTCTTATTTTTTTATACATAGTATTGTTACAAACATTTAAGTCGAATGATTAAGATTCAGACAAATAATTACCTCATGAACTTTTTTTTTAATTTTGATGTATTCATAGATGTATTTAAAGTGCAGATTTTTGATATCAAAATGAATGAAAAAAAAAAAAGAAATAAATTTAACAAGTCAATCTTGATGTTTTTGCCAAAATTATTTGATCTTATTCATCCTCCGACCCTTGATTGAAATAGTTTTCTTGCTCATCTTTTTCAGGAATCGTCGAATGTAAAAAAAATATCGTTGTTGTTGGCGAAGAAATTGATCTTTTGGTTCTATTAAATCAATTAAATTCCACCAATGCAAAATTGTATTTTCTTAAACCAGGTACAGATAATATCTTAATGTATTTGTCAAAAAGTTTTCACAATACTGGTTGTGATACAACATCCGCGTTTGCAGGCAAAGGTAAAAAACGTCATTTAATTGGCTGATTTATTACACTACCGAGTTGAGAAAATTGGTAAAACATTTTTATCAGAATAACACAGAACCAAACGCCATTGCTTAAAATGGCTCTACATTAATTACATCTATTTACAAATGCACGAATCGGGAATTATCTCTGGATGATTTGAGATTTCAATAATACAAAGTATTGACAGCAAAATCTACTTTTAAGTTAGAAAAGTTACCACCAACTGTTTACCAATTTAAAAGATGCATGTATCGAAAACATGATCTGCGATGTACCGAGTTATGTACAAAGTGTCACGGTTCAAACAAAAACCCAAATTTCGTGGTGAGGAAATGCATAGTTGCCAAGTTATAGATCATTTAATGTTCACTTTAGTATAGACGAAATCAGTTATGGTGAAAATGTTATAATGGGAACGCTCGACATAGTAACGACTAAACAAAAAACCGAATCCCGTGGTAAGGAAATGCATAATTGGCAAGTTACAGGTCATTTAATTTTCACTGTAGTTTAGCTGAAATCGGTTACGGAGAAACCGTTACCATAGGAACACTTGTCGTGGAGTCGACTAAACAAAAAACCTAAATCCGGTGGTGAAGAAATGGGCAGTTGCCTCTTATATTTAGATTAACTCCTAACATATTCTACTCTAAACCAACAAGAAACAAAAACATACACGTATTCTAACGCAATCTAAAGGAGGCCTAACATTGGATCAATTTCGATTTTGTTGCAATATCCTCTCCATAAATACTCGCATAATCTATCTGCGAATTCTTATTCAGGGACATGTTGACCCCAAAAAACTCTATTCTTTGAACATAGGTAACATCTGCAACCACAAACTCTTTACTGTGATTAACAGTTCTATGATGGTATCCTTATTCAGAAAGTCTAGAGTGCCCCTTCCACTGGTCAGAATGGATAGATAATTGATCCAAGTTCAACATGCTGTACTTGGCAACAAGGCATTTTTTCACTACGGGATTTAGGTTTTTGTTTGGTCGTTAGCATGACAAACGTTTCCATGGCAACAGTTTGTCCCACTCCTCCCACCCACCTCCTAACCACTACTTGGCAAATACGCATTTCCACACCACGAGATTTGGGTTTCTGTTTAGTCGTTACCACGACAAGTGTCTCCTTGGCAAGAGTTTCTCCGTAACTAATTTCAGCTAAATTAAATCATCTGTAACTTGGCAACCACGCATTTCCTTACCACGGGATTTGGTTTTTTGTTTAGTCGTTACTATATGTCAAGCGTTCCCATTATAACAGTTTCACCATAACTGATTTCGTCTGAACTAAAGTGAACATTAAATGATCTTTAACTTGGCAACTATGCATTTCCTCACTACGGGATTTGGGTTTTTGTCAATGAAGTGGAGAGGGGTAGAATGATAACTGTCAATGAAAAAGTCTGGACACTATGCACAATTTCGTTTTGCACATTTTGTAAACAAAATTCAGGGACGGTTTAACATTTTGTGCAACAATTATAAAATAGTGCATCGAAAAATAATTAACAAGTATAATTTAATACTAAATCGGAATAAAAGCATAAAAAATCATAAATATAAGCAAGATAACAAAGAATTGACGCCAAAAAAGCTTACAACAGCCAAAACACAAATAAAAAACAGAGCTGAACATGAACATAATCGCTGAATAAAGTCGATTCTGGAATTTGTTTACAGTGCTTTAGGGCAACCTCTCCTTGTCATTTACGTGTGTAAGAGTGGAAGGCTGAATCACGCATAATTTCTACACTCGTGATGGATGCGCAGACGGTACCTTATCGTTCTACCCTCTCTACTTCTTTGGTTTTTGTTTAGTCGTTGACTTGACAAGCGTTTCCATGGCAACAGTTTCTCCATAACTGATTTCGGCTAAACTAAAGTGAATATTAAATGATCTATAACTTGGCAACAACGCATTGCCTCACTACATGATTTGGGTTTTTGTTTAGGCGTTGGCATTACATGCGTTTCCATTGCAACAGTTTCTTTATAACTGATTCTGGCTAAACTAAGGTGAACATTAAATGATCTATAACTTGGCATCCTATGGGATTTAGGTTTTTGTTTAGTCGTTGACATGACAAGCGTTTCCATGGCAACAGCTTTTCCATAGTTGATTTAGGATAAACTAAAGTGAACATTGAATGATCTATAACTAACGTGACAACTACGCATTTCCTCACCACGAGATTGGGGTTTTTGTTTAGTCGTTACTATGACAAAAGCGTTCCCATGGCAACAGTTTCTCCATAACTGAGTTCGGCTAAACTTAAGTGAACATTGTATGATCTATAATGTGGCAATTATGCATTTCCCCACCACGAGATTTGGGTTTTTGTTTAGTCGGTAACATGACATGCGTGCTTAGGGTGAGATTACAGAACGTCTGCAACTTTGCAGATCTGCAAATATGGCGGCAACTTTGAAAATCTGCAAATATGACTGACTTACACATGCAAATATCAAGTTTTCGTATTCCAAATTTGGGTTTGGGGTTGTTGGGGGTAATAAACCACAATAAATTTGCGAATTTGCAGATATTTTTTGGAATACTTGCATTTGTAAGTCCGCCATATTTGCAGATTTGCAAAGTTGCAGATCTGCAAAGTTGCAGATGTTCTGTAATCTCACTCTTAGGCAACATTTTTTGCATAACTGATCTCAGCTAAAAGAAATTAAACAAAAACCGTAATCATCTACAACTTGGCAACTACGCATTTCCTCACTATGGGATTTGGGTTTTTGTTTACTCATAGCCATTACAATTGTTATCATGACAACAGTTTCTGCATAACAGATTTCGGCTAAACGAAAGTTGAGCCCAAGATTGACCTAGTAAATTTATTTTTTCACCCATTTTGACATCAAAATTCTGAATTTTAAATACAGATTCATCAAAATTTTAAAAATGTTCATTAGGTAATCGATTTTATAAAAAAAAGATTGTCTGAGTCTTAATCATTCGGCTTAAATGTTTGTAGCAAATACAATATACAAAAATAAGAATTGTTAAAAAATAAAAACAGTTTCTTATGTATACATACCGTCAAGTTGGGTGACTTGAGACTGCCTGGTGACTTGAGACAAAACTTTAGGTATTTATGAGAAGGGTTGGCAATACCGCAGATTGTACTGGAATTCATTTTCCACGCGGTATTCATTCACGACAAGTCTATGCAAGTTGTTTTTATAGTTTTTGCTGGTTAATTAAGAAGGTAAGTGCGGTTTTAGTATTTTATTGTAAGAATAGGGTTTGTGGGATTTATAGGTATGTTAAAAAACTTTATGTATGTAGTCCAAACTGACAAATTTATGGGAATGGTCATATTTTACATTGATGTTAGTGTATATGGGAAGTAATTATTGATATATACATTTTTGTTAACATAAACAGTTTTTTTGATTTATATAAGAAAATAAAAAATGGGATTTATAGGGGCGAGTTGAGACGTGTATCAAGTCACCCCAGGGGTAATTTGAGACATGTCTCAAGTCACCCTAATTAAATAATACGTGTTCATTTTGCAGGTATTTACAAGAATGGGTCGATACAAAAAAAAAGTAGGCGCCAACTATAGAAGATATGACGAAAAAGATTTAGAACTTGCAGTAGCTGAAAGAAATAGAGGTGTTTCATTGAGAAAACTTCAAAGGAAATATGGTATTTCAAAGGATACGATAGATCGAAGAGCAAAAGGACGTCATATGAAAAAGGCAGGTGGACAAACTGTTTTCACGTCAGAGGAAGAAAAGAAGATGGTGGATAACATTCAGTTAGCCAGTGTCTGGGGGTTTCCACTAACATCTATTGATGTAAGGTACTTGATTAAGTCGTATTTAGATAGTTCTGGTAGACAGGTATCAAAATTTAAAAAGAATTTGCCAGGAAGAGAATTTATGAGAAAGTTCATTGAAAGGCATAAGGATATACTCTCACAACGCTGGTGTGAAAATATAAAACGGGCACGGGCAAGTGTTAACAGGGAGGTAATAAATAAATATTTTGACGAGCTGGAAGTAAGTTTGCAAGGGGTTGAACCAAATGCAATGGTCAATTATGATGAGACAAATATAACTGACGATCCTGGAAAAACCAAGGTACTTGTCAGAAGAGGTGCAAAACACGCACATCGTATAATGGACAACTCTAGAAGCAGCCATTCCATCATGTTTGCTGGATCCGCATCGGATGAACTTCTGCCACCTTACATAGTTTATAAGGCCGAAAATTTGTATAAAACTTGGACAGAAAATGGCCCTGCTGGTGCTAGATACAATAGGTCAAAGAGCTCCTGGTTTAATGAAGCGATTTTCGAGGATTGGTTTAAATCTACGGCGTTACCGTATTTTAAAAAACTCCCCATTGAGTCGCCAAAAGCTGTAATAGGCGACAATCTTGCCAGCCATATTTCACAATCCGTAATTGACTTATGCAGAAAATATAATATTCGATTTATCCTGCTACCTCCAAACAGTACCCACATCTGCCAACCCTTAGACGTAGCATATTTCAGACCACTCAAAAGCGCATGGACAGATGTTCTTTTAAATTGGAAATTGAAGCATCGGGGGGTAGTACCGAAAGATACTTTTCCCAGACTGCTAAAAAATTGTTTGGATCAACTTGATGTAGACAACAAGACATCAGCAAATCTCATAGCTGGATTCCGTGGAAGTGGAATTTATCCAATCAACAGAAACAAAGTACTAGATAAGTTGCCACCGAGCTTAGAACAGCCAAATGATGAAAACAATTTTGTAGTGTCAATAGATAATGCTTTTCAAGTCTTTTTAAGCAATCTATATACGAAGGAAACAGTAACCGGTACGAGGAAAAGAAAAAAAATTCTAATCGAGCCTGGAAAGAGTGTTGAAAATACTACTCTAGAGAGTGTTGAAAATACTACTCTAGAAGAAGTAGAACAGACGGTAAATGAAAATGGAGTCCATGGAAACCAGGAAGAAATTGAAGAAGAGCTACCTGATTTTACTCAATTTAATAACCCGACACCGTCAACATCAAAAGCAAAACCTATTATTTCTCGAAAAAATAAAAAAAGCATAGATTCCTCCAGTGACAGTAATGATTCCTTTTCCACGCAATCGTCATATGATAGCCCTGAAGATTTTGAAGAAGACGTGGATATGGTTGATCCTTCGGATATAAAAGTTGATGACTTTATTTTGGTGCAATTTTCATATGAGGCTCCCCATAAGCCAGCTATTTTGAAGAAATTCATTGGACAAATTATTGAACTAAAGCCGGATTTAGTTTTGTGTAAATTTATGCGCAAATCACCACAAGGAAAAAATATTTACGTATTTCCAGATATTGAGGACGTCACAGATATTAATAAAAATCAAATTCTGTCAAAGCTGGTTCCTGTGTTTGTTCGACGAGGAAGATTTACTTTTTCTATTGAACTTTAAAAACCTGGCACAATTGTTTAAAACATTTTTTTTTTTCGTTAAAATGAGTTTTTTATTTGTTTTTTAAGAGTTATGTTTTATTTAGATTAGTTTCTACCAAAGTTTTTCAAGTTCCTACTTATTTTTTAAGAATTAAAACTTTAGTTTTGTATTAAAAATGTAAAATGTTTAAAATAATTATATTTTTCCAAATAAGAGTTGTGTTTATGAAATAATATGTTCTATTACGTTTTTAAAGACTATTAATGTCTCAAGTCCGCAAATTGACGGTCCGTCTTGAGTTTATAATGAAAACAAATTACTGTCTCAAGTCACCGCCCCTGTGAAGCTGACTTGAGACACCCAAAAAAACAAAAAAAAAATATTTTCTGATAAATTTTAGGTCATTTTTATTATTGAATTTTGAAGAATGTATGTAGACTCAAAAATGTGTCCTTGTTTCATAATTTTAATTTGCTGGAATACAATTTTACAGTCCTTTGAATTTTGAAACTGTCTCAAGTCACCCAACTTGACGGTATTATTTTTTTATACAGTCAGTTTTTTATTTTATTTTTTAAAATTTAAACAAATTATATTATTAATAAGGAATAATTCATTTTTTATTTTATCAAAAACTGCATATAAAAACGAAAAAAATGGATTATCTGAAGAAATCTGTACGATAATTTATATCATCGTAGAATTTCTTTAAAAAAAGTGTTTTAAATCTAAACAAATTAATATCTGAAAATCTTTTGGATTTTTTTATTAAAAAAAATTATGCTTATACATACAAAGGTATACTTTTATCAGAATTAAATTATTTTTGGAGACATAAAAAATAAAAAAAGAAAAAACGAACTTTTACATTTTTATCTAAAGTTTTGAGGTTTGTTAAAAAGTGCATTCTATAAAAGCTGTAGATTTTTGTTTATTCTACAACTTTTGCATTATACATTTTTTTTTTGAATTCAACTTTCACCAGAAATCGCGACAATACCATTTTCGCCCCTTTTTAACCCCCTAAAACTTTACCTTAATCCCCTCAGTTTGGATTTTTTTTTACTTATTACAAGCCCCTTTACATCATTTACACTTATCAAAACAATTAATTTTTCTCAAAATGAGTTAATTCGAATGGTCTAGTATGGAAATCATAAATATTTTCACAAATAATGTCAAGAAATATTTGAAATAAGGATTTTAAGGTTGAAATTAATAATACAGATTATAACATGATTTAATTTTTATGCTTATACTATTTTTAAAAGAAAGTAACTGATATTTTAGCGTTTAACTTAGGGGTATCCTGTTCTCAAAAATATTATATAAATGGTGTTTTTAAAGAGGCGTAACGAAAAAATTATTTACACTGTCCATTAAGTACCACGTTGTATATACATAGATTGTCAAATACCTAAATAACTTTCAAGTGTTTTATAATTAACGGAGGCAAATAAAACATTATATCTGAATACTCTACTAAAAATTCATTTGTTTCGTTCTAAAATCATCCACTTGTAAACTCACGAGCGAAATTCGTACATACGTTTCAAAATAGAAAAAAATAAATAGAATTAGATGTATAATAATGAAAAGTATCAGACAAATTTAAATTTTGATTCAACAAAATTTCTACATTTTCAATTTTTTAAATGGATACGTTTTTATTATTTCATATTCTTCGGTCAAAAATAAGTGAAGTTCATATTTATTTCCCTTTACTCATCTTGAACGGTTTTTGATAAAAAAAGGAGAATATTAAACTAACAATTTTTATTCCCCCACTGAACAGTTACAAAAGCGATGTAATGTAGGTTTTGTTACCGTGTGGAAAATTTTATGTATGCATCAGAATTTATTTTCAATTAAAAAAACCATTTTTTTGAGATCATAAAAAAATATCTCAAATAATCTATCTTTGTTAGACTAAATCCAAGCTATATCTAAGATAAGTTTTGGATACATTTCTATAGAGTGATTTATTAATGTGAAAAAGTCCAATATTGGCACTATAATCAGAATAAACAAAAAGCGAAGGTAATTCTATTAAAAAAAAAAAATTTTTTTTTCATACACCAAAAAAATTTTAAAATATGAATGTTGCCTACCGTGTTCTTTTTTCACACTAACGAATAATGTCGGTATAAATTTTTAATGAATCATAATATGGTACGGTACCCTGGATCAGATTTTTTTTAATTAGGACTTGGAAACCAACGTGTTGAGGAAAATTGACATAAATACCAATCCTTTTCTTAACGTAAATACCGGCGACGTATATAAGCCATACATTATAATAGACGAGGTTTAGTTTTAGTACGGATCCAGCCAATTAATTGAAAATGCAATATTCATTATGTTATAATGTTTTGATTAAACGGGTCATTTTTCAATTGTCGTTAAAATTTTGATACCTGAAAAAGAAAATAAAATATCGTTAAAAATGAAATAGAAATAGTATTTAAAGACGAATCTGATAGTATAGGAGACCATTGCAAAATGTTGGGCTGATTCTAGTATGATTAAATTTTCATGAAGACATATTTTAGGAAATACTATATAATAGCGTTAACAATAACGTCTGAATACACATTGTCCTCGAAGAGCACGTCGCAATTCATTACACACATTATACACTGGGTAATGGAGCACGTCGTTAACAACAAAGTGTTTTCAGATATTGTTGTTAACGACGTGCTCGAAAAGCGCGTCGCAATCTATTACACACATTATACACTGTCTAATAGAGCACGTCATTAACAACAGAGTGTTTTGAGATATTGTTGTTAACAACGTGCTCGAAAAGTGCATCAGTTGTTAACAACAAAATGTAGTTATATTTCAAGTTCAGTATTCAGTACCTTTCTAAACCGACGCGCAACGCATTTCCTGCCCTGACTCCTTTCACGTCACCACGCTTAACGTCCCGCCGCCCTACTTCTTTACCTTTCTATGTCCCGGCGTTCCATTTCCCGACGCCCTAGTTTCATACCTTTCTACGTTCCGAAGATCTATCTCTCGAACTCTGTCCTGACGAACAAAGTTCCACCACCCACTTCGTGATGCTTTCCGCCGCATAAAAATACCTAAATATTTCCTTCATAATACCTGTGACGACACCTTTTGTCGCGCAGCACCTCCTAAGTATTTCCTACCTTATATCGATCCCGACGCAGTACCATAATAAATACATTCCTCTCCGCTACGACGCCTCAACGAAAGGCGACGCTCAACGCTGCAACGTCGCCTTAATCGACGCCGTCATAACGCTAGATAAAATTATTACATAATGTTTAGTAAAGACGAACCTAATGTCTGTATTTGCAATGGTGAGTCGAAGAAGTTAATGTAACTTCCATTGAGATATCACCTGAGTTTCGTTTGAATAAGGGATGACATTTGCTTCAAAATATTATGTGACCCAAATAACCAGATGGCATTCGGGCATTCACCTGAAAGACAGAAATCTGTTTTTCGATGGGTGCATTTGTGTAATTTTAATAGAAAATATAAAAATCAATATTTAAAAAATATACAGGTCGTATCGTCTTGGGTTATTTATGCACACAAATCTAAGCAAACATAGATGATGAAATTTAATTTAACCAACTGGTGAACTGACACTGTTCGTTAGCTCAAGGGGGGCACCTATATTAGGCACCCGCTCTACTAGGTTTGAACCATAAAGTATATATGTGAACATCAACACAATAGATTAAACAACTGGCGAATTGGCGCTGTTGTTATCTCCGTTGGTCATCATCTCTATACTCGTCGAAATAAATACCTAAGAAAATACAATCCTGTGTATATGTAGGATAGAATCAAGCTAAATAAAATATATATTGATAGCAAATGAACTTGGTCCGTGTTTGAGAATGACTAAAATAAGATCTAGGCAATAAAAACCTATTACCGAGGCCCTTCGTTTGCATTCTTGCAGACGAAAAAATTTTCTTACCCCCACTTTTCCACGTTTCCGATCATTCTAAGTCCGAAAATGTAAAAAATATATGGTCTGGTCGTCTGTGTGTATGTATGCCGGCACGATAACTCTAGAACGAAAGTTCTGATTGACTTGCGGTTTTGATTTTATTGAATAATTGCTTCTAACTTAGAACCCTATTGCTTTTCAAAATTTTAGATTTATCCTAACTACTTTAATATCAATTTTCTTAAAATCCACCCATGCATTTCTTAAGTTACTTATTTTACACATTCCAATCATTCCTAAAGTCTAACATTCCATACATTCCTAAAGTCTAACATTCCATACATTCCTAAAGTCTAACATTCCTAAAGTCTAACATTCCATACATTCCAAGCATTCATTTGAATTTAGAATTATATCTGTCATACTCTGTCAATACAAATTAACGCGGTGTTGCCAAGTGTCCAATTAAATTCAACAAAAAAAAAAATTAAAAATACTTTATTTTTGACATTTCCATACTCTTTAAAAGCAGTTCTATTAATTTATTTCTGGTCACACCCGATGATTTATTTATCCATTTTGATTGAATTGTTGTAGTACATAATTTTTAAATATTAAGATTACGTCATCTATAAAGTAATAAACAATGTACTTTTCAAAAACTTTGAAACAATTACTTTGTGCTGTCCAAAAGTTTTTAAAACTTTTTTGAATCAAGTGAATTATTTGTTTGATAAATGTAGCCAAGTTAAAAGAGTACTATCAACAAGGGGATAGCTGAATTAGTTCAATTTGTGCTGGATTAACTGTGATGTCACTCGGTGGATACTTTTAAGGCATTTCTTTATAAACTTACCACAACATACTTGGTTACAGTATTGTTTACTGTGGTGACGTCACACATATACCGTGATAACGTTCTATTTATTTTTTTGTTTAAGAATCAATGTTTAAGTTTTGCCCCAGATAGCACACGACGTCTAAAAGACGCCTTTTTTGTGTCTTGGTTTGGTCTCAATATCCTAGGACGTTATTAAGACGTCTTATAAGACGTCTGGCAAAAGCGATAATTCAGACGTATTAATGTGAGAGATCAAAGACGTTTTTAAGACGTCTTAAAGACGTCTCTCCAAATCCATATATTAATGTGAAAGCTCAAAGACGTCTTTAAGATGTCTTACAAACGCCTTTCAGTCGGACGGAAACTTAATAGTCCGTCAGATAGTGACAGGTTTAGGTGCCCCATTTTCGCATACAAGCCTCGAAGAGGGTTGAAAAGTTCATCCATTTTAAGTAGAATGAAAGTAAATTTACGAGTGGCTCCTGGGTATAACACATGGAAAATTCGATTTTCCCCAACAAAAATAAAAGGTTATTTGTTGTCCATATATCCACGCAAGCCGTTTTTACTATATGATTAATTAATAGAACTAGGCTTCGGAAAACCAAAGGCTTTAATGTTGCAAGTGGCTAAAGGGTTGAAATAAGGGCGTAATCTTCTAAGGAAAAATTGAGATTTTACCAGATTTTTCCACACCGAATGTATGAAAACGTACATCGTCACTAGTCCGAAAAATATATTTTCTTGAATGACCTAACTGTATAAGTGCATTTTGGGGTCGGAAAATTTTTCTGATAAGGAAAATCGAATTTTCCATGTGTTATCCCCAAGAGCCAGTCGTAAATTTTATTTTACTCAACATTGATGTACTTTTCAAACCTCTTCGAGGAATGTGTGCGAAAATGAGGCACCTAAATCGGTCACTATCTGACGGTCCATAAATAATTCAAATTTAAAAGAAGAATCAAATGAAGTAAAGTTTGACGTTTGACTTAAAACTACATTCAAGCCCAAGCTTATTGTGGATTATTGATTATTCTATTGCGTACGCGATTATAGCCGCCAAAAATGTGTTTGGGCTACTTTGGGCATTTGTGTTTGGTCTCTTTTTACTTAAATAATATAGGACTAAAACCAGAGAAGGAATTAAGAGTAGTGTTACCGATGTAGCACGTTCCTGGAATATTTTCTACAGGTAATAAATGAATATTTGTTTAAATACATAGAACATTAATATGCTGTTTCTTCTAAATAATAATAATTAAATTAATTAAAAAGTAAACATCTTAATATAAGATTTAATTCAGATATTCGTCAATTTCCTTTTTTTTGTTTTTATGGAGATTTCGAGAACTATTGATATCAAAAGACCCATCTAGATAGCTATTTTGAGTCAAGTTAAAGTAAAATTATCAAAATAGGCGATTAAGTATAATAGCTCATCTTGTCTTAAATGATTTGTTATAAAAATTAATTAATTAAAATTCTAAGAAATTAATTTTTTGTTTTGTTTCATAATTCATTGTTCTTTCGGTTTTTACTAACTTTTGCAAAGAATAACTTCCTGTGATTATAATTTCTTTTTAGTAGCGATTATACAAAGCAACTTCAAATCAAAAAGAAAGAGAAAAATCAATCCAGTTATGGCTAAAGAGGAGTGATCGAATGCGCTACAAAGAAAATAACTCAAAGACGTCTCATATGTCTTATGCTAGACGTCTTAAAGACGACTTTGTGCTTTATAATCTAAGGCTTTAGCAAAGGAAGCTGTTCGCTTCCAGAGTTTCCAGAGGCGGGGTAATGAGATTTTACCCACATACATTTCTGAAATATTATATTTAGAGAACATTTTTACGTTTCAGGCATATTTCAGAAATGTTTCTGGGATGTTTCGTAATATTTATAGAACATTGCAAATGTTTCAATGTAACATTGTTGAAATATTTCCGAAATGTGTTTGTGCTGTATGGGTATTTTTTTACTATATTCAAAGGCTAAATATTGGTTTGTAAACACTTTTGCAAAATCGATTCTGATTAATGTGCGCTTGTAAGGCAATATGGCCGCTCGTAAACGACCCGCTTTGAGCAATCTATATAACTATATATGTATCATTAACCCTGTCAATGACACCAGGCTCACAGGGTTGCCATATCTAAATGTCAGGTCACTTGTCAGCAGTTTGACAGGACGTTGGAATGCCTAATAATATTTTGACGCCACGCTACCGTTCCTTTACGTGACGCTGATGTTTCGTATAGTGCGAATTGACCATTAATTGTCAGCGCCGCAAAGAATACAAAACTGATTGTACACTAATCCACTTTCAAGGCTTAGCCTTTAATGGAAATATCAATTTTATTTACCCATGTTTTTATTAATATATTATATTAGGTCAATAAAAAATGTATTTTAAACAAATTAATGGTAATAAATATTATTTACAAATTCTCATAACGACGCCCATGCTCATCTGCCACCCATAACGCAAAGGATGATGGTCGGTAGCCGGGCATAGAAAATTATATTTTATTATTATTTATCGATCGTATAGAAAATTTTCCAGAAAAGCGATGGGTCGTCAGGGTGGCACATTTTTTAAATTATTAAGTTTTTTTTATAATATTAACAATACGTTACCCGACTTTCCATAAAAAATTAACCACACTAGTGTTCGGCCCAACATTTTGCAGCAATCTCCTTTACTAAATCATCGATCGTACCAGCGACATTCTTACCTTACCGCTTAAACCCTACAGTTAGTAAACAAAACGGATAGTGTACGTTTTAGTCACAGTCAAGGTCAGAGTTGGCTCGAACACAACGCAGGATCGGACTCTGATTTGCGCGAGAAACACAAACAGCCGGGGCTCGCATTGCTGGTCGGTTTGAGCTCTTTGTCGCGTTCCACCAGGCATTTTTGATAGTAATCGAAGTCCTTGAGGTACCAGACGGGCGGCCAGCGGTGCTCCACGAGATAAGCCTGGTTGTCCGGATGCAACAGTCTTAAACTACGCGGCGACATCTTGCACAGCTTGTTGTAATTGATGCACAAGTGATTCATGCACCAGTCGGCCAATTGGTGACCGTTGTGTAACTGAAACAATTAATTATAAACAATAATCAAAGTATTCAAATATTATATTCGTACCTTAACCGGTTCTAACAGTCTTAAACATTGTTCGATAGCTTCAGACGGTTGCAGCGTCTCCAAGTCTTCTATCACTCGCTTTTCTACTAAATCGACTAGTCTTGGTAGACAGAGTCTGTTCGCCAGCTCGAGCAAATTGACACATCGGACGGCGGATACATCTGGTACGTCGTCTGTGTACAGGAAACACAGCAACTTGTGAAACGTGTATTCTCTAACGCCCGGGAATTCAATCTACGAACAATTTAAAAAGTTAGGTATAATTAAACCAGAGATCTAGTGACTAGCGTACCTTCTCTACCATTAAGTTTTGTTCTTAAGGTCAATAATTGGGGTAAAATAAATATTAAGAAAAATCGCAATAATTCAAAATTGTTTATTTAATTATACAGTGTATACAAAAAGTAACGTGGTAACTTGGTAAAAGCAAAAATCAGTATGACAAAGTACGAAAAAGTAGGTATGTAATAGAAGTGCTAAAAAGTAGAAAATAAAGTATTTAAAAGTACAGAATGTAGGTTGAACATATAAAATATAATTACAAAATTACTCACAAAGTTCAGTTTCACTTTCACTATCGTCATCCAAATTAATAATGAACCTTTCTCTTGGTATCTTTTCTATATCAATATATGTCTTTCCCACCTTTTTTTATATGGGAAACACACTTGATCCAGCTGCTATCAGGAATTTTTGCAGCTTCTGTTTGAATAAGAGCTACCACAATCGAACTTAGGGTTGGAGAAGTATTATTTCTTTGAACTGCTGACTTAAGCTGACGCCATATATGTTCAATTGGGTTAAACATACAGTGGTAAGGAGGAAGTCTGAGCACCGTATGTCCCAAGCTCTCAGCTAATGTGTCACTAAAATATTTCTTTTGTATTGAATAGCTTTTTAAAACTTTCAGTAACTGCTTTTTTGTGTACTTTTCCTCAAAGTACAAATCATTGTTTACCATGTAATCTAATATGATGGCGTTTATGTCGTTTGAACAAGGTGCCTTATCTAGTCTTCGACTGTGGTAGCTGGCATTATCCATGACGATAACACTGTTGGGTGGAATATTTGAGAAAAGTTTAGTTTGGAACCAATCTTCAAATAATTCGGCAGAAGTGTCGGTCATGGTAATCGACTAAAGAGTCCCTAATGTTTTTTGCCGATAACGACAACGCATTAGGTATAAAACCATTATTGGTTCCTGCGTGTATTATGGTAATACGTTTGCCTTTATTATGTGGCGCATTAGTCTGGCACAAGTCAGATGCATCTACCCAACGTTTGTTTGGAATATCGTGTGTATCGAACTAAGTTTCATCCAAATACACAACTGTTCTGCCAGCTTCTCTAAAATCATTTATCGCCAATAAATATTGAAATCTCCATTGCTTAAGGCGCACAGATTCCATTATGACTTGTTTGCTGTTTTTTAAATTTAAACCCGTTTCTTAAAAGAGACTTCCTTAAAGTGTCTTTGCTACACTGGATGCCAGTTCTTTTCAAGTCGTTGCATCAATATATCTGGTGTAGGAACAATTTGCTCTCTATACAAGTCATATATTTTTCTTCGAATTAGGTCTACATCACAGCCATCTAGTTTCTTTGAAGTACCAGAGTCTTTTCTTTTCCTTTTTTTTTTAATAGAGTTACTATTTTAAATACTGTAGAATACGGCGTTTTTATTTTTTATGCGAAAACCATACATCTTGCGAACAAAGACCAAGAGACCAGATATACTATAAAAGAAATAAAGAATTCAAAAATGTTTTTTATTACAAGAAAAACCAGTGGCGTACCATTTTTTTAAAGAAATATTCAGTTCAGAGCCCGCATGAACGCCAATGGCGAATGTAAAAGTTTAAACTGTGTATTGGAAAATGGCTTTGGATGCATAGAAATTGCGTTCCAATTTTCAGAAATATATCTACAGGGGTATTAAATATATCGCAAAAAATAAGTTTTTTTCTTATAACTTTACCACCCTGTAATTCAAAATCTAAGAGGCGTAGTATGTTCATAGGAACTTTTTTGCTTCATTTCGTCCAAGGGACACGCCTCTGAATTTTTTCGCAATATTAAAAAAACACCCTGTATATTTGATTGTTTTTACATCGTCAAACAATTTTAATAGACTTCATGCATTTTCCATTTAAAAAATTGAGACGAACCTAATCTCGCGTTTTGACAAACCCTATATACAACATAGCAAATAAATATTATAAGTATATCCAAATTTTTTTTTAAAACTTTTTTGCGTATCTAAAACACAAATTGAAAAATTGAACCTAATGAGACTCCCTGTATATTCGTTATTTCATTAAAAATAAACTTTAAAAATGGAAACTGTCAAAAGTTTGCATAGCTATATTTCGAGTAAACTATCTTTAAATAAAACATTAAAGCTGCTATTAAATTATAAAGTGTTGTAACCTACCGCGCCCAGGCACCTTCATAATTTATTAATTCCATTTTATTAAAGAAAAATTGCATTCTTATTAAATTCAAAATCCTTCATTTAACGAAAAAATCTCCCAGATAATTAGATCATATTTACGACACCTAATAAATAATATCTATAACACTGTCCGTAAGAGATCCAATTCTCTTGTAAGTGTCTGGGAACCCAACCCGAAACCACCATACACCATATCTTAAGTCAGTTTTGAATAGT
This sequence comes from Psylliodes chrysocephalus, assembly GCA_927349885.1. Taxonomy (NCBI): domain Eukaryota; kingdom Metazoa; phylum Arthropoda; class Insecta; order Coleoptera; family Chrysomelidae; genus Psylliodes; species Psylliodes chrysocephalus. The sequence goes on from OV651825.1 coordinate 37,149,100, forward strand.
AACATTATTTCGACACACAAATTTTTCAAGGCAAGTAATAAATCGACCACCCCTTTTATATCCACCCAAATTCGTTCCCACCGGAGATACGACAAGTTGACGTCACTAAAACTCACTAAATCGAGTATAAAGACCCGATCCAGAGGGACTCGAGATTACAAATCATTAAGAAATCAAACTCAATTCAGTTTTTTACAATCTCCAGTCATTCATTACTCTTCAAATCTAGTATATTTCAAGTTCAATATTCACTACCTTTCTTAAACCGACGCACCGACGTTGTCATCTCTTTTATCCGACGCTCTACGTCCCGATGCTCTATATCCCATTCGACGCTCTACGCCCCTACCTACGTCACGACACTCTCTCTTATACGACGCTCTTTCTTATACGACGCTCTGCGTTCCGAGTCCCTCTCTACGCCACGCCGCTCTACATTCCGACGCTCAACGTCCCGATGCCCCTCCAATATTTCCAAATCAGCAACACTTCCACGTATCAACAACAGAAATAGATGGTGAGTCAATAATTTAAAAGAGGTTTATTATTATATTATTCATTATTATAGAAATGTATTGTTCATTAACGTCACATTTGGGCCTCTAGAGTCTGGACATGTCCCAGTATGCATTTGCAATTTTATTATACCAGCCTAATAACTATTTAAGAAGTGCCAATATACCCTCGCCAATAGTTACTAAATTAACTGCTCAGCTAATTGGGATAAATGACACTTTGGACAGCTAGACTCGCATCTTACACAAATATGCTTGATGTCACTGCAGGGTTGAACAATCTTAAATAATTATCTCTTAATCTTCGCACCGTAGGTAGATCTGCACATAAGGGGTAGTTCGCTGGTATTGATCCGGATCTATTCTAGTAGGACTACACTACCCAGACAGCACACCAAATCCTTTGGATATCTGCTGGACATCCCAATATCCACTGAATGTCCAGTCCATGGTGGATATCTATTTTATAATTAAACTACTGGATATTGGATATTTTAAGTGAGATCATAGGAGTGGACTACAATACACAGCTTTACTTCCAATTAACAAGTGAAGAATTTAAAAATTGTATCTACTTGGAGGCAAATCAATATATTTGTTCACCCGCTGTTGTGAAGAACATCGAAACAAATTCAAATTGTGTAATAGACGAAATTTATGAAAGACCAGACACCACTCAGTGCAAGATCAAAAAACATAGAGCTGCCCAAATAACATGGAAACAGCTTCACATGCCCAATACTTGGCTCTTTTTTACCAGTAAACCAGTCAACGTGGCTGTCATATGTCAAGGTATACGAGAAGACGTAAAACTCAATTCGACTGGAATTATTCATATATCACAGGACTGCATTATAAAAACGAAAGAAAATATTTTATTCCCAAAAAGATTGGAAACTGTTCCTGTCCTAGGTAGTTACTCAAAGGCTCTAGCGCCTACTATCAACACTACAATAGAATTCCCATCACACGACACTATCGCAGAAGAAACTGTGTTTAAACTTACTGTTAACTTAAAAGATATACGATCGGAAGAAGAGACACTTCAAACAAAAATTAAAGAAACAACCTGGAAAAAACTAAACCAGCATACATATTTGTCTAATGGGGTAACTGCAGTGATCATAGGAATCGCAGCCTTGGGTATATGGTTTGGAAACCGAATATACAACAAGAGGATCCAAAGAATACACCATCAGTCAAATCAGCCTGAAGTAATCGAGCTCCAGCCCCTGAGATAAATTGGAGAGACGCCAGAATGTTCAATCAGAACATAATAAAATAACATCCTGTACATCAAAGTTTAATTTATTTCACCATAAATTAAACAGTTGAAATTAGAACGATTTCTGGTCGGCGAACCTGAATATTGCAACTCAGCGAAAATATCTAGTTCGTTGTTTAATTAATTAGCAAAGTTTGTTATCTTATTTTTAATATTGTTGAAATTTATTTAATAATAATAGTTTATAAAATGTTCATTTTTTTTAAAAATAAATGCTTTTTAACCCCACGTTTCGTCTATCCAACATCCTTAAAATTAATATAATAATTATTAAAAAATAGCCCTTATTTTTTAATACAAATTATTCAGATGTAAATTATAGACATAAAAATGTCCATAAATAATAGTAATTATATAGCAAATTATTAAAAAATTACGCCATTGTGTTCGCCATTGTGGCTAATAGTACCGTTCAGATATTTAAAATTAATTTTTTTAAGGTGTATTCAATATCTCATGGACATCCACTAAATATATCAAAGTCTAGGCGCGATAGCAAACCATCGTGGATATCCACTAGATGTAATTTTTGATTTTGCTTACTAAGTATAGATGGCGATATCACTTTCGCATCTACTCATGCTCAACCCGCCGTAATTGAGTTCGATCGAAATTTATATCATAATCAGACTCCATTAGGGACTGGAGTCGAGAAATTTCATTTATTGCTGAAGAGTCCTAATAAGGATGACTTTCTCCTTAGTGGGCAAAATCAAAGGCAGAATGTGTTGAAAATATTTTAAGTGTTGAGAATATTTGTTATCTCTGCTTATTTTCTTTCGACGTTATTCAATAATCATTGGTTACTTATCAACCTTTACTAAAGATACCCATAAAATATTTTGCTGAATATTCGAATATCTTCTATATCCTGGGATATAGACGGACATTTGGTTGGATATCCATATTGGGATATATTGGATATCCACAAAATATATTCTGTGGATATCTCTGGGATTTCTTGTATTGTCTGGAAGACACCCATTAGATATTTTGCTGGATATGCATAGGATATCTTCTATATTCTGGATATAGACGGACATTTGGAGATCCATATTAGATCCACGGAATTTTTCTGATATCCTGTGAATATATTGGATATCCACAAAAGATATTCCGTGGATATCTCTGGGATTTGGTGTGTTGTCTGGGTACATAAACCCCCCTAGGTGAGGCTGAAACATAAGGGATGTCCGTCTGTTATTGCAACGACTGTATCCCAGTAAGTGCACCTACATAAAAAAGAAACGACGACGACGAAAAAAAAAAAAGAATTATTAAAGATAGTGCAAGTCTGCTGTATATCCTCAAGAATTCTTCAACAGTATATATTTAATGGCAAGTGACCTGTTTATTTGGGCGGGACACATGTGAGAGGAAAAAGACCAAGTACAGTAAGTATGAATTACTTTGAATTTCACAAAGAGGAGGGAGGTAATTAAATACGTGCTTTTGAATAATAAAGAAGCGACCAGGGGGTGGGCGGTTACATTGTAATAAATAATAATTTAAAAATCAGTGATATAAAAATTAAAAACGCAATAGGCCGAAGATGCCAATTGTTTTTATGATAAATTAATATTATTTATGACTTCGTTATCTGTGTTTAATGGTGTTATTATAAACAGACACTCTTAAAAACATTTCATATTCGTTTTTTAGAATTTCCTTAATAGTTACATTCGTATTAGACAGACAAAAAGTCCTTCCATGTGCGGATCACTTACAAGAGTCAAAAATGCCAAATCAATTTTAACTCTACAGTAAAGAGTAACATTTTGTAAGATGATAGCCAAATATTTGGAGGCGATGACAAACTGATGCCTTTCAAGAAAATAAATAACAGACTGGTTACGAGTTGAATATTGTTAGCACATGCACAAAGATAGTTGAAAACTAATGTTCGTTGAAGTCAAATTTATATTATTTTATCGATTTAAGATTACTTTATGAACTACTTTTTTTTTGTATAAATATTCTTGACTGATAGTTTGTGAGTTACAATTTGGTATCGCGATAGTGCATATTCGACGAGTTTAATTTATTGTGTAGTATATTAGATACATTGAAAGTTTATTAAATAGATATTAAAATTCTTCGAATAATGCAAATTTTTCTAAACTAAAAAAAATTGTGAATATAATCGTGAAAAAAGTTGAGTTGGGTCTTTACAGTCTGTGACTAATTATTTATAGCATCGCCAACACTTACCACTTTAGCTTGGCTTTCTCTGAAATCCCCTCTAAACATGGCTTTCATGACGTCGCACCGGGCGGCCATCATACCCTTGTGTGCAGTACAAGCGCCGTCATCTAACTCGAATATGACGTCGGCGAAAAGGCCCTGCTCCAAACAGATGTCCTGCAATCTTCTCTTGATGAAATTTTCGTAATCTTCGTCTGGCGGATCGGGCGCGACGAACGGATGTTTCGTAAGCATCACTAACAACTGGGGCAGTTCTAAAAATTCGGCGGCTTCGCGGGTTTCCTGGAAATTATGGAACTGAAATATGATATATTATCGACAATTAATACAAGTATTGCTTAACGTGATTGTTTTTATTTGCTTCCAAAGCATATTAAGAATATTGCAGAGGAGCTCACTGCAAAATGTTGGGTCGATCACTAGTATGGCTAACACGTCGTTAACACTATCAAGGCAGCACACATTGGTATAATTACCGTATTTTATACGTAATTCTCGATTATATTGGGTATTGGTTAATTCCGTATACGTTTACAGTTTAAGATTATTATACATACCATTTTTTATATTATATATTATCTCAGATAAATAAATAATAATAGATAACTGAATGTCAAAAAATTACATTGCGTTTGTTTGAAAGCAACATATACAAGCCAGTTGTTAGGAGGGGAAGAGCGGGGTTTGTTAGTTTTATTATCCAGTAGCGTATCAAATAAATGTCAATAGAAATGCTTTTGATTTATATTATAGTTTTGAGATATTTCAATGGATCAATGTTTCTAATATGAGATGTTTATAGAAAACCGTCAAAAATTAATTTTTCAGTCGACCAATACATATATTTTTTAAATTAAAAACATACATTATTTTTATACACAATTTGAATAAACGTTGCAATGATAGGTTTTATAAATTCTAAATTTTTGTAATAATATTTTTTAATAATATCGATTCTTTTGTAAATTATTTTTATTGATTTGTTATGAGTACCCTTATATATGTAATAAAAAATAGAATAAAGTATCTGTTTATTGTTAGTCCCTTTTAAATTAATTAAATTTTGTGCACAAAATATTTATGGTTTTTAATAATTGGGAAAGTAGGGTTAAAAAAACAATTGTAATTCATTTTATTAAATAGTTGGGTTAGATCTGGAAAACAAAACAAAGACAAATGTTATAGTAACAGTTTAGAATAAAGCGATACTTATGTAATAAATGATAAGTTCATAATTACCGTTTTAAAATATTGCCAAGGTTTTCTAATACACAATATTTTGAATAATAAAACTTAATTTCGATGAATTCTTGTCAGTTAGAAATAGAACAACGTTAAGCAATTTTTTAGAGACATTGTGTTATTGTACTCATTTGGTTTAATAACAATTAATAATGGATAATGGTGTGATTATAATAATAATTTAGTTGCCAACAATTTTCCTTTCACATAATTTATAAATCAAATAATTATGTGACAGGTACCTAGATAACTAAAACTAATATTCATTAACTACAGATAAATGAAACCCAACAATTTTCCTACCACACAATTTACAAATTAAATTAATTATGAGACGTGATAAGTAAATTTAATATACATTCACTTGAGATGTTGTTGGGAATGGGGTGTTAATACACTGCGACCTAAAATATTTATTGCGCCCCTTTCTGTCGCTAATGCACCAAGGAAATGTCTCAATGCCTATAACGACCCTTCCAATCCTATCTTCCCAAGGAAGTGTAGGATTTGGAGTGGCTTCGTGTTAGGTAAATCTCTCTCTCTTTTCTATTTGGTATCCTCCTACTAGGTATAGTGCCCTTGGATTCTGGAGTACTGCACATTCAGTTAGAATGTGAATGGAGGTTTCGTCCTCCTCCTCACAGAATCTGCACTCACTATCCTCTACTACTCTCAGTTTACTAAGGTGTCCTTTAAGTCGATAATGCCCGGTAAGGATCCCTGTTACAATACGAAGCCTGTTCTTGCTCAGGCAGATGCAGGCTGTGATGTATGCCTTATTTATACACTACTCAATAAAACAACACCTTGCTGTAAGCTTTTATTCTCTAGTATTCTGATAAACACAGTAATTCAGTAATGGTTACAAGCAGAGCTGGGACGAATCCTCGAAAAATGGATTCGAATCACGAATCCGAATCACGAGATGTGATTCGAATCACGGATCCAATGTTCGAATCCTTTAAAAAAAAAAGGATTCGAATCCTTTTTTTCGGATCACGGATCCGAATCACTGTCAGTGTTATACTGTGGTATTAATTATACTCGTTGTAATGCTGCCAACTGTCTTATATTTGTTAAGGAACTTTGTTATACAATTCTGTAAAATGAGTTTTGACCCGTAAATAAATAAATAAAAACATTTAAAACTTGAAGCTGAAAAACGAAGCTGGCTGTCACATTTAGCATATAGGCGATTACCTAAGTGACGGGCTCTACTGACTACATACTCGTATAAGTATAAAAATTGTTTAAACTTTACTCCCAGACAGCACACGACATCTTAAAGACGTCTGTTTTATGTCGTAGTTATGACTGAACGCCTAAAGACCTGAAAAAGACGTTGTAAAGACGTCTTTATAAAGACGTCTTTTAGGACACATAAATAGACGTCTTAAAGACGTCTTTTAAATGCCTATCTATTTAAAAAATATAAAAAATAATGGTAACATTAAAAAAGTACTGGTTTCTAATTTCACAAGATATCTATAAATTTATTTTTAATTTTTTTTATTAATTTACATAATTTACTTATTTTTTTATTTATTCACGAGCATTTTTTCATTAGAGTAAGTAAATATTTGATAACATAAAAATAATAACAATAAATATAACTCTTAAATAAAATTAACAATTAAAACATGAGACAAATTGAATTACGCGCTCTTTCACCTTAACCGGGAACATGGTTCAACGATCGAAGCGAATGTTTTTATTATGCTTTGTCTTTTTTCAACAGTAGAATTTAAACAAGGACATGTATCTGAATGTGAATATTATTGGGGTTCCGTGGTTCGTGGCGTTCTGCGTTGTCCTTTCGTTGTCATTTGTCGTTGATGTTGAAGATAAAAACCGAGAGGTTAGTTTTTGTTAGTTACTATGGTTACTCGTTGATTTTTTTATTTGTGTCTTGTGCCGTGGATTACTGTGCATTTATAAGCAAAAAAGTTTACTGCATATAGTGAAAAACCAAATAGAAGAACCTTTATTAGTGTTTTAAGTACGTCTAGGCGTCTAGAGCTGACATAGAAGCTTCATCGGATGTAAATATATCTGAATTAGAGTTGAAAGTACAGGAAGATTGCCATTATTTGACCACCCTTGACCCACACTATCTACTGAAAATCCTATTAAAGCGAATTTGACAGAGTGAGCTATAATGCATAATATTTTACACAGCGCAGTTAAAATTATTGCTTAGAAGGGCATCCGACAGAAGATTAACCACTAATGGAGGAAGAATAAAAAAAAATAAATTGTAATATTACTTTTTTTAACGAAATGTTTCAGTGTTTTGTTAATAATAATGTTTATAGAAAATATGTGTTTTATTTTGTATAGAAGAAATTTACAGAAGCTTTTAAAACTAAATCAGAAAGTACGTCTTACCAATGTCGAAAAACAGACATATTTAAGATGTCTTAAGAACGTTACCTTTTGTAACATCAGACGTCTTAAAGATGTATTTAAGACGTCTGGCCGGCGTCATAAGACGTCTTTTAGACGTCTGTCATGTCTCTGACAGACGTCTTAAAGATGTCTTTGTGCTGTCTGGGCTTAAGTTTCCTTGTAAATCTAAAAAAACTCTATTTGATGCTGTTATTTATCGATTTTTCACAAGAATCACTAATTTTTAATTATATTTTATATTAATAACTAAAACTCATTTTAAATAATAAAAAAAATAGTCAACTTGACATTAAGTAATGAATTGTAATTGATAGAAAACATAGAATGGATATAATTATATATTATATTCGTTCAATAGACTAATATCGCCCACATATTTATTTTGTATATTGTGCAAAAATAAATAATATACCTACATGCCCAGCTAGCACATAACGTTACCAAGTCTTTCGGCGATGTTGTTTTAAGGGAACATAATAACATACCCATACAACGTAATTGCAACGTTAATGAGAAGTTGTTGAGGGAAATCAAAACCTCGCGAAACATCTATTTGTTACTTACGTATTTAACCTGCCTGTTATGATAACACAACGTAATTAAGTAACTTGCTAAAAAAGTTTCCACGAGAAGTACTATGGACTTTCGAACGTAGCCATTCGTTTGTCATAACCAACAAAACATAAAAAAATGTCACTTGTCACTTTTCTTCAGATTTTAAAGAAATTGGGAACTATACGTTTGAATAACTTTGGTAAGTTGTTTTCTTCTTTTCAATAAATTTTCTAATTTTCTAATTTATTGTCTGTTGTTTTAGATGGTAAAATTTCAATTTCCAAATACAATAAAAAATAAATCATTGTAAACAAGTAGATACAATTAAATGATGAAATATTTATTTTACACGATAATAGGGATCTTATTGATGCCTTAATACTATAGAAGTAACGATATTAAACAATGAAAGTATCGATATTTAGGCACTGAATTACCAATACTATCGCCATAGTGATACTTAGAAGCAAGTATTGTATCGCTATGTGTGTGGTCAGAGATTATAAGGTTTGTTCAAATATTTGTACTGAAATATTTTAGTTTTTGCATGTGGTGAAACTTGGTAATATGATTAAGCGTTACCACTGTTTTTTTGTTATTTAATTATAAGGTAAATTGCCAGTTATTGACACTATAACTTGTACCAGGTAGAGTACCAGTAGAGAAAGAAAAGGTGTCGACTACAGAATATACTTTACTGATGCACTCTTGTTATTAGTTAAGTTGCCTACTCCGTCCTGTTGAATGGGGGTTGCCAGCAAAAATCTTTTACTTTTTCGATACTTTGTTACTCGAGACTTATAAATATCAATATCTTTAACATAATATCAAACAGTATCGATGCCTCTACCACAAAGTATCTCACATGATACCGGTATTGATACCTTTGACCAATACTCAACCCTACTCCCAATTATAAAAATACAAAAACAGAGAAGTCATATACTGCCATCCTAACAAGAGAAGTCCTATCTGAAAATTTATATTTATTATCTTTTAAACCTTTTTTTGTGTAACTTTTTAACATTTTAGTACCTTTGTTACAAATAAGACATTCCTTTTCAGTATCGAGAAAGATAAAATGTAGACAAATACACATAAAACAAACTGCTAATTTTGCAGATAAAACCTTTCTTGCTAGATCAGCAGTATAGAAGTGCTCATGTAGTTCACTAAAGATAAATAACATTTAAATTTGTTAAGTTTCAGTAAATTAAGTATTACCATTGCTGGACAGTAGTGACGTTTTGGTGGATAAATACAGCATTTCACTGGATATATATACCTATGCCATTTTGCTGTACGTTTGCTGCACAATACCAATTGCTGGACAAACTTTAAAAATGCTTTACAATACAGAAAAATTGCTGTAAGTATGGTCGCCCTAGTGTAATAATATTTTAATCACTAAAAATAAATTTTAAAAATATTGTGTTTTAGGTTTCCTTTGTGCTGGATTATAATTCTAGTAAAAATCTCAGGAATTTTAGAAGCTAAAGTTAATACAGAATTGGTTGAAGAAGAATATATAACATCTGAGATTATTTCTTTTTCTTTCATAGCAGAATATCATGCTAAAAAACATTGTTCTGTATAAGTTGAACATCCATTATTAAGTATAAAATTTGTAAAAGTCAAAATAAATGTTATTATTTATTTAAAAAAACAAAGTAAGTAAAAATCAACTAAAAATAGGTGCAACGATTTAAACAAGCATATTTTTTATTTTCTTTATATATATATTATTTTCTTAATAATAATTAAACAAGTAAATTTATTATCTACAAAGTTATTTTTACGGAAGAAACTATGTAATTAAGTTCACATATTTATTTGTTTACAGTACGCTACTGATATATAAAGTTCTAAATGGTTAAAATATCAAAATAAAATAAAGAAATTAATAAAATTGTCACAGTATAAAAATGAAGTCAATAGTGTAATAAAAGTTGACACTTTAAAAAATAAACCTTTTAAAATGTCATAATTTGAAAAATACTTATTGTAATTGGACATCAGTTGGTCTACAAATAAATTCTGTCCATAGTTAGTTCTATGAGCATTTACATAAAATAGTTTCATATGCCTAGTAAGTCTGGCAGGAACAAGGAATCTAATAAAGTGTAACAGGCTGTCACTATCAATCAAACCGTTCAATAACTTATACAGGAAAACAAATGATGCTTCTCGACATCTGCATTCCAAACTCTTATAGGTCCCTCTCAAAAATAACATCAAGATCATTTATAGTTTGCTCAAAACTTAGTTCAGAACCTGCAATGACAATCATGCATAATGATATTAGCTGTTTTATTAAACCTTATGACTTTACATTTATCAATATTCAGTTTATATCATATTAAAACTATGATTAGTACCAGTTGTAGGCAAATATCTTTTTTTAGCATCCTACAACTGCCATCTTAATAAAAATCTAGTGACTTTTGAAATATACCTTATATAAATACACTTTTTACTACTTTTGTACAATCGTGCACCATTTTAGCTACCAGTGAACCTTTGCAATATAGGTACCTTATTATACTCTTTCATGCAAGCGTTCAGTGTTTTCGATTCTAGTGAACCTTTGAGATGTTCCTTATATACCCTTTATACCAACTTTTGTCCAATTTGTCAGTGTTTTTTTTTACCTATATTATTAATACCTACCTCTACTTGTATGGTATTGGTTCTTGATTTCAAAAGCTTTTTAATAATAAATTTATACAATTTTTTATTTTGTTTTCTTCAGATTTTACTATATTCTCAATATACTATTTTGAATATAGTGTATCCAAGGATGGACATAACTATACTTGTAAAGATATTTATTTTAAATTTTTCAAAAGGTCTTTTTCATAATTTCTCAACGTTAATCGTATTTATTTAACAAGCAAAAGAAATTATGAAGAAGTACTTTTAAATTTAAAATAAATATTTTTACAAGTATTGTTAAGTCCATCCGTGGACACACTGTATAATGCTGTAGAATGAATTCACATTATAACATCTATAGAAAGTTTCAGAGCAACTTTCAGGGTAAGTACCGTAAAAGTGCTAGTGTGATGTTTTCCGAACTTCACTTTTTAACTTCTGTGAGATGTGCTATAAAAGTCTTGCCGTTGCGGACATTCGGTGGTTGCAGGGATGATAGGGTTACATTAACAGTACATTGCATGCGAGCTTAAAGAGCCTAAAATTGCAGCTTATTAACGTAGATGGGATGTTTTTGTGCTAGCTGGGTGTGGATGTGGATGCAGAATTTTTTTTCACTTACCTGTATTGAGGATCTATATCAGATTATTAATTCTGTAATCGTGCACAACGCCAAACACATCGGTTTTCTATTCAGTCTCAGTCTGTTTTAGTGTTTAGTTTACAAACCGCGACAAGTCAAAGCTTGAGTCGGCCGTTCGCGCCGGCGTAGTTTGGTCTCTAAAAGGATCCGAGACTGATATTGATGATTCGAATACGAATCCTTTAGGATTTTCTCTGCGAATCCGGATCACGGATCCTTTTTTTCTAAAGTATTCGAATCCTGCTTTCGGATCCTCAAAAAGGATTCGAATCCTGGATTCGAATCCTATGTGATTCGAATCCTATGTGATTCGAATGCTCCCCAGCTCTGGTTATAAGACAAGACAAAACTCAAGATGAAATACGAACTTGTAATACGAGACAATGCGCATCTGACCACATACTTTGATTTTCTTTTACTATACGGAGAATGGTTGCACTGCGCAGCTTTCTGAGTGCCTTTTAAAAGGAGATATAAAACTCCGCCATTTTGAACCCTTATTACGTGTTGCCTACATCTTGGCGCAATATTTTTAATAGGTGCGTTTTAATCATCGCTTCTGCTTCGGAATTGTCGGTTTTCTTGTTTTAATCTGACAGGTTAAAACGACTAAACCGACAATTCCGGAAGCAGAAGCGGATGATTAAAACGCACCTGATATTTTGCTTGCTGCTGTCAGTGTCAGTGAATATTATTTTTGAAGTCACAGTTTATTGCTAAAGAATCAGTTAGCTCACTCGGACCAGTTGAAAGTTCCAAAATAACATCCACTCCAGGGATACAAATTCAGGATACGCAGAAGACTGCTGTTTTATTATAGGCGGTTGTCATATATTGTATTATCCGAGTTGCACAGTGTATAACCTGAAACATTGAGATCAAAAGTGCTGACGCAGAGTGAGCGATCTGATTCTTTAGCTGTAAACTGTGTCACAGGGTTCAAAATTGCCGCGCTCTATGTTGGGCGTGTCGGACCTCTCTCTTGCCTCGTATAGTAATCAAAGTATGTGCTACGGGGTCACAGACTACAGATGACTGTGATATAAGGAGAAACACTTATATTAAGGAAACATAGATGGCGTCACGGGTACTAACATTACCATTTATAAATGGGTATACAGATCTCACACAGGCTTCCGATGTTTCCTGCCATGGTTTCCTGGTTATATTCACCCAGAAGTATCTTAGCGTGTCTTAGCCTTAAGAGATTGGTCCAATTATCGGTTCTTATACTGCCCAATTATTTTTTAATCTCGTCGTGGACGTTTGAACGAGAATAGTCAGTAAATGTGACCATCGCCTTTCAACCTTTAGATGTTCTTCAGACTGTACCTGTGGAAAAAACGGATGACTTTGAAAGACTTAAAGGATCGTAAGCAGAATCGAGACAAGTCTCCAAGAATACGAATTAGATATTTCCAGGATGATGCGATACTGGCAACCATTTTCCTACTACACAATTTACAAATTAAATTAATTATGTGACGTGTAACTATATAATAAGTAAATATAATATACATTCACTTGAGATAAATGAAACCTATTTTAATTTAGACAATAAGAAAACATATCATAATAATTACATATATTATTGTGTTATTAAAAAAACATGAATAGGTAATTAAAAAATTACAAAATTTATTGGTTCCCGTACTAATACTTAGAATATTCAAATTAATTAAACAAAGACAAAAAAACATTTTTATTATTTATAGTTTTTGTTCAAATACTCACTTAGTTTCAGATGTAAAAGGTTTAGAATGTGACATAGTTTCCAGTTGAGGAACAGCTTCAGGATGTGAGTAAAATAAGGGCATTACTCCTTTCATTAAAAACATTTTTCCTCCTGGAGACTTAGCAAAGGCAGAAATGTCTTGAACAAATTCTACTGAATACACTCTTCATCCTCACGTACACCCAAACTCTTCATCCACATATATCTAGTTTGAGGATCTTTTGGAAACCTAAATAGGTATAAATAGTGTTTTCTTATTCATATAGGTAGGTATATACCTAGAATTTCATGTAATATAGAATGCAACATAGTATACTTTAAAATAACTATGGTGTTCTAACAATATATTTTGTCATTAAAATGAAGCAATACTAAGATTTTATAACTAAAGTAAATGCCACTAGAGCCTTCTTTAATATACAGTGTGCATAACAATATAACTTTAATATAAAGATAGCCTATTAATAAATTCAAAGTTATTAAACACAGGCATAATAAAATAATTCGAAATTCGACGTTGAATGTTATTTTAAACTTTAAAATAAATTGTTGTTGTTTAAACCTTATTTTGAATTATGATACCCCTCAAAAAAGTGTGATGCAACGGTAATGGTTTTTATTTACTTACCTATGAAACGTTATCGAACTGAACTTGAGATACTTTCTCGAGCACACAATACAATTCACTGGCATTTTTAAGCAATTAAATGCACTAAAATAACTTAAACCACAAAAATTTTTCAATTAAAGTACGAAATAAACTCAAAATGAACCACAAAATAACCATAAAATAACTAACCTAACTAACGTAGTCCTGTCAATTTTTTTGCTAACCAATCAGGTGTGTAACCAAAATAGCGAATATCCAATCAAGTCGTGTAACCACTGCTGTATAGTGAGGGGAGATGCTGGTTACAAATATTGCATGATAGGGCTGTATCTATTATTTATTTATTTATCTGAGTATATTATACGTTTTTTTTATACGCCCTATGGTATATAATTGTAAATAACTCTGTTTAAATATAGTACAATATACGACTATTTTTAGTTTGCGATGAACGATTTGTAGACAGTGTGCCTATAATATACGTTTAGGTTTATTTAAATTAAATTCGTATAAATTTATGAAAAATTAAAATATGTATTTTTCGTCAATAACTCCCGTTTAAGTTTCGTCTTGGTTGATTTCTTAAATGTTTTTATACTTGACATTTTTTAACGAAAAAATTCAACGTTTATAGATACTAGTTATTGTATATTATATGTTTAAATATAATTTACCTGTTGGCGATAAACTAGTAGACAGAAGTAAATAATATGTATACATTAAGGTTTATTTATAAAGGGTGGGGCATAGGAACTAAGTGTTTTTAAAATAATAATAAAATTATTAGTTTTTACTCTAAAAAAAAAATATTTGTATTACAACATAGCTAATAATAAAGCATTTTGAAATATTCAAGTACGAAAAATTACATCTAGCATATGATGTCCGTTTTCATTGATACACTGTTGCAGCCGTTCACGAAAATTGCCCTCCAATCTTTCCAGCATGTCTCTGTTGATTAGGGAGATTTCATGACAAATCGCTTCCTTCAATTCGTCTAACGTACGGAGCTTGGCCTCGTAAACACGCGACTTGAGGTACCCCCCATAAAAAAAATCACAAATTGATAAATCGGGAGACCGAGGAGGCCATAAAACGTCACATGGCATATTCGGGCTACGATTTCTTCTCATTTCTATGTATGCGTTTGCGCGTATTGGGCAGTGTAGTCTACTGTGACATTGTTCTGTAGGTCATTTTACCATACTCATTTGTGTACCGTGTTCAAAGATATTGATTAAAAGCATAGGTAAGTTTATATTAATGTTTTATTTTAGTTATTCCTTCAATAATTCCGGCATTTTACAACTGCTGTTTTATAGGTAGGTACAGTGTGTAAGATGCTTACAGAAATTCTAAAACATAACCTTATTTTCTAACTTTTATTTCTATTTTTATAAGGGTTTTTTAGGCCATCTATTTATTCCAATCACATTCATTTTCCATATTTTATTCATCAG
The DNA here is from genome assembly GCA_927349885.1 of Psylliodes chrysocephalus. Classification (NCBI taxonomy): domain Eukaryota; kingdom Metazoa; phylum Arthropoda; class Insecta; order Coleoptera; family Chrysomelidae; genus Psylliodes; species Psylliodes chrysocephalus. The sequence continues at coordinate 37,164,414 of OV651825.1, forward strand.
TAGATTTTATTTCATAGAATGTCGAAAATAGCCCTGGCTATATTAATTCCTATTTGCAGAAAATGCGCATGGCCTGCATCGGCAGAGTAAACGTTAGGAATTGTACCTAATATCGGAATACACTTTGTTGTTAACAACATAATAAAAGAGCACGCCGCATTCTATTATACAATGTGTTTGAAAAAGAATTACATACATAAAAAAATTGCATTTTACTTTTCACAAAAAAAAATTATACTTGACAAAATGTTCTGTATCACTTGAAAATCTATAATCAAGCATGAAATTTGTAAAATTAAAAAGTTCCAATATACACTTTGTAGGAGTTTTCAAAATATTTTATGATTCTGTATGGTATTAACTTTATGATGATACCATTTATATTGCTAAAAGATTTGCGTAACAAGTCAAATAAAAATTTTATTCACACATATTTACGGGCATACAGATCCGGTAATGTATTTAAATGTAATCCAAAATTGAAGAAGTAATGTAAAAATTCTTCACGTAATACACTCGTAGACCTGCACGGAAATTAAAAATTCTTGCAAATATTGGAAAATAGCCATTTTGTCACTAGATTTTAGTTCAGTCACATACTTTGATTTTCTCTTACTATACGGATAATGGTCGCACTGCGCAACTTTCTGAGTGCCTTTTAAAAGGAGATAGAAAACTCCGCCATTTTGATCCCTTATTACGTGTTACCTACATCTTGGCGCAATATTTTTAATAGGTGCGTTTTAATCATCCGCTTCTGCTTCGGAATCGTCGGTTTTCTTGTTTTAATCTGACAGGTTAAAACGACTAAATCGACAATTCCGGAAGCAGAAGCGGATGATTAAAACGCACCTGATATTTTGCTTGCTGCTGTCAGTGTCAGTGAATATTATTTTTGAAGTCATAGTTTATTGCTAAAGAATCAGTTAGCTCACTCGGACCAGTTGAAAGTTCCAAAATAACATCCACTCCAGGGATACAAATTCAGGATACGCAGAAGACTGCTGTTTTATTATAGGCGGATGTCATATATTGTATTATCCGAGTTGCACAGTGTATAAACTGAAACATTGAGATCCAAAGTGCCGACGCAGAGTGAGCGATCTGATTTTTTAGCTGTAAACTGTGTCACAGGGTTCAAAATGGCCACGCCCTATGTTGGGCGTGTCGGACCTCTCTCTTGACTCGTATAGTAATCAAAGTATGTGACTGACACTGACAGCAGCAAGCAAAATATCAGGTGCGTTTTAATCATCCGCTTCTGCTTCCGGAATTGTCGGTTTAGTCGTTTTAACCTGTAAGATTAAAACAAGAAAACCGACAATTCAGAAGCGGATGATTAAAACGGACCTATTAAAAATATTGCGCCAAGATGTAGGTAACACGTAATAAGAGTTCAAAATGGCGGAGTTTTCTATCTCCTTTTAAAAGGCACTCAGTAATCTGCGCAGTGCGACCATTCTCCGTATAGTAAAAGAAAATCAAAGTATGTGGCGTCAGTGAATATTATTTTTGGAGTCACAGTTTATTGCTAAAGAATCAGTTAGCTCACTCGGACTAGTTGAAAGTTCCAAAATAACATCCACTCCAGGGATACAAACAAATTCAGGATACGCAGAAGACTGCTGTTTTATTATAGGCGGTTGTCATACATTGTATTATCCGAGTTGCGCAATGTATAAACTGGAACATTGAGATCAAAAGTGCCAACGCAGAGTGAGCGATCTGATTCTTTAGCTATAAACTGTGGCACAGGAATCAAAATGGCCGCTCCCTATGTAGGGCGTGTCGGACCTCTCTTGCACCGTATAGTAATCAAAGTATGTGAGTTCAGTACAATTGCCGCGAGGTGTTACCCGAAACTTTAGTTACTTTCTTCTTTTAATATAAAAAATGGTCTGCTATTCATATATTATCCAGTTAACCCAGCTGATCGGAGTCACACGAAACACAAAACTATTAAATGATATCTCCTAGTGATAGCGCAGCCTTAGAGGGAAAGCCACATACTTTGATTACTATACGAGGCAAGAGAGAGGTCCGATACGCCCAACATAGGGCGCGGCCATTTTGAACCCTGTGACACAGTTTACAGCTAAAGAATCAGATCGCTCACTCTGCATCGGCACTTTGGATCTCAATGTTTCAGTTTATACACTGTGCAACTCGGATAATACAATATATGACAACCGCCTATAATAAAACAGCAGTCTTCTGCGTATCCTGAATTTGTATCCCTGGAGTGGATGTTATTTTGGAACTTTCAACTGGTCCGAGTGAGCTAACTGATTCTTTAGCAATAAACTGTGACTTCAAAAATAATATTCACTGACACGGACAGCAGAAAGCAAAATATCAGGTGCGTTTTAATCATCCGCTTCTGCTTCCGGAATTGTCGGTTTAGTCGTTTTAACCTGTCAGATTAAAACAAGAAAACTGACAATTCCGAAGCAGAAGCGGATGATTAAAACGCACCTATTAAAAATATTGCGCCAAGATGTAGGCAACACGTAATAAGGGTTCAAAATGGCGGAGTTTTATATCTCCTTTTAAAAGGCACTCAGAAAGCTGCGCAGTGCGACCATTCTCCGTATAGTAAAAGAAAATCAAAGTATGTGGGGAAAGCGCACTCATGCGACACGTCGCGCGCGACTGATCGCGAGGCATCGCGCGCGGCAATACTTTAGATGTTTTTAAATGACTCAAAGCCCATTATCGCAGTTCTGTCACTCATACAAACGTCAAGTCGCGTGCGAAACGCCAGTTGAGAGTTGGAATTTCCTGTTAACTTTTCGACAGTTCCAGTGAAAAAATGTCCGACAGCTGTATTGATATAGATGAATTTATATCCGATATTCAAGACCGACTTCAACAGTTAATTGAAATTAAATAGCGAAAAAAATATTTGTTCGGGAATATGCGCTAACAGTTCGTCAAATGACACTACACTCATTCTGAAATATTTGAAGAACTTATCCTCGTGTTGACGTAAATCCTTATGTAATAAATTAAATGCGCCTTTTACATAACGGTCTATAAATAATGGATGAACCCAGTACCTACGTCGTTTCAATTTTTTCCGCCGACGAACAGAATAAAACAACACCGTTACTACTTTTTCCACCTCTATTTTAATACTGAACGTCTGTGTCGCTGCTTGTCGTCTGTTAAAAATCGCATGCGGCAGGTCGCGCGCGACATGTCGCGTGAGTGGGCTTTCCCTCAAGCGGCAAAGTAGCACTTTCCGCTCTTAATACACAAATAGCTATTTCTTTGATCATTAGAATATAATGTAAACTTGTATATTTTTAGATTATTCTAAAAGGGAAATTCAATCTTTATCTCAAATGGAGATGACTCCTTCATCTCAAATAAGTTTCTTTGTTAATGATGGTATGTACATATAGTCTTTGAAATGTAAAACGCAAACGACGGATTACTGTTGCACAATATGTTACCCGACGTCTCCATGAAAATTTAGCCATACTTACTAGTGATCAACCCAACATTTTGCAAAGTGCTTCTATACTAATAGAACTGTCTTTTAATTATCATTCCTACAGCTTAACAACATGAAATTAGACATTTCAACCATCCAAATACAATGTTAAAAACACAAAGTATTTTGATCCGTAAAATGTCTAACTTCAAAATTACTCATAAGAGGTTGACTAATTGGTTCCGAGGTTTCCATGTTTTTGTTTTTCGATTTTATTGACACAAAAAAAGGAACCTTACCTGTAAATTCAAAGCACTTCGATCGACAGTACCAGTGTACGCAAACTGCAAACATTGCTGCATGGCACAAGGAGTAACCAATTTGCTCAACGTCACCACAGTCTGCCCTTCTGGTTGGACGTTCCTGATGCACTGGAAAGCCGGATGTTCCAATTCTCTGGCAGTGGGCAGAGCTTGGCAACTGGCTCGTCGTTTGCAAGTCTTTTGCTCCGCTTTGACCAAACATTCTGTTTCGTCGGCGAAATCGCCCAGGGAACTTACCATGCTGGAGTCGCTTGTGCTGCGCGCCATCAAATCGGCAGTGAGAAGTCTAAAAATAACATTTATGAACCTGATCGAGAAATATGTAGAAGGGCTACATAATAATACGGTGTTTTCTAATTGAATGTTAATTTTTAAAAAGGGTGATTTTTAGGTTCGTTTCAAGAAAAAAAAAAAAATAAACTTCGTCCTAGACGTCTTAACTTTTGAGATCCAGGTAAAGCTATTAAAAATAAATAAGATTTTAATATTAGCTGTAATACCACTGTAGGTATTTTAATGAAATTCGGTATACAGGTGCTAATCCATTAAGAGGCATTTTTTATGAACAACATTTCTGTTTATTTCCACCAGTGGTGTTCGTGCGAAATCTGACCTGCATATTATTTTGGCAAACATTGATAGCACGTCAATGTTTTCTCTTAAAATAAAAATAATTTATAAAATACCCATTAATTTCTAAGCAAATCTGATATCTTGATATGTCAAAGAAGGCAGCAGAGCACCTACGTAATTTTGAGTTAAAATCTGCCATATTTTTAGGCTACTTTAAGGTTACTTCTATACCCTATTCAAAAAATTTATGCTCCCTCGTTTTTTGCAAAAATTAAGGTGCTCTGCTAGCTTCAAACGAAGTCAGCAGAGTACCTCAGTTTTTTAAAGCTTTTTTCTAAAAACAACCATACCTCATTTTTAGGCTATTTTTAGGCTTTGAAATATTATGGCGTTTTCCACTAAACGGACAAAACAAAACCCAAACTCGTGTCGGGAAAACCAAAACTGCAACTTTTCCCAAACTTTTTGAAGACTGGCATATACGGAGAATGGTCGCACTGCGCAGCTTTCTGAGTGCCTTTTAAAAGGAGATAGAGAACTCCGCCATTTTGAACCCTTATTACGTGTTGCCTACATCTTGGCGCAATATTTTAATTAGGTGCTTCTGCTTCTGCTACGGAATTGTCGGTTTTCTTGTTTTAATCTGACAGGTTAAAACGACTAAACCGACAATTCCGGAAGCAGAAGCGGATGATTAAAACGCACCTGATATTTTTCTTGCTGCTGTCAGTGTCAGTGAATATTATTTTTGAAGTCACAGTTTATTGCTAAAGAATCAGTTAGCTCACTCGGACCAGTTGAAAGTTCCAAAATAACATCCACTCCAGGAATTCAAATTCAGGATACGCAGAAGACTGCTGTTTTATTGTAGGCGGTTGTCATATATTGTATTATTCGAGTTGCACAGTGTATAAACTAAAACATTGAGATCAAAAGTGCCGACGCAGATTGAGCGATCTGATTCTTTAGCTGTAAACTGTGTCACAGGGTTCAAAATGGCCGCGCCCTATGTTGGGCGTGTCGGACCTCTCTCTTGCCTCGTATAGTGACTGGCATGTTTTGCGATAGGGACCGTGCGTGAAATATAGAGGCAGCACTACTGCCGAAGTTAGCCCTCTCTAGTGTTTAATTTTAGAATTAAATGGGGTAAACATTGCAAGTAAATAATAAAGAATATTTTTTAAAATATTAAATATAGTTAAATATAGATACCGGCCCGTACCAAACAATCGGGTACATGGTCAAAATGATATAAAATGTAAAATATTATTAAAATCTGGACATGTATATACATTTTAAGCAAAAAGATTTATATGGCTAATTGACAATAAATTGTAAAGTTGTACCTTAAACAAGTATCAAGTATCAAAATATCGGTATTTAGTAACACTGAATTTAAAAGTATTACAATAACATTTAAAAAATGTAAATTAATAAAAAAGATTGGGAAAAATTTATGCTAGTCCAAATGTCATTCATCCACTGACGTTTATGAGACGCCCAATGATATACATATTATAGATTGCTCACCCATCTATAAAAAAATTACGAAAAGCGGGTTGCAATGTGCCTTTCCTAGTGCTCACTAAAATAGAGCCGTTCTAGCCCAAATATGTTTTAATATAAAATTTCAGTATTTTAATCTTTAGAAAAAGAAAATAATTAAAGTTTTACTTCAAGACACGTTATTATGTATTTGGAAAGTTGAGTTTTCATGTTGTTAAATAATATTAAGAGATCTAAACAATTTTAAAACAGATGGATATAAATAATTTTAGACTACTCTCATTTCAGAAATTACACTACATAAAATACATAATTGCAATATGCAAATATGCAATTTTGAAAAGGAAATGTAAACAACTTTGATATGAGATATAAACAACTTTGGTAAGAGTTGTAATTGGACACATCTATTATTCTGAATAATGTTTAATGGTAATGTCACTAAAAAAATTTACAAAAATCACTGGTTTTTTAATATTTTAAAGTTTGTTGCAGTCTCTTTTGATAGTACTTGTAATGTACGTATTATTTATGATTTGTTTATTTTAGTAATAAATGAGAAATAGTTAATAAATTGTAAAGAGGGCTATGATATTTTTGTCAAATTGGACATACTTATTTCATAGTAACATTCTACATTAGTTTTAATCAACAGAATAATTATCTGTAAAATTATATTTATATAAAATGTTCATTTAAATATGTAAAAATCTTAATGATAATAAAACACTAAAAACTCTAATTTCTAAACCGGTTCTGTAAATGCTCAAGTACTCAAAATTGATACAAAGCTAGATAAAAAAAAAACTTTGCCCAGTGAAATACGCTTTTCGTCATCTGATTTACATATGGATAAGCAATCTATGTAATGTAATTATGTATATCATTGGGCGTGAGACACTTAATTCTGCTCTGTGAAAATTTATAAAATTTCTTTACTATTGAATGAAATCCAGGTTTCCAAAGTAATGTGTTCGTACATCCACGGATGCAACAAGTTTTTTCGATAATGATATTACGAAAATAATTCGACTTTATTTAATTAATAATTATTAAACAATAAATGTCATATAAAATATTAATAAATACCCCCCATAAAGTTCAAATTTTTTTCACCAGTTAGCGTTAAAGTCTTGACGCACGGTCCCTATAGTTGGAGTTTTGTTTCTCGGGTCCTGCTCGGAAGCGGTAACATCAAAAGGTTTTGACGTATTTTGAAACTCGAGTCTGTTTACTGGAAACGGCCGTGTTGGGTAGTCTAAATTTTGAACCAACTTGATACCTATAGGTAGTATAGGTAAGTAAATATCGTATTTGTTATAGATAAGTAATTTATTTTTAAACGCTGAATAAATTTATATAAGTATATTTATTAGTAGGATATATATCTGAATGTCAGAGCCAGACTAGGTTAAGTGCCAATATTGTCCTTTTTAAGTTTTTATGATGTCACATACATCCTTTAAACTACTTTTATATGTATTTTCAATTTGGACCTATCTTAAAAAATAAATAGATATATAAATATAAATAAAATATTGAAAAAAATGTGTTTTGACTTTCTCGCAACAACCAGTGGAAAAGGACCGAAAATAAAAACAAAACTGGGGTGACTCAGTGGTAGAGTCTCTGCCTGTGGATCCAAGGGTCCCAGGTTCGAATCCTACCGTTGGCCGGGATTTTTTTATTTAATTTAATTATTTAAAATTAATTCTGATGCATTGGTAGGATTTCCTACTCGACCATTCACTGTTGGGTTCTAATTAACAGTGCTATTCCTAAAGTGGCTCTGGGAAACAGTAACAAAGCCTACACAGAACACAAAGCTAATGGCCTTAGTAGTCGATGCCGATGACACAAAAAAAAATATGACAAAATGTAGTTCGCTTGATGGAAACAAGAGTTTTGGGTTTGTCTCAGTTTTGTTTTTCAAGTTCCAGAAAACACAAACAAAACACCAAACTCAACTGTCCGTTTAGTGGAAAAAAGTAATTAGTAATTTTTAAAAAGTAGAGGGTATTTTTCTAGCTTTAAACGAATCCAGCAGAGACCTCAGTTCTTTAAGCTTTTTTCTAAAAATAACCACATAACATTTTTAGGCTCTTAACATATTATAAACTTTACCAAAAAAAATGCTATTTTGGAACAAGTGAGCAAAGCACCTCGGTTTTTTTTTTAATAGTTACTTATGCCACATTTTTAAGCTATTTTTGAGCTATTTTTAGGCTTTGAAATACTAGACAAAATTTTGAAAAAAATTAGTATTTTTTTAAAAAATACAGGGCGCTTTGCTAGCTTCAAATAAATCCAGCAGAATACCTCAATTTTTTAAAGCTTTTTTATAAAAACAACCATGCCACATTTTTAGATAATTTTTAGGCTCTTGAAATATTATAAAACTTTACTAAAAAAAATTGATATTTTTAAATAATACTGGGTGCTTTGTTGGAACGAAGTCGCAGAACACCTCGGTATATAATTTTTTTTTCTGAAAATAACTACTTTTGCCACATTTTAAAGCTATTTTTAGGTTCTTGAAATATTATTAAACTTTTCTAACAAAATTGCTACTTTTGTAATAGCTTGGCGTTACTTTGCAATAAAATGTTAATTTCAAAACACTTGAAATTTTGACTAGCTCATAGAAATTTAACACTAAATATTACTTACCTTTAATCAAATTAAAAAGAAATGAGCACATTGACCGTATAGTTTTCTCAGTCGTGAATTCGGCTTTTCTAATAGAGACCTTTGGGGATAATAGTTTTCTGGGCGAGAGAGGCGCCATTAATTCTCTTTTTTTATTTTTAGAAAGCTAGTGAGAATTATAAACTATAGCTTTGTCAAAAGGAAATTAATTAAAACTTATATACAATTTAACTTAAGTAAAAGAGAATTGTTGTAACCTTAAAAAAATAAGATTTAACATATAAATGAATTTGTTTATTTAATTATACGAAATGAATTATTTTATAAATTTAAATAAAAAAAAAATACTGAAATTTCCTAAATAATGATTTTTATCATGCTGGTACCAAAAACTTTAAAGTTAAAACTCTTATACCATAATCAATAGTTTTTAGCCTCGTGAATTAATTACCGCTTTGTAGATATCTGAAGACTTTCTAAGTTAGGAATGTCGCCATCATCGATAGCCTCGGTAGCCTCTCTAGGTCCAAAACATGCAGTTGAATAATTCGAAAATAGTTTCTGTTAAAGTTAAGTACTTATATAGCAGTATCTAGCAGTGAATTTTCGATAGGAAGAAGAAAATTTATAGTGTGACTGCTTACATTCGCTTCCTAAACAAAAAATAAATTATGTTTTTCACGAGGCTCTTGTATGATATATAATTTAATTTTTAAACATTTACTGTTTTAAAATTTAATCAAGATAACAAAAAAAAAAACTAATTAATATAGAAAATGTGTAAATTCAGCTCACAAAATAAGTAAAGCATATTTAATAAATTTAAATTGACTTTCAAAATAAATAACAGTAAAAACACGTAGAAATATAATTTTTACTGAGATATTTTTAAAATGACATTATAACTTACCACTATCTTTTGCAGTCTGAGTACTGAACTGTTAATTTAAGTTATCAGATGAGAAATGAATTTTAATGAAAAGGTTCGAATATTGAGAGCCAGCCAGATCCCCACCTAGAGAAATTTCCCTCTCTAAGCATATTGCTAGCACCGATAATTAAATGGTAAATCAAACTGATACTAATTTATACAGGATGTCACACAATCAAAATAACATTTTTATATGAAATTATAAAATGTTACACTTTTTAATATTAGTGTGCTTTGTTCGAACGAAGCCAGCATAGCACATCGCTTTTTTAAAGGTTTTTTTCTAAAAAGAACTACCTACGCCTTATTTAAAACTATTTTTAAGCTCTTAAAATATTATATTGCAATCGAAAAAATCTGCCTTTTGTAAAAAATACTTTGTACTTTGCTAACTTCGGAACGCAACCCACAGAGCACCTCGACTTCTTAAGTTTTTTTTTAAACATCAGATTCACCTCTAGGGACCGCGGGTTCAGTTGTGCCATCTTGGGAAAAAGTTCTGCAGAGCCCGAGATGGCACATCAGAACCACGTGAATGAAATTTTTGTTTTGTCTTGACATTAAAAGGATCATTAAAAATAATAACATCATTTCATATTAAATATTTATTTAAATTTAACTAACAATAAATCAATTATTTAAATTCAATACTAACAAATTTTGATCTCCGTTAACCACCTCCAATCACTCGAATCACACTTGGAGAAACATGTTCCACACTGAGGTGAAAGCACCTCCTCTCTTGACATTTGACAAGTCAACGTCTTTAAGTGTCGCTTGTCACCACTGTCATGTGGAAACGGTTAAACAACTTGAATAAAAATAAAAATGAATAGATAAAGAAATTTAAATTTGAAAATATTAATAATACTAATAATATGATTTAGCAAGTTGTAAATATCCCGAAATATCTAATTTTGGGAGTGAGGATGACCAGGAACTTGTTGGATACATTGTGGACAGTAGGTAGATTTTTTTTATAATTATAATGTATATACATATAAAAAAACCATCAGTTTTTTACTTTGGCCTTTTGCGTTTAACTTTCTTTATATTAACTAATGCATTCTAGATTCAAATTTCAATATATATTTTCCACACTATTTGTAAATTTTTTTAAATTTAAAAAAAATTGTTAACTTGTTTTCAATTGTGCGAATGGTGAAGGTGGTATAATTCCTTATTTCCACACAAGCTAACTTGCTTCTGGAGATCAGATATGATTTGTAAGGGCTTATCCCACACTCACTATTCCCAATACTGGTTTTTTGTCACTTTGTTTGTATCTTTTAATTGTTAATTTGTTCAAACAACCGTATATATAAAATTTTAACTCTTGACTTAAAAGTCTTAATCAGATTTATATTTTTTAAATTGTAAGTTTACATCCACAATTTTTGTAGATAAGCACTGATGATGGCTAATAAGCCGAAAGCGCTTTGCATTTATTAATTAAAAAGTTTTGCACGAAATACAAGTCGTTCCTTTTGAAATTAATTATCAGTCTATTTTTAGACTCCTGAAATAAAAAATTTTTCGCTCACCAGAGAACATTAGCATTTTAAACTTTTTTTTTTTTTCTAATAATAACTACATAATATTTTTAGGCTATTTTTATGCTCTCAATATTTAAAATTTTTAGAAAAAAAAAATAGTTAACCGAGGTGCTCTGCTGACTTTGTTCCAACAAAAACCTGTATTATTTGAAAATAGCACCTTTTTAGTAAAGTTTATAATATTTCAAAGACCTAAAAATATACTAAAAATGTGGTGTGGTTGTTTTTAGAAAAAAAGCTTTAAAAAACCAAGGTGCTCTGCTGGATTTGTTGGAAGCTAGCAAAGCATCCTACCCTGCATTTAAAAAAAAATACTTATTTTTTTTCGAAAAGTTTTATATTTTAAGAGTCTACAAATAGCTTAAAAATGTGGCAGTAGTTTTAAGAAAAAAATTAATTAACCGCTGACTTTGTTTTAACAAAGTACCCTGTATTATTTAAAAATACTATTTTTTTAGTAAAGTTTTATAATATTTCAAGAGCCTAAAAATAATCTAAAAATTTGGTGTGGTTGTTTTTAGAAAAAAGCTTTAAAAAACCGAGGTGCTCTGCTGGATTTGTTCAAAGCTAACAAAGCACCTTCTATTTTTTAAAAAAATATCAATTTTTTTCAAGAAGTTTCATATTTTTAGAGCCTAAAAAAGCTTGATCATTTGGCGTAAGTAGTTTCCAGAAAAAAAATTAATAAACCGAGGTACTCTGCTGACTTTGTTCTAACAAAGCGCCCTGTATTATTTAAAAATATAATTTTTTTAGTGAAGTATTATATTATTTCAAGAGCCTAATAATAGCCTAAAAGTGTGGTGTGGTTGTTTTTAGAAAAAAAAAAAGCTTTTAAAAACCGAGGTGCTCTGCTGCATTCATTCGAAGCTAGCAAAGTAGTTTTTGAAAAAAATACTATTTTTTTCAAAAAGTTTTATAATACTTCAAGAGCTTCAAAATAGCATAAAAATGTGGTCTCGTTGTTTTTGGAAAACAACTGAGGTGCTCTGCTGACTTCGTTCGAAACTAGCAGAGCACCTTGATTTTTGCAAAAAACGAGGCGCATCAAATTTTTGAATAGGATATAAAAATAGCCTTAAAATAGCCTAAAAATATGGCATGAATTCAACTTAAAATTGCCTAGGTGCTATGCTGCCTTCTTTGACATTACCTTGATATTTTGCAGTCCAATGCATGGTTTTTGCTTGAAATAAGAATATCATTAATACCAACAATATCACCATGCAGATAACAAGATTTTATTTTTTAGGCGAAAACCATGCGTCAGATTAAAATTTAGGAGATCAAATCTGCTCATAAATGAATAATGATTTCAAAAATAAACTTTAGAGTATACGCACAACTTCGTATTTTAGAAGTTTTCGGGTAAATAATAAAACAAAACTATTACTTTATTAAAAATGAATTATTACTTATCATTGTAGGGGAGGGGGGAAGTTATTCAATATTAAATATTGAATACAAGACAAAAGTAATAATACTCGATTATGGATTCCCAAGTTTTTTTTTTTTGAAAACAAAGCTTTTTCTCATGTGTATAAAACTTTTTGGAACACGCTGTGTAATGGATTGCGACGTGCTCTTTGAGCACGTCGTTACCAACATAGTGTATTCAGGTATTATTGGTAACGACGTGCTCTACGAGCAATCTGATATACAGTGTGTCCGACATTATATAATAGATTGTGATGTGCAATAATATCTGAATACACTTTGTTGCTAAGGATGTGCTTGCTCTTGGAATTTTTATACACATGAGAAAAAGTTTTGTTTAAAAAAACAGGTATTCTTGATAAAAAAAATTGGGAATCTATAATCGAGTATTATAACTTTCGTCTTGATTTTAAGTACTCAATAACTTCCCCCCCCTACAATGATCAATACTAATTCATTTTTAATGAAGTAATAGTTTTTTATTATTTACACTGGAAAACTTTCAAAATACGAAGTTTTACGTAAACTCTAAAGTGTATTTTTGAAATCCTTATTCATTTATAAGCAGATTTAATCTTTTGAATTTTTTTTATCTGCCGCACGGTTTTCGTGGTGTACCAATATTTGCCAAAATATTATGCAGGTCAGATTTCGCACGAACGCCACTGGTGGAAATAAAAAGAAATGTTGTACATAAAAAAATGCCTCTTGGTAGATAGCACCTGTATTCTGAATTTCATTAAAATATCTACAGTAGTCCCAGACAGCACACGACATCTTAAAGACGTCTGTTTTATGTCGTAGTTATGACTGAACGCCTAAAGACCTAAAAAAGACGTTTTAAAGACGACTTTATAAATACGTCTTTTAAATGCCTATCCATTTAAAAAATATAAAAAAGAATGGTAACATTATAAAAAGTACTGGGGCTTAATTGTCGTTTCTAATTTCATAAAATATAAATTTACTTTTTTTTTTTTTTAATTTGGTGTCATCGGCGTCGACTACTACGGCCATTAGCCTCGTGTTCTGTGTAGGCTTTGTTACTGTTTCCCAGCGCAACTTTAGGAACAGCACTGTTAATTAGAACCCAACAGTGGATGGTCGAGTGGGGAATCCTACCAAGGCATCAGAATTAATTTTAAATAATTAAATTAAATGAAAAAATCCCGGCCAACGGTGGGATTCGAACCTGAGACCTTCCGATCTCAAAGTCATGACTCTAACCACTGAGCCAACCCACCCCCCCTATAAATTTATTTTTAAATTTTTTTTATTAATTTACATAATTTACTTATTTTTTTTATTTATTCATTCACGAGCATTTGTTCATTAGAGTAAGTAAATATGTGTTAACATAAAAATAATAATAATAATAATAATAATAATAAAAATAAAAATAATAATAATAATAATAATAATAATAATAATAATAATAATAATAATAATAATAATAATAATAATAATAATAATAATAATAATAATAATAATAATAATAATAATAATAATAATAATAATAATAATAAAACAGAACTTAATTCGTCCCGACTTACCAAAGCAATAAACAGCTATGCAATTCCTACTCTATCCTATTCGTTTGGAGTGGTAAGATGGACTTACACAGAGCTGGAAAACATAAGTCGACAAATACGAACAAAAATGACAGCCCACAGAAAACATCATCCCCGGTCTTCCAAGCATCGACTAACGTTGCCACGCAAAGAAGGCGGAAGAGGCATCTTCGATCTGGTGCAAGTATGTGAAGAACAAATAATGTCACTGAGAGAGTATTTCTTTAAAAACAATACCACCAGTCTGTACCAAGCAATTATCAACGCAGACATCAAATACACACCGCTTAATCTAAGCGAAAGAGAACACTTACCTTTTCCGAAGATGTTGACAAACGACCAAAAATTAACAGAGCTACTAGATAAAGAACTCCACGGAAGGTTCCAAAATGATCTCCAAAGAGATACAGTTGACAAAGCCGCATCGCTATATTGGTTGAAAAATGGTAATATTTATCCCGAAACAGAGGGCTTCATGCTAAGCATCCAAGACAATGTCGTAAATACAAGAAACCACCGCAAATATATACTAAAAGAAAACATAGAAACGGACAAATGTCGAAAGTGCAACTCAAGCTCAGAAACAATAGAACATATTATCTCTGCCTGCAAATGTCTAGCAAATAATAAGTACCTAGAAAGACACAACAAAGTGGCAGCCGTTGTGTATCAAGAAATGTGTAGACTGCACAACATTGAGGAGAACTCCCAAACTCCCTACTATAAATTAGATCCTCCACCTTTAATAGAAAACGAAAATGTTAAGATCTACTGGGACAAGACATTGCTCACAGACAGGACAGTGGAACATAATAGGCCAGACATAACAATCGTCAACAAACAAGACAAAACAGCCTACCTGGTCGATATTTCAATACCAAACAATACCAATATAGACACAAAAATAAAAGAAAAAATAGACAAATACCTACCACTATGTCGAGAAATCAAGGGCCTATGGAAATTGGAACGAGTACAAGTTGTACCACTTATCATTTCTGCTATGGGACTGGTTCCCAAAAACCTAAAAGAAAACTTATTAAAATTGGGTATCCCAGCAAATACTTACCACCTCATGCAAAAGTCGGTAATATTAGACACTACTCATATAGTCAGATCATTTCTAGATACGTAACCGCAGAACATGTGTCTTGCCGTGAAGGCCGATTCATGCCTGTAAAAAACTACCGAAAAATATCGAGTTAAAAAAAAAAAAAAAAAAAAAATAATAATAATAATAATAATAATAATAATAATAATAATAATAATAAATATAACTCTAAATAAAATTAACAATTAAAATATATTAAGACAAATTGAATTACGCGCTCTTTCAACTTGACTGGAATTTGGTTCAACGATCGAAGCGAATGTTTTTATCATGCTTTGTCTTTTTTCAACAGTAGAATTTAAACAAGGACGTGTATCTGAATGTGAGTATTATTGGGGTTCCGTGGTTCGTGGCGTTCTGCATTGTCCTTTCGTTGTCATTTGTCGTTTATGTTGAAGATGAAAGCCGAGAGGTTGGTTTTTGTTCGTTATTCGTTGATTTTTTTGTGTCCCCGGTGAATTGTCTTTTATCGTGTTTGTGTCTTATGCCGTGGATTACTGTGAATTTATAAGCATAAAAGTTTACTGCATATACTGAAAAAAACAAATAGAACAACCCTTATTAGTGTTTTAAGTACGTCTAGGCGTCTAGAGCTGACTTAGAAGCTTCATCGGATGTAAATATATCTGAATTAGAGTTGAAAGTACAGGAAGACTGCCATTCTTTGACCACCCTTAACCCACACTATCTACTGAAAATTTTATTAAATCGAATTTGACAGAGTGAGCTATAATGCTTAATATTTTACACAGCTCAGTTAAAATTATTGCAACCCAGACTGGATCAGAAGAGCATCAGACAGAAGATTAACCACTAATGAAGGATAAATAAAAAAAAAATAATTTGTAATATTACTTTTTTTAACGAAATGTTTCAGTATTTTGTTAATAATAATGTTTATAGAAAATATGTGTTTCATTTTGTATAGAAGGAATTTACAGAAGCTTTTAAAACTAAATCCGAGAGTACGTCTTACCAATGTCAAAAAACAGACATATTCAAGATGTCTTAATAACGTTACCTTTTGTAACATCAGACGTCTTAAAGATGTCTTTAAGACGTCTGGCCGGCGTCATAAGACGTCTTTTAGACGTCTGTCATGTCTCTGACAGACGTCTTATGGACGTCTTAAAGATGTCTTTGTGCTGTCTGGGGTATTACAGATATTATTAAAAAATTATTTATTTTTAATTACCTTATCACCCTGTATCTCAAAAGTAAAGACGTTTAGGATATACGTTCACATGAAGGTTTCTTCTTAAGATGGACCCAAAGATATTGACATTCAAATAGAAAACACCCTGTAGTTTCGTCTTTAATCTCGGAATTTCGTCTTTAATATCGGAATTTCGTCTTAATATCGGAATTTCGTCTTTTACCTCGAAATTTTGACTTTATTCTCGTTTCGACTTTAATCACGAAATTTCGTCTTTAATCTCGAAATTTCGACTTTAAACTCGAAATTTTATCTTTAAGATGGAAATTTCGGAGTTAATAATCTCGAAATTTCGTCTTTAATCTCGAAATTTTGACTTCTAAAATTTCGACTTTAATCTCGAGAGGACCCCGCTCAAACCTTATGGAAAAGTGATCTATGTGGGAATTACCTGAACTTTTAATATCGTTTAGAGGAAGCCTTACTGATTAAAAGTTGCCATTGCGCCAAAGTCGAATAACCAATAGTTTCGGAGATACTGGCCAATGAATGTCTCATTCGCTAAACGATCGGCTTCGTACTTTACTCTATGGAAGTTTCTGTGTTCTATCTTCTTTTGAACTATACCAACGGTATTTTTTAAGACTGTTATGAAAAATTAATAGATGCCAATAGTGATGTTGAAAAAGTAACCATTCGAGTACTCGAGTATCGTTACTTGAAGATACCGAAGTAACGATCAAAAAACCAAATGATTACATTATTACTCGTATACTACGGTTCGCGGTGTAGAATATTCGCATTGGATATGATAGGGAATGCACGGAGGATGATGAAGTGGAAGTAAATACGAATACTTTTCGAACACGGATATTTTCGTTACATCGTGATCGATGTATATTTACTATTTACACATACAATAATTATAAAGTAAACATTTTTAAAACGGGTTTTTGCCTCACAGGGTTTCGGAATATAATTAATTTTCTTAAACAGCGAATACTGGAAATAACAATAATCTACGTCTTTACTCATAGCAATGCACATACTTTGATTACTATACGGGGCAAGAGAGAGGTCCGACACGCCCAACATAGGGCGCGGCCATTTTGAACCCTATGACACAGTTTATAGCTAAAGAATCAGATCGCTCACTCTGCGTCGGCACTTTTTATCTCAATATTCCAGTTTATACACTGCGCAACTCAGATAATACAATATATGACAACCACCTATAATAAAACAGCAGTCTTCTGCGTATCCTGAATTTGTATCCCTGGAGTGGATGTTATTTTGGAACTTTCAACTGGTCCGAGTGAGCTAACTGATTCTTTAGCAATAAACTGTGACTCCAAAAATAATATTCACTGACACTGACAGCAGCAAGCAAAATATCAGGTGCGTTTTAATCATCTGCTTCTGCTTCCAGAATTGTCGGTTCAGTCGTTCTAACCTGTCAGATTAAAACAAGAAAACCGACAATTCCGAAGCAGAAGCGGATGATTAAAACGCACCTATTAAAAATATTGCGCCAAGATGTAGACAACACGTAATAAGGGTTCAAAATGGGGGAGTTTTCTATCTCCTTTTAAATGGCACTCAGAAAGCTGCGCAGTGCGACCATTCTCCGTATAGTAAAAGAAAATCAAAGTATGTGTAGCAATACCATAATAGTCAAAGTAATCAAATTAACGAATATTTGGAATGATTACTTGATACGAAAGTAACGAATACCTACTCGAAAGTAACTCCATTTCTAGTTCTCAACTCATCATTTGTTTTTGTATATGTTTCAGTATTTGTCATTGTCATTCTGTCAAGTTAGGTTATATAATTTTCTTGTTCTGTAAAAGAGTGTCAATTAAACCTACTATACTCTGTTTTTAAACTAAGAGGAGCGATTTGAATTTAAGTTGGCAATTCTGTAGCCTTCTGATTGGTCAGATTACAGTCAGTTTCACACATTACTTTTTAGCATGAACATCAGCTAATAATTGATATTGTTGACAGTTTTGACATTTTATAATTTGATATCTCATCCATTACTTAGTTTTTTACTTTATTTCGTAAATAATAGTTCTTCAGTAAGCAATTGTATTGAAAATCTACAATTATGGATCCTTCTACACTGAGTACTATTAAAGGTAGCAATTCCTGAAAAGCCTTACAAGAAAGGGAAGACACCTTATTATTTTACATGCTGATTCTGAAGGTTTTGTAGAAAATGCAATATTGGTTTTTGAAGGTAAAAAGATGGGAGATTACCATGAAGAGATGAATTCCGAAGTATTTTAGAAAAAAATAATTTTATTACTGATTTTTTAAAACTAAAAATTGATGAATTTCTAACCAAAATGATTAAAATGTAACTAAATATTCAAGCAAATTTTATTTATTAGAATAGAATAAAACTATTTACAAAATTGTTATAACATTTAAAACACCATCTACTATTTTAGGGATAATCTTAATTTGGCACAATGAGTTAACATTACTTTCACAAAAAATATTTTAAAAATACTTAAAATTAATACATAGGTATGTATGAACAGTTCACTTTAAAAAATATATGTTGACATGTAGTGTTATGAAAATGTTCGTTCCAGTTTTCAAAACAAATTCTGACTCATAGGCCTGTAAACTTTTGAATGCCTTTATTTGCCCTCTAGCGCATTAACCATGGGTTAACACTAAATAAGCCATAATATCCACATTACTCATAGAAGAGATACCAGTTACTGTGTGATCCACTTGTCATTCGCTGATTAACTTTTACTTTTTATACCTATAACAAATATATCCTTAAAAATGTAAACATCTTTATATTTTATACTAACCTGGCTACATCTGGATATTCCATTAACAATTTTCTTAAATATTTAATATCCATTTTAAAAAGATCATAGTTATTCTCAAAAAGTTGATTTCAAAAGCAAGAAAAAAGTATTTCTGACATCAATCAACAACCATATTGACTTTAATTTGACAGTGACATTTCGTTTTAGACACACATTTCAGATCACAATAATGTGAAATTTGCGACCGTTGTCTGGGACCAATTAAAAAATTACTTCTATGACATTTATTCGTTTCTTAACCGCTCATTGGCCATTCACCGACTAAGGCCGATAAAGATGATTATTTCATAAATTTTGAACACTACTATATTTCGAAACTCGCTCTTAGTAACAAATCTAGTTACTTTTCCCTGTGTAAATGCGTCTTTTCAATTCGCTCCTCCTAGTTTAAAAACAGAGTATAGTGAGAGTTCATTATTTTTTACAAAGACTAAACATGGCGCATAATGATGTCATGCCCTGCTTCATTTGTCCTGCTGCTTTTCGTCCAAATCTAATGGTACGTCTTGATGGCGTCAATGATATTGATAAGAGAAACATTGCTATCCAACGACGTCTTGCCAAAAACAGACCCTTGATCGATATAGATGATCAAACAAGAGCATGTGCGGCTTGTAACAGGTCGATTGTAAGAGAGTTGCGTGTTCTTGAGCAAGATCCAACCTGTATGCGATTAAACGTTTTGACACAAACAGCTAACCAAACGTGTATGATATGCAATTCGCCCGATGCTCGTCGCTTAACACTTGACGCAAGAGTTGATGTATTCGTGAAAGTTGATACATATATATTCCCCCAAATACAAAATGTTGTAATTTACATGTTGACGACACTGGGCGACATTTCCAAAGGCTATTGACAGGCTTACGCTCCGTACCTCAGAGTAAGTAAGTAGTAAAGAGAGGACAGTAAACAATGTTTGTGTCGCCATGATAATACGGTCGAGAATTCTAATTAGAGAGAAATAGATTAATATCTCTATCTCTTTGTTTGTATTTGTCAGTTTTACAAAGCTTTTCTCAGACAATTATTCCAGTGTTTAATTTAAATTTGTTCGTGTTGTGGTGTTAAAAGTAATTGTTATTAATATTATATTCATAACAAAAAAGTCATATTTTGTTTTCACTTCATTAAAAATGCACCTACCTACCTTTTAAAACATTAACCCAGCGAAATTGTTTTACGGTACGCTACTGCTGAGAATTCTAAAACGAGTGAGAAAGCCTTCATTAGAAAGAGAGATACTGATTATATGATAGCGAGATTAATATTGTATAACTTTATGCAGTAGTGGCCTATCTGCTATTATATTATCTAAGCTCCGTACTTCGTCCTTTGGTGCGTTTGATTTGATCATCGAAGATCTCCGAGCGCTTCAAAAGTGTTTGAATTGACACTCCGAGAGATCCCTAAAGTGTTTGTTTCGCTTTGGAGCGAGAATATAGAGCGAGCTCGATGTTCTCAGAGCAGAAAGATCGAGAAGAGGGAGAAATTTGTCTTTTTCTCTACCTATCTCTTTTTAATTAACTTACAAACAAATTTGAATCTCAAAATTAAAGACCAGACAAGAAGTCAACAAATTACTTAGCCGCTTTTGTCTTATAGCTAAAATTATTCATCATAAAAAAACACAAAATGTGTGTTTGGAAAATACATTTTTTCTGTCCAGATCTAATCACCAGTAATCACAGTCATGGAGTAGGAGAGCGAAGCGGGCATTTGTGGTAAATGCTGCATTTCAGGCCCATTACCCCTTATTATTAAAAGTTTTTCCATTTTGTTTACTTTTTGCTCACTATTTTAACATACAAACCAGAAACTAGAATCACAAAAAAGCGAGGTTATGTTTTTTACTCTGTTTTATTTGATTTGATTCAATGCTCTATTGTGACGTCATCACTTCTCGGTCTCCTCGACGCTCGCTCGATCGAGTTTCAAATCAAACGCCCCTCTTGTATCATTCCAGGTAAGAAAATGCAAATCTTTTTGTCAAAACTGCGTCAATTGGCTAAAGCTGGCTTGACTATCATCAATGAGAATGACATTGCCGAGGACTTTCAATGCATTTCACCGCTGACCAAAGAGCAGTTCTATGAATGCTAATGCTTCACGGCTTGTTACGAAGACCCAATGGATTGTGGAGGCCAGAAATTGCCACATCAAATCCATTTTTAAGTTATTCGGACAGCTTATTCATACTTCTCATATTGAATACCTGGGTGAATTCTATCGAATAGCGGGAGCTATTATCAACAAATACCACCCATTAATTGCTATGGAAGGCTACAACGCAGATATGGCACGTGAAATGCTATCCAAGGCGAATGAAGAAGTCAATGTTGTAATGGCTCGTGTGGATGAATTCAGATTGAGAAACCGAAATGCGATGTGGATACATATTGATGCGGCTAACCTGGATGACTTTCCTCGTTTGGATTTAGACTATCTGCGAGATATTACGGTTGGAATATATACAAATCAATCTTGCACCTTCATATATACAGGACAAGTTGCGGCGGTATACCATAGAAAAGCTACACATATATCAGTTAAATGCAGAACCACGATTTCTCCGAGCAAGAGTGTACTCACGATTCCGAAACGCCACCACGTACCAGATATGGATTGCTTATACGATTATTAAAGAACTCGAAGAAAACGATCAGGAAGAAGATGTCATTATTGGACATTATTGCACTTGCAAATCGGGTGCTAGAACGCTGGGCTGTTGGAGTCATATTGCATCCATATTATGGTACTTGGGATATGCAAGACATGAACCTGAAATTCGGTACCCTCCGTCTAACCTTCTTCATAGCGTTTCTGACGCTGCCAACTGGCTAGCGCAATAGCGGCCCCATACAGGTATCCAATGGGTTAAATTGTAACAAGGCTTTCCTTATTAAATTATTTTATTAATTGTTTGATTTAATTGTTGTTTATATTTATCTTCACTGCGAACCGTAGTATACGAGTAATCAATGTAATAATTTGGTTTTTTGATCGTTACTTCGGGTATCTTCAAGTAACGATACTCGAGTGCCGAATTACTTTTTCAACATCACTATTGACAACTATTTATTTTTCATAACGGCCTTAAAAAAGACCTTTAAAATAGTTCAAAATAAGATAGAAAACAGAAACAAACATCCAATGAGTAAAATACGAAAAAGATCGTTTAGTGAATGAGACATTCATTGGTCAGTCTCTCCGAAACTATTGGTTATTAGACTTTGGCGCAATGGTAACTTTTAATCAGTAAGGCTTCCTCTATACAATAATAAAAATTCAGGCAATTCCCACATAGATCACTTTTCCATAAGGTTTGAGCGGGGTCCTTTCGACTTATCTCGAAATTTTGACTTTAATCTCGAAATTTCGACTTTAATCTCGAAATTTCGTCTTTATTCTCGAAATTTTGACTTTAATCTCAAAATTTCGACTTTAATCTCGAAATTTCGTCTTTATTCTCGAAATTTTGACTTTAATTTAGAAATTTCGTCATTAATCTCGAAATTTCGACTTTAATCTTGAAATTACGTTTTTAATCTCGGAATTTGGACTTTATTCTCCTCGAAATTTCGACTTTAAACTCAGCCCTTCTGCTTCTAAATGTATCAAATATGTTTATTTTTACCTGTAGAAGGCTCTACTACATGCTGCTAATATGAAACGGTGTGCTGGGAATCCCACAGATCCTACGACCAGTACGACATCTGTGTGAGCTCGACTCAACCAGAGATGTCGCATGTTGTCCGAGAACGATCCTATTGATATATGAACTTCGGGTTTTAGAGGTGGGGGTGGCTTGAAAGGTGCCTGCCGGAAAAAAATATTATTTAAATAATTAATATACCTTATAATAAATAGATTTATTGCTTTTAAAAACAAATCTTTTTACAGTAAGGGTTTGACATACAAAAACATACCTGTTTTTCAAATATAAATTAATTATTAATCAAATAAAAAATAAAAGAAATTCCTAGACATTCCAAACTGTTGTGTCACCTTAGCCACGGCGATCCGGCATCGTGGCTAGAGACTAGGGTTGCCAGACGTCTCGCTTTAGGCGTATTTTCCGTGCTTTTTGACTTGCTTGTACGCTCAACACCACAGTACGAAAATGTCCCACTTTTGATAAAAATGCCACTCTATTTATGCAAATGCCATGCTGGATTTATAGAAAAATATAAGGTGAAGAGCTTTTTTTAGATAAATATCGGCTAAAGGACCCCCGTTAAGAAAAATAGGGGCTGACAACCTTTTTTTTAGAAATTTCACAAATAATGGACCTGATTATATAAAAATGCTTGGTATTTGAAATGCTCTGTCTTCACGGTTGTCACGCTTTTCACTTTCGTAAATCTGGCAACCCTACTAGAGCCACATGGTCCTAACCTAACTCTTGGCACCGGCTCGAGAGGTGGCATGTCGTATTTTCGACTGGGTGTTATTCTGGACATTTGTGAAGTAATAAAGAAGTTTATACGAGGATTTGCATTATTAGTGTTGTAGTACCTAACACAATACAAACATAATGGAGTTGTCTGTGGGTTATGATATGGCAACCCTGTAAGCCTAGTGATTTGACATGGTCAATGATATATAGTTATAAAGATTATCATCAATATTTTTCAAAATAAACATAAGCTTATGCCTAGAAAAAAAATGTAACTAAACCGATTCTGATTAATGAGGACTGGCCAGGCAATATGGCCACTCGCAAAATGACCAATGAACTGGAGTGGGGTAGAAAGCAAATGTGCATATTGTATCAATAGAACAAGATGCGATTCCATGGGCGCAGCCATTTTTATTGCTCATCTCACTCGGGAGTATTTATAATAATCATTTTCTGTTTCAAATTGTTATTGTTCAGTCCACAAGCTGGTGGATCAGACACTAAAAATGTGAAATAGAAAATGGTTATTATAAATACTCCCAAGTGAGATGAAAAATAACCTGTCTTCGCCTATAGAGTCGCATCTCAAACCTATTGACAAGCATTCTACCCCACTCCAGTTCATTGAAAACAACATTTTGCTTTGAGCAGTCTATATAACTATATATGTCGCAGATAGCACACGACGTCTGAAAGACGTCTTTTTTGTATCTTGGTTTGGTCTCAATATCCTAGGACGTTATTAAGACGTCTTATAAGACGTCTTGCATGAGCCATAATTCAGACGTATTAATGTGAGAGCTCAAAGACGTCTTAAAGACGTCTTGCCAAATCCATATATTAATGTGAAAGCTCAAAGACGTCTTACAAACGTCTTTCAGTCGGACGGAAACTTGCACGGTTTACATAATTCAAATTTAACAAAAAGAATCAAATGAAGTGAAGTTTGACGTTTGACTTAACATTACATTCAAACCGAACTTCCGATTCGGACACCGTCGTGGCAACATTAAAATGACGGTCTCCGAATCGGGAGCCCAGAAGTCCCATAAAAATCACAAAATATCTAGTATAAAAGTGACCATCCGACTTTAAAAAGTGTACAAAATTAAACAAAATATTGAGTGTAATATTTGGAGAAGAATATTGAAATCAAATATCAAGTGCAGTGGAAAAGTGAAAAGATTGAGCCCATCTAAAACGAAGAAAAGAAGAAGTACATTCAAGCCCAAGCCCAAGCCAAAAATGTATGGCCCAAGCTCATTGTGGATTATTGATTATTTTATTGCGTGTGCGATTATATAGTCTCCAAAAGCGACTTTGTGCTATTTTGAGGATTTGTGTCTCTTTCTACTTAAATAATATGGGACAAAAACCAGAGAGGGAAGAATACTTTCTGTTACAGATGTATCACGTTCCTGGAATACAGGTAATAAATGAATATTTGTTTATATACATAGAACATTAATATCCTGTTTCTTCTAAGAATAACTAAATTAATTTAAAAGTAAACATCTTAATATAAGATTTAATTCAGATATTCGTCAATTATCATTTTTGTTTTTGTTTTCATAGAGATTTTAAGAACTATTAATATCAAAAACTCCCTATTAGATAGCCATTTTGAGTGAAGTTAAAGTAGGCGATTAAGCATAATAGCTCATATTGAATTAAATGATTATAAAAAAATTTTGATTTAAAATTCTAAGAAATTAATTTTTGTTGTGTTTTATAGATAACTGATCTTTCGGTTTTTACTAACTTTTGCAAAGTATAATTTTCTGTGACTAGATGCTCTTAACTAAATTTCTTTTTAGGCAACTACAAATCAAATAGAAAAATCAATCCAGTTATGGCTAAAGAGGATTGATCGAATGCGCTACAAAGAAAATACCTCTTAGTGACCTGTGATTAATAGATATTTTATCAATAAATATTTTAATTCTATGTTTTGCATTATTTATAATCTGCAAGGTTGTTCTACTTTTTAATTACCAAATAAAGTCCTACGTTCATAAGACATCTTAAAGACGTCTTATTTATGGCTTCACAAGACCATTATAAGCTATTAATAAGTCGTCTTAAAGACGTCTTATTTATGGCTTATTTAAAGCTTCACAAGACCATTATAAGCCATTAATAAGACGTCTTAAAGACGTCTTATTTAAGGCTTCACAAGACCATTATAAGCTATTAATAAGTCGTCTTAAAGACGTCTTATTTATGGCTTATTTAAAGCTTCACAAGACCATTATAAGCCATTAATAAGACGTCTTAAAGACATCTTATTTATGGCTTATTTAAGGCTTTACAAGACCATGATAAGCTATTAATAAGTCGTCTTAAAGACGTCTTATTTGTGGCTTATTTTAAGCTCTACAGACCAATATAAGCCATTAAGACGTCTTAAAGACGTTCCCTTTTGTACCATCAGACGTCTTCTAAGACGTCTTTCAGGAAATACCAGACGTCTTAAAGACGTCTCTAATGTCTTATGCGAGAGGTCTTAAAGACGTCTTTAAGACGACTTTGTGCTATCTGGGGTATCATTGACCATGTCAAAGCCAACAGGCCTACAGGGTTGTCATATCATTAGCCACTGCCAGCATTTTAACAGGTCGTTGGAATAGAAAGTTTTAGAGTAAGATAATTTTTAGACATGTTTTTTGTAAAAACATTGTAACAATTGAGGAAAGGAGATCTGTGGACCGTTACTACATCGTCATTATGTAGCTTGTTATGAAATTGAGACAATAATTTGTTTTTATTTCGTTTCAGAGTCAGCGTAATCGATCAAATATAAAAATAAATGATCATTGATTCATGAAAGTAAAATTTTGTAATGTAATTTTTTACGAGCATTACAAAAATTACTGACTTTTATTTCGTATTGTTTTTAACGTTGCTAATTCCGGCGTATACGTTCATAAATAGAACAGATAATTATTTCCTATTCTCGTTTCAACGCTATTTAGCGAAATCTTCCAATGACCAAAAATGTCAACAAATTAAACTGGCTGAATTTAAGTCGAGTTTATATCTAGTGATCAAAAATTGTTCATTAAAATAAGCCAAGGAAAAATCAGGCATCTTCTTCTTTCTTTTTTAATGAGTTTTATAAAATAATGCAAGTTTCTTATTTTTGAGTTTTATTAAAGCTGTTAATTTTAAATATTTCTATACACAGTTTAAAAAGTATTAAAAGATTCACCCTGCATACAACGAAATATCTAAAAAGAAGAAAAGTTATAGCTTACCTGCAATAATGGTCGCTGAACTTTTTTCAAGTTCGTCATCCAAAAGCGTTGTGCCCTTCTAGCGATGAGCGCCGCTCTGATGGCGTTCTCGAACACTTCGTTAACTCCATAATAGGTAAGTACCGACGCTTCGTAATAAAATAGACCGAGCTCGCGGGCCACGTCTCGAGCTTCGTCGGGCATCACCAGGTCGCTCTTTCTGGTCGCCCGCACGAATGGGCTGCGGTCCCGGAAGTAGCTGAGGTACGCCTCGTCGCGGTACATGTACCTAAATCAGGAAATATGATTGTATTTTTTATTTACAATATTTGTAATTTGGGACACTTTGGGCCATTTTCATCTATTTTTCTCTAGATTTGGGGAAATTTGTAGATCTGGCAACACCCCGCCGCATGAATCAATGGTATAGTGTGGGTGATAATTATTATTTTACGTTGATCCTCAATTATTAAATTTTAGTATAACTGTTATAGCTATAATAAACAGGGTGTCTCATTAGTCCGTAATTGTTCATTAATTCAAGTTTCAAATACAAGTTATATTAATTTTAAAAATATTTTTGTCTGGAAAATAAAAATGTATGTTTTTTAAATAGAACACCCATTATTTTATTATATTTTTAGAATGGTTTGGTAATACTGCATTCAAACCTAGAATGTTTTTAAAAAATATCATAATGTTGCCAAGCAATTAATTTTTCTTTAAAATTAGAGAATAATGCAGACCCCCAAATTAAATTATCATAATTTAGGCAGGTTTAAATTGATTTCAAAAGTGTTTATAATGTACAAATTTATAAGATACTAAGCTAACAAATAGTAGTGATAGAACTGGTTTTGCCTAAATATGGCTAACTTTAAGTTCAATTTATTCATTTTTTTTCAAATTGAACACCCTGTTTATTATTTATAAAATTTCTTATAAATTTGCCTATACAACGATACCAATTTGTTAGCCAATAACACATATACAGGGTGTCCCATCAGTTCGTAATTGATCACTAGCTGTTTTATTATTAGAAATACGAAGAAATTTTTAATATAGAAGTTGTATGACCATAGTTGAAATTATTCCTAAATATACAGAGTGGTCCATAAACGAGGTGCTGATCAAATCTACACTTTTTTAAAGCTAGGCACCCTGCAGGTAGTTACACATATTTGATTGTTTTCATATCGTTAAACAATTTTAATTGACTTATTCATTTGCTATGTTGTATATAGGGTTTGTCAAAACGTGAGGTTGCGATTTTCTCAATTTTTTAAATGGAATACCCTGTATTAATTAATTGGTGGTATAACATATAGGGTATTCCATTTAAAAAATTGAGAAAATCATTACCCCGCATTTTTACACACCCTATATACAACATAGCAGATAAATGAAGTCTATTAAAATTGTTTGACAATGTGAAAACGATCAATTCTGTACCCCAGAGCCAGAGTATGGTAAGTCCAAAAACTTAGTTTTTCAGGAGAGCATTTTTAATATATTCATTTTAGACTGTGGACTGTGGGTTTAGCGTAGTTAAAAATTAGCCATTTTTGTTATTTTAAAAGATACGTCAAAATGGAAAATACCAAACGATGCGCAGCAAAATTTTAAGCCACTTAACATATTTAGCTGAAATTAGGCCAATTTAGACTTAACCTAGTCTGGCTTCGAGGTACATATATGTATGTATAACTACCTGCAGGCAGGGTGTTTTGCTTTAAAAATGTATAAGGTGTAACATTTTAAAATTCCTTTTAAAAATGGTTTTCTGAATGTGTGTCATCCTGTTTAAAAATAGTACTCGAACAATTTAAAATTTAATTATAGCCGCACACAATATTCTTAAGAAAGGGAAATTTCGCGAAGTCGGAGTTCTAGTTGGCAGTCGATGTGCAAATCTTTTCTTGAAATTCATTTTCACAATATATCTTGATAAAACCAGTGTCTTTGGCTGCGAATAGCGGTGTTATTATTGTCATTAAAAACAAATATATCTCAGTAGAAATTATATTTCTACTTTTTGTTAGTTATAAGTTTATTTTTTAAAAGTAAAGTTAATTTATTCAATATGGTTTAGTAATTCCTTTTATGTTTCTTGGATTACACATTGTATTAATTAATTTTCATTGTTAAATTTTTTTTTAAAAAGTTGTTATTTAAAAGTTTGATTTATATCTCATACAAGAGCCTCGTTTTTTTCGTTTTGTTAGAGTATTGTTACTAGTCATTATTAACTGACCTACAATTTCAATTTAAAAATCTTATAAACTAATTATTTATCTAAATTGTTTCTATAGAAAAACTATGAAGACTAGATATAAGGAGACGAATCGGCATACTCAAAATACGGTCCCAAAAAACGCATGCTAATTGAGCTTCTATAATTAACCGCATGGGCGCTGGTACTGCATACGTTGTTCAAAATACATGGCTTCTTATATGAATTATACATAATTTTGTCAAAATAATCAAAATAAACTGATTTACAGCTAAATAACGCACAGAACATACTGTTGTATTTATTTCTAAATAAGTCTTGCTTGTTTTAATTGATGAATTATTTAATTTTATCTATATAAAATACAAATTAGGTATGTATGACCAAATTTGAAAAGGTTTCTTAATTGCTGAAATTTGATAAGTACCTACAATTTTGTGGCAAATTTGTTTTTCGACGACCACTACAGAAAATTATAAATTCCGAATTGTTTTTTAAGGGTCAAAGTAGGCAATTCCGTTCACATTCATAATTAGTGTGGAAATATTATTCCAAACGGTAATTCCACACTGTTTAGTGCATTGAATAAATTGTCGAATAACCTTTAGTATGAATGAAAAAACACAATATTATATTTTAAGGACATATCTATTTAACTAAATATTTCGTCGAATACTGCAAAATTCAGTTAATTTAGAAAAAAAACTTAAAATAATTTATAATTTATGTAATGTTGGTTGCCTATATAAAGGGGATAATACAACAAAAATTTAAATCGAGTTACCCGATTTAAAATATTGACATTTCAAATCTTGACATTTAATTTATTTTATTTCGATACTTTTGAAAACTATAAATAATAAAATGGACAGTGATAGTAATAGTAGTGATAATAATTATAATATTCCACCACATATTAAAGAAATAGCGAATAACATTACAGAAGACTGATTGCCTCAAACATCGGCGAAAAAATACAACTTAGCTTATTCTAGATTTATGGATTGGCGACTACAAAATAAGGTGAACTCCTTTTCAGAAACTATTTTAATAACTTATTTTGGGGAGCAATCGAAATCTTTTAAATCTTCTACATTATGGTCAATTTACTCGATGTTGAGAACTACATTGTCAATAAGGCAAAATGTAGATATTTCACGCTATCAAAAATTGCGCTCGTTTCTGAAAAGAAAGTCTGAAGGATACTTACGTAGCAAAAAAGTCAAAAATACTTACACCTGAATAAATCAACCAATTTTTAAATGAAGCTTCCGATGATGTTTATCTACTTATAAAGGTAAATACTTAATAATATGAGAGATTAATATTTTTTCATGTTAAATTTTATTTTATAGACAGCTCTGATTTTGGGAATAATGGGAGCATGTAGAAGAGAAGAATTAAAAAATTTAAAAATGTGTGACGTACAAGACATGGGCTCTGCTGTTTTAGTCAATATAACAAAGACAAAAACTAAAGTTCCTAGAAAGTTTATGGTTACTGGAGATTTTTATGCAATATTTAAAAAATATGACACTCTTCGTCCTTCAAATATACCTCACGATTATTTTTTTACGAATTATCAAAAGGGCAAGCGCACAGTGCAACCAGTAGGAATCAATAAATTTGGAAATATGACACAACAAATTGCTGAATATTTGAAGTTACCAAATCACAAAAATTATACAAGCCACTGTTTTCGCCGTTCGTCCGCAACAATTCTAGTTAATTCTGGAGCAGATATAACAAAGCTTAAAAGACACGGCGGATGGAAGTCAACTACAACCGCGGAAGGATACAAGGATACATCGATGACAGTTTATCACATAAAATGGATATCGCAAATTCAATTCTACATTCTGTAGAAAATAACAATTAAAAACCTGAAGCTTCTACTAGCAGAATATCTATTTCAGAAACAACATATGAAAATAACCATCCAAGGTCATGATTTACCACCTCTTAATATTTCAAACTCTAATGTTAATATTAATTTTTATAATAAATAAATTTGTAATTGAAATTTAAGAAAATTCAAATACGTTTATATAGTTTAGTGAATTATTAAACAAAATTAATAGTGGTAATAATTTGTTTTATTTTATTTGGGACACAAACAGGGACGATGTCCACGAAAAATATGAAAAAGAAACTATGTTAAGTACACATTTAAAAAGTGATAACAATAATAAATATTTACCACCTCTTTATATTTCTAATTTTAAATCTCTCTCTCTCTCTCTCTCTCTCTCTCTATATATATATATATATATATATATATATATATGTATATATATATATATATATATATATATATATAAATAAAAGGAGATAGTTTTTTCGACCGGAAAATATTTATTTTTAAGTGAAGATAACATCAGGTTAGCGGTCCTAAGAAATAAAACTCTTTTCCTTACTTGCTCAATATTTCGCCTTTGTTTAATAGCTTCATCAGGAGCGAACTACAAGATTTTTAAATGAAACAATACACTAATAAAATAATTTAAAATTACTACTTACAGGATTTGAGTCAATCGAATAAAATTTTAAATAAAAACAACATTACACTTAAACAAACTTTCGGACAGTGGACACTTTAAAAATTTAACAGGTTGATAAAATTAAAAATAAAAAGTGTAGACTAGAAATAATTATAGTGAGATAAAACTAAATGATTTTTAATATTGTACAGAGTGATACTTAAATTTTATTTAGAATATTACAATAAATGTTGCTTAGTTGGTTTATGTCAGATTTATAATTAATAGTGTTTTTAGTTTTATTAATGTAGTACATTTCCAGAAATAACCTATTCTTGTATTTGTTTTCTTTTCCTAAAATTTTTATCTCCGTGTAATCAAACTCATGTCCCGTATTTATATGGTGTTCCACCGCCGCCCATGTATTTTTTTTGGTACGGCAATCGCTTTTGTGTTGAGTCACTATTTGCTCCTTACAATCCGCTAACCATCAAGAACGTATTCTCAAAAGTAAAGGACAAAACACCAACGTTATTCAACAGCAATGTTGTTTACAGTTTGCCTTGTTCAGGGTGCAATGGATGTTATATAGGACAAACGGGACAATGGTTGAGACAAAGAGTGACTCAACACAAAAGCGATTGCCGTACCAAAAAAAATACATGTGCGGCGGTGGAACACCATATAAATACGGGACATGAGTTTGATTACACGGAGATAAAAATTTTAGGAAAAGAAAACAAATACAAGAATAGGTTATTTCTGGAAATGTACTACATTAATAAAACTAAAAACACTATTAATTATAAATCTGACATAAACCAACTAAGCAACATTTATTGTAATATTCTAAATAAAATTTAAGTATCACTCTGTACAATATTAAAAATCATTTAGTTTTATCTCACTATAATTATTTCTAGTCTACACTTTTTATTTTTAATTTTATCAACCTGTTAAATTTTTAAAGTGTCCACTGTCCGAAAGTTTGTTTAAGTGTAATGTTGTTTTTATTTAAAATTTTATTCGATTGACTCAAATCCTGTAAGTAGTAATTTTAAATTATTTTATTAGTGTATTGTTTCATTTAAAAATCTTGTAGTTCGCTCCTGATGAAGCTATTAAACAATGGCGAAATATTGAGCAAGTAAGGAAAAGAGTTTTATTTCTTAGGACCACTAACCTGATATTATCTTCACTTAAAAATAAATATATATATATAAATGAATTTCTGTTCGTTAGTCTCGCTTAAACTCGAGAACGGCTGAACGGATTTATCTTATCTTGGTCTTGAAATGTTCGTAGAGGTATAGGGAAGGTTTAAAAGGTGAGAAAAATTAGAATAATTGCCGGGAAAACCATAAAAAATGGGGAAAAGATGGGAAGGAGGGGAAATAGGGGAAGAGGGGAAATAGTGGAAATAGTGGAAATAGGGGAAAGGGGAAATAGAGAAAAGAGGAGAAATAGGGGAAATAGAGAAAAGAGGAGAAATAGGGGAAATTGAGAAAAGAAGGAAAATGGTAAAATAAGGGAAAGGTATAGATCCTTTTCAAGGTATTTAGATTTTTACATATTAAGGGGGGGAAACGGGAGGTAAAAATTTAACTATGACTTTCGGTTTTTTAAAGAAGGACCTTAAAAATTGGAATTGTAGCCACTCATCAAGTAAATAATGACGTATTTCAGGATTTTTGGATTTTCGCATATTAAGGCAAGGGTGTATCGTGAAAATAAATAAAAATAAATAAAACTAAATAAAAATAAATAAAAATAAATAAAAATAAATAAAAATAAATAAAAATAAATAAAAATAAATAAAAATAAATAAAAATAAATAAAAATAAATAAAAATAAATAAAAATAAATAAAAATAAATAAAAATAAATAAAAATAAATAAAAATAAATAAAAATAAATAAAAATAAATAAAAATAAATAAAAATAAATAAAAATAAATAAAAATAAATAAAAATAAATAAAAATAAATAAAAATAAATAAAAATAAATAAAAATAAATAAAAATAAATAAATAAAAATAAATAAAAATTTATAAATAATAAAAATTTTAAAAAATTAATAAATATTGATAAAACAACAAAAATTAATAAAAATTAATAAAAATTAATAAAAATTAATAAAAATTAATAAAAATTAATAAAAATTAATAAAAATTAATAAAAATTAATAAAAATTAATAAAAATTAATAAAAATTAATAAAAATTAATAAAAATTAATAAAAATTAATAAAAATTAATAAAAATTAATAAAAATTAATAAAAATTAATAAAAATTAATAAAAATTAATAAAAATTAATAAAAATTAATAAAAATTAATAAAAATTAATAAAAATTAATAAAAATTAATAAAAATTAATAAAAATTAATAAAAATTAATAAAAATTAATAAAAATTAATAAAAATTAATAAAAATTAATAAAAATTAATAAAAATTAATAAAAATTAATAAAAATTAATAAAAATTAATAAAAATTAATAAAAATTAATAAAAATTAATAAAAATTAATAAAAATTAATAAAAATTAATAAAAAATAATTAAAATTAATTAAAATTAATAAAAATTAATAAAAATTAATAAAAATTAATAAAAATTAATAAAAATTAATAAAAATAATAAAAATTAAATTAATAAAAACTAATAAAACATTTTTTCAGGTTTGAGAAATTCCAGCAAAGCGGGATCGGGTCAGCTAGTCGTTAATAAAGATCATCAAATTATTAAAAAATATATTAATTTGTGTTTTAAGTCATTGTGGTCGTAGGAAAAGTATAGTGTGCCACTCGTGCAGAAAAACAAGTTTCACACATCGTGTGGAATTGGTTACTTTCGGCACTTGTTGCACAATATACTATTTTGAATTGAACAAATATGTAGTTTTAAGAGTAAAATAAAACACAGTTAACAGATTTATTATTGTTGTAATACAAGTATAAAGGGAGATTTGGGAATGTACATGGTATTACCTCATCATTGAATTTCTGCTTTCCCCTTTTTATTTTGCTAACAGTACCATCAGTAAAAATAGTCTCATAATATTTGATATTTTTTAAAAAGTATAGAACAGCATCATCTCTAGTAAGTGCTTTATCGGCACTAGGAACGATATATATGCTGCCACTGTTCTAAACGTTTAGTATTCTATAAAAAACATTTACAATGACACAATTGGGGTAAAAAAATAACAGTAGCAACTCTATCTAACACTA
Organism: Psylliodes chrysocephalus; assembly: GCA_927349885.1. NCBI lineage: Eukaryota > Metazoa > Arthropoda > Insecta > Coleoptera > Chrysomelidae > Psylliodes > Psylliodes chrysocephalus. The sequence goes on from OV651825.1 coordinate 37,199,101, forward strand.
AAACTATAAAAAATAAATTTTCTTTTCTAGTAAGTTAAATTTAATGCATAATTATTGTTGTTTGTAAATCAGCATCTATGACTGTAAAATTTTATGTTATAGAAACTTATAATAAAATAAACTACACTTCGTAAGATACATATTGTGACTACTTTACAATAAATATTATATTTAGACATGAATACATTATTTTACTTATATTAAAAGCTTTAAAAAGACATTGAATTGATTTCTTCTTGTGTTTCCTTTAGTTTTACATTTGATTTTTATTCTGTTTTACTTACAATCTGAAACGACGTAAATCTTGCTTTGATGTTTTTTGTCACTCATGTTACTTGTACTCAGGTACTTTTTGTCACATTATTTTGATTCTTTTCATCAAGTTTTTAAAAAATCACTTTATTTTACATTGACTTACATAGAAAATTGACTGCGTTATCATTAGACATGCCAACTACAGTCAATTTCGCGAACTTTATAAAAAGAAGGACGGAAATTTGAAATTTGACCATTGTCGATTCGCCTCCTTATCTCTAGTCTTCATGAGAAAAACATTACAAGTAGGTGTGACGATTTATTACACTGTTTTACACTAGCACTAACATTAACGCAAGCAGAGCAGTATCGGAAGATAGAGGTTGGCGTTTGTGCTCGTGGAGCTACAAATCTATGGAGACTACTGCTGCATCAGATACAAGGTTCTATCACAGCTTATTTATATCCAGCTAAAACACTCTCGGCGGCACTTTTGATCTCGTGGTCTGCGATCAAGCGAGGTAGAAGCGTTGCTTTCTCTGTTGCACAAGAGGGAAAAGTCAGAGCCGGATTATAACAATTATTTATTGAAGTAAAATGTTTAATTTCTGCCTGACAGTACCGTAGTAGGTAATTTTAAATTTTATTGGATTATATTTTTTGAATCTATATTGTAATATTACGATAAAATTAGGTTTGGAGTTAATAAGGGTTGTTGAAAAATACATTAAAATTATTCTGAAAAATAATACATTTTCGTTATTATATATTAAAAGAACTTGTGTGGGCAGAAAAAGGGCGATTTATAAAATTGTCAGAATAATTACGATAATGGGGTGTTTGTTATCTTATGAAAAAAATAGTGATTTATAATAGTCGTTGATGTTGGTTGTTCAAGATTATGATTTATTTTTAGGTTTTCCTCCTGAACGCTATGTCATTGTTAACGTCCTTTCTCAGCTTTGCGAAATTCGGCTTTTTGCATCCGAATTTTAATATTCGACAAACTTGCAATTTGGCATTTACGGCTTAAAATTTTCAAATTGTGAGTATGTCAAATAATTAAATTCGGATGCAAAAATCTTATTTGGCCTAACTGAAAAAGAACCTAAAAAATTATTGCTTTTGACAGTCGCACGGTGATGTTTAGGGAAAAGACAAAAATGGTAATAAAATAAAGTTGTGTAGCTTAGGTTTTAAATAGGTTTTATTACTAAATAATTAAAAAAAATCAAATTAAAAATTTACTTATACCGTTATACCTACGTATATATAACGTATATTATATATATATAATAACAAATTATAATACATTTTGTACTATACCATTACAAATTTCTCCATATTATAAGTTTATTTCTATTTACATTTCTAAAATTACCATTTATCGTTTTCAATGTGTAATATATTCTAACTCTTAAAAATACATTTTATTTAAACTTTAAATAACAACTTAGATGAATAAGTATAAAGAACGATTTATTTGCTTAAAAATGATTTTTTTTTTATTTAGGGCGGATCAAAAGCTATAACAAAATTTTACAGCTAAAGATAATCATGTGATTATTAGCTTGTTTTAAAAAGTTAAAAAATAAAAAAGTTGTAGTCTTTTAAAAGTGGAACAAATTAGGTTCACCCCTCGCTTCACCCTGTATATAAAACATTATATTTAATTTTAAGTAAAACACTATTATTTTTAGTACCTGAATCAAATAGTGCAGGTGTGATAGGTGGAGCTATCAGTATGTCATCTAGAACTCGTATTTTCGCAGGAAGTTGCAAGAGCGGTGCACTATACGTATGGTCTTCAGTTGTGGAACTCCCCTCGAGGGACGGGAATAGGGTAGGAATTGCAATGGCTACTAATCTTGTACGAAAGTGACTCGTGAACATCTTCTCTTCAAAGTGGTCTTCACATATCGAGTAACTTTTATATAATTCGATTAGTTTTTCAAATAGGTCCTATCGATTGGCTTTCATTGCCCATGTTCTGGCTCTGTAAATATTTAAATATATTTTTAAACAATGCTATATAGGTATTGTAAACGCCAAATCTGAAGAACCAGCGCAAATGCTCAAGTTCGTTTACTTAAAAATCGCCACGCCCATTCACAATTTGAACCTTGTCCTTGCTTACGGTCAGTAGCGTAACGACTAGAACATTGTTTGTTTCTTGTTTCTGTGTTTTGGTTAAAGTGACTGGTTTTATTTTTAATAATGTCTTCTATTGTGGGTGAAAAAAAGCGCAGATTTGTTATTAACGGACAAAGTCGTGAAGTAATATACAATGTTTTTAAATATTTTGACGCAACAAAAAAGGAAGGAGTTACTTTGGATGATATCAAACTTCAAACTGCACAAGCAACAGGTAAACATACCCTGTAGTTTATTTGGAATTAAACTTGTGTAGTTTTCCATATTTTTTTGTATTTTACACACATATCTGTGCATTTTATTTTTGATTAATATTTTATATTTAAATTTTTTAAATTTATCTTCTGTTTCTAAAAAAATTTGTTTCCTAATAAATGTAAAAAAAATACTAAATTTAACATTAATATAATATTACGGTCTTTACTTGATGCAAATCCATATTATTAAAATGAGAAAAACCAACCATGGTAGATTTTCACATTTTTATTTAAAGAAATAAAAATTAAAAATTGCACGACAATTGTTTCTAAGTACAACTTCTTCTTCAAATGTAACTCATTTACATTTCTAATATATATCCAAAATAAACTAATTAGTTAAAATAGGTACTTAAGAGAAATATATTAATAAATTCCATTAAAATATCATTACCGGGATTATCTCACAGAAAACTAAGAATAGTTAAAGAGATTTAATTAGGCTACTTAATAATATCTAATTGATCACTTAAGAGGATATTTAAATTTTTAAATCAATTTATTTCAAGTGTTTCTAAATGGTTTAATTTAATGCCTTTATTATCAAAATGTGAAACAATTTTTGCATAAACGATTGATTTTCAGAAAAAAATATGTTTTGTAGAATTATTTTTGTTTTTAGTATAACTATTGTAATGTTTTAAATAGCTTTTTTTTAAACTACGGCCCGTTTGACCAATTTACAATTTTTCCACAATTTAATTTATTTGAAAAAGGATAATTTCCTGACCGTAACAGAATTTTATATAAATACCGAACGGAAAGCGGTAGAACAGCCATAACCTAAAGTCGGTTTACCTAAAAATAATGATTTTTTTAATTGAGTATAGAATTATGTACTAATAATAACACTAAGAAATATGTATGAACAAGTATCATTTACTATTTTCCATTTATTTTATGTCTTAAAATATACGGACCTCTGGTTTACAACTTTCTAGGTAAGCTACCAATTCTATTCATCCGTAGGCGTGTTAGTAGCATTATAAATGCGCATCCTTGGTTCTTTAGATCTGGCGCATACTGTATCTATTTGCTTCCAATTAATATTTGTTGATATACATATTTTATTATTTCGATTTACAAAAATATTAAACAAAACCACCAATAAACCCTCTTTTACCTTAACAAGTATTAAATTAATAACTACTTAGGTATATATTTATACAGGCCAAACATAGCTTCTCATAATTAAAGAAGATTTTGTATGACTTTAAATTACTTTTACTACAACATAGCAAATAATCGAAAGTTTACTTTTCATCAAAATATGCAAAAAATATCGTGTAGGTAAGTACTTACCGGTTAGCATCCTTAGGAAAACAATAGAATTTCTTCTTAAAATTATAACCTTTATTAAAACAATTTCGCACTGCACAAACATGATGATGTCCTGATAGTTTTTTGTCACTCATTTTACTACAGTAAAAAATAAACATAAAACACAAATGTTCAAAAGAATTACAAATTAAAAACAAAAATATACGCACGGCTATGTCCGCTTAACGTAGAATAAGTAATACCGATCTCCCGACTTCACGGCAAAGACATCTTTTCCCCGAAAAGGCGGAGCATAAAACCTGCGCGAAGGGATCGATGCAAACCGTTCCCGCCAAGAGAGTGTTCTAGCTGGATATGAATAAGCTGTGGTTCTATCTTTACAAATATTATTGTAACTAAAGATCACGAGGCTAAAATATATAACACTATCGTACGATTGAGATTTAAATCTAGTGTTGGTACCAGAAAATAAAATTATTTATGTTCATGAAAATTTATCTATTATTAATCCACTGTCAAAAGTGCGTTTTCACAATTACTAAAAGAAACAAATTCATTTATATTTATGTTGAATCTTATTTTTAAAGGTTACAACAATTCTTTTTACTTAAATTATATATAATTTTAAATTAATTTTCTTTTTGATAAAGCTATTTATTCTTAACTAGCTTCTTAAAAAATAAAAAAAGAGAAACATTGTCGCCCGTTTCTTTCCTGAAAACTATTTCCCTAAAAGTATCTATTAGAAAAGCCGAATTCCCGACTGAGAAAACCATATGGTCAATGTGCTCATTTCTTTTTTTGATTTGAATAAAGGTAAGTAATGGTTGGTATAAAATATCTAAGAGCTAGTCAAAATATAAGTGTTTTCAAAATTAACGAAATTTATTGCAAATTAACGCCAATTTATTACAAAGGTTGGTCAGCCCCTCGTTTATGGACCACCCTGTATATGTAAGAATATTTATTAAACATGGTCATATTACTTTTATTATTTTTTTTCGTATTTCCAATAAATAAACAGCCTTATCGATCAATTACGCACTGATGGAACACCCTATATAGTATATTCAGATAGTAACGGGAAAAAAAGAAGTAAATAAATTAAGGAAAATTAAATAAAAAAAGAAAATAATGTTTTTTTTATTTAAACGATTTACATTTTTATACATATTAAACATTTTTTTCGACTTCATTTATTTAAATAATAGGTGGAGTATTAAAACAACTATTTTCGCTGCACTGTGAACATGCCATACTACAGTATAAGCCACTTTTCTTACATCCACAAGCAGCTCCATATTCCTTTTACAATTTACAAAATAACATTTGCAATAGATTAAGAGCTGGTAATTAATTTATTGTTACTGGAATGGACATGTTATTGGATGAATATAAAAAACACAAAGATAGAAAATAGAGTATAAAGCATTTATTTAATTATTTTGGCAAAAAAATATATTTGAAGTATAAATCTACAACTCAAAAGGTAATATCGAGGAGGAAGAATACGAAATAAAAAGAGACAACGGCGAAGTATTAATGACCAGGGCGACTGATAATACTTCTATTTTAAACATATTAGTAACTCCAGAAAAGCAACATCCTGTAAATTCTAACTTTATAACTTACGAAACATCTGCCAATATAATGGCTGACATTTTAGTTCATTCAACACCACAAAAAGAAGTTCTAGAGAATAACATACAAACTCCTCTTAGTATAATCAGTAGTAATACTGTAAGTACTTCAAAATAATCAGGTTATACCCGAGAATACCGATCAAGGAGAAGCGACAGCTTGGTGTTTTCAGTGGACCGTTTTGTAACGCGCATGTGCGAAAATAAGTTGTGTATCACTCAAAATTATGTTATCTGTCAAAGTCAGTCCAAGTTGTGTTTAGTACGTGAGCAATGTTAAGTGATATTTTTTGGTGTTTGTTTTGTGTAGTAATAAGATGAAGATTTTTACACACTTAGGTATCCTAATACAGATATAAAATGTGCCAAAAAAGTTATTAGGAAACTAAGAATTTTATCACATGCATAAATATTAAGTATAATGATTTAATCATTTTTGACATTTTATTTTTCATATGTAGGTATTGTATTTTGTGAAATATATGTTTTTCTTCTTTTAAATAAATTTAATAAACAATGAACTGCAGATTTTGTTTATTTTATTTTAAAATTATATTTAAAAAAATATAATAAATTCGCGTATTTCAATTAGGATTGGTCAAAGTGGGCAAAATCCCTTTATTATGGCTAAATTGTAAGTTACAATTATGTCAATATAAAGATGTTTTGCCCATTCATATTTACATTTATTGAATGAATCAACTAGAGTTGATTTTGGAAATATTGGTGCATACTTAAATAAGTACTATTTCTAAAAATTCGTCTTTGCACACATAGTCCAATGGACGTCCACTTTAGATCTATTTGAGGGTTAGGACGTCCATATCCGGGCATCCAGTGTACGTCCGTTTATGCTAATTAAATTGACAGCTGAATATCGTTACCCAGAGAACGTCTGTTTTTGGACTTAATTTTAAGTTCAGTAGTATTTTGACGTCCAGTGGACGTCCATCTTAGGTCATTATTTATTAAGCCTACCAGATAATATCCATCTATATATACTTCTTTTTTTTTAATATAACTGGTCATTAAAAATTGACAAATTGAATCTATTACATTTCATTCTATCAGCGGAAGTTTGAAATCTTATTCAATTATAATTAATTATATAAAAAGTTTTCAAGTGGTTCCTTGGTCGAGCTCGTCTAGCGATTGAAAGCGTAAAACGATAATGGATGTGTCGTGAGTTCGATGCCTGCTCAGGTCAAGCGATTTTTAATAAAAAATAAATAAATGGTGTATAGCGATTTGCGAAAATAATAAACAAATTATTAATAATATAAAATAGTGTGTGGTGAGTTGCGGTTCTGTAAAAAAGTGGGGATGTGGTCTCAATGGAAATATAATCCTGGACGTTTTTTGAATGTCCAGTACTCGACGTCCAAATATATTCCAGAATTGGACGTCCTCTGAATGGTCAAAAGTGTGCCATTTGTATACTTCACTGGACGTCCATTGGATGTCGGAAGTCCAGAAAACTCATTTTTGAACGTCTAGACATCCAAAATTGTATATCGAATGGACGTCCAATGAACATATTTATATTGTCTGGGTAATAGCCAGGCCAGGTATTTAACTCTAAATACATAAACCTTAAATGACATCTGGTTTAACTTGGCGAGAAAACCCTTGTTTCTACAGAAATAAGTGATAAACTTGAAAGTACTTTTAATATAATATAAATCTAGAAATTATAAAAATATGTAAGTACTTTTTAAACCTAAAAGCTTTGAAAATATATGCACATTGCAAATATTTAGTTAAACCTCTCAAACTTAATGTCTTTCTAATTGTTACCTAAATTTTTTTGACACCCTTAATTTTATTTACCTTATTTTTAGTTAAGGAAAAGGTAATTTAATTTAAATATGGGGCTTTTATTACATTTTTAACAATAAATAAACCAAATATTGAACAAATTTTATAGATAAATTATAAAATAATAAACGTCTTTTACTTTTATAATAAATAATTAATTATTACATAATGAAATATATTTTGGTGCCGAAATTTCAGCATTGCTATTAACCCTAACTACTTCAATGTAATTAAATCACATTGCAACATTTGCGCATGGACTATAACAATAATTTCAGATAATTTGCCAAACTATTTCGCTCAGTGTAAAAAATAAGCATGTTTTCTCAGCGTGCTAAGTTGTGTATCAGTCAAAGTCATACTGTGAAAAAGGTACATCCGATATCAAAGGCACCGACAGCTACTGTCGCTTCTCCTTGATCGGTATTCTCGGGTTATACATCGATAACTTGTTGCATAATTATAAAGAGTGTCAGTTTGACAGTTTAAATAATCCGACCGCGAAGCGGAAGGATTATTCTGTCAAACTGACACGATTTGTAATTATGCAGGAAGTTTGAGATGTATAACCGTATTTATTTTAAAGTACGTATTGTATTTGATACGATTATTTTTTGAGTAAATTAAGTAAATATCAACAATTTATTAATTTAAATACATATTGGTACAATGAAAATTACAATTATTAATTATTGATAAACGTCAAAATTTTACGGTCCTGTTAGTTAGTGTATTGTTGTCGATGTGGTTACTACGGAAATGAAATTATTGTAAATATTTTTGATTGGTGGAGCTACTCTATGTATAATCAGGTATTATCCAAATTATACGAGGTAACTTAACTAAATTGAACGTTCTAATTGGTTAAAAGTTATACGAAAAAAATAATCAGTAGTAATACTATAAGTACTTCAAAATAATCAGGTTATACATCGATAACTTGTTGCATAATTATAAAGAGTGTCAGTTTGACAGTTTAAATAATCCGACCGCGAAGAAAAAATACATTCCGTTATAATTTCAAAAACATGGCAGGAAAATATAACAGAAAAAAGATGCTAGAAAAGGAAGAAAGGATAGGGGAAAGCTCCACAGAAAAATTCAAAGGAAAGAAAAAAGAGGAAGTAAAAATAAATTACAAGAAAATAAAAATCTGAAGATGATAAGATGTAAAATATGCAGAATCAGATGATTCAATCTGGAATATTAAAGAAGATAAAGAAGGAAACCAAGAGAAAGAAAAAGTGAAGCCTCTAAAGCACATTAACGAACTAAAAAATGGTGATTTCGTATTGGATAGTTTTGTAGGAGGCAAACGAAATGTATGTATTATACAGGAGGTCGTTGGGGACGCCATCAGTATTATGGATTTAAACTGTATTGACACAAGAGAACATTCATTGCAAATGAAAAGGATATTTCAACAGTTTATTTTGATCAGATTTCTGGAATACTAGAAAACCCTGAGGTGATTTCTATTGGTGAACGTTTAAGATATGTATTTAAAAGTTCTGTGATAAGTTTTTATAAAAAATAAAATTTTTATTACCTTTTTATATATGTTTATACTATCTGGTTCTTATATGTCATTTACAGGTACATAGGTGTATTGAAAAGAAATATAATTTTTGAAAAAAATATTTAAATTAACTAAATGGAATTCAGTGCCAGTGTTGCCAGACCTACTGTTTTAACAGTAGATCTACTGTTTTGTCTCTATTCTACTGTTTCAGGCATGAAATCTACTGTTTTCGCCAACTTAGCAAATTTTGTTCTTAATTTATTACATGTGTTTCGTTCTTCAGCAAATGTACAAAGGGTTTTCTCTTTCTCAAGTAAATTTGTTGAAGTAAAATCAACGTAATAAGTTGAATACAGCCAGTATTGTAGGTTTTCGCCACACAAAATATTTAACTTCCAGAGAATCATCATGTTTTGAATTAAAATGCAACAAATTAATAGGACATCATAATAAGAATATGCATGACAAACAAAACATATTTGAATTACCTGATTCGGACTGATCTTTAAGAAATAGGTACCTATTATTTTTTTTGTCATTTATTTTATTGCAAATTATAATTATTTTCCCACTGTATTAAAATCTACTGTTCAGTTTCGATGATTTACTGTTTTTTCCACCCATCTACTGTTCCAGAAAACTCAATATCTCAATGTATGAGTGATCACTTGTTTTTTGGAATTTTATTTAGTAAAAGTACATCACTATAATGTCATCTACTGGTACACTTCTTACTCAAATATATTTTTCTTTTATATTTTTGTTTAAATAATTAAAAAATCAAAATCACAAAAAAATGGTAAATTTTGCAATTTATAGTATAAAAACAAAATTCCGCTTCAACCATATAAATTAATTCACTGCAGCAAAAGTTCGAGGTCAAAACCCCCAGGCGCATCACTAAGTTTAAACATTCGAAGTCATAGCTATATTTTTGAGACATCTTGATAATATAATCCTTGATCCAAACCGACCTTTGTACCAAGAATAAACAAAAAGTGAATTCGCCGTAGGTGGCCCATAACGAGATTAAAAAATGTATAGGTGAAAAAACACTCACCGCAAATCGTTCTTGCATCCCACCAAAATGACGGGAGTGCTGGGACAGAAGCGACGAATTTCCGGGTACCACATCAACCGGCAGTTGCGTAGGGAGATGGGACTGTTGATGCTGAAGCACAGCAGAACCTGAATAGAAAATAAACAGATAGTAATAATAAGTGTCTAGGTAATATCATTTTTAATGCAAAAGACTACTCGAAACTAAATAGAAGAACCAAGAGGAATATTTACCACGTCGGAGCGGCCGTAAGCGAATCTTCTGTCTTTTTCGTGGTCGCCGAAGGTGTCCCACAGTCTGAGACTGACGTTGACGCTGTCCACCACCTCCCATGATCGTTCTAGAACGTCTTTGTAGATCCGATACTGGTCTATGGCCCATACGGTCGGTACGTGCGTGGCCAAAAGTTGCGACAAAGAGACTTGTTTGTTGCACGCGCGTGCGCAAATGAGGCGAGTTTTGCCGACGGCCGTGTCACCAACCACCACACACTTGACTAGTTCTTGGTGGGGTTGTTCATTATCCATTCCCCAAGACCACGACGGCGCCGACATCCATCACAGCTGGCCTCCTGCAACCAAGAATCATAACAATCATTTGTTTTTATGTATTTATTTAGGGTATGTTCTAACAACGATCGGAAACCGGTTAGTGACACCAGGATTATGCGCAGTAGATTATTAGCTTTGTTCGCGGAGCCTGTCGCCGATAAGCCCACGACAGATTAGTATGCTGAGCCGAAAATCAGGAATTTTGACATAATGTCCAGCGTTCGCGGAGCACTTATCAGTAGTACACGACAAGTCAAAATGATCAGCAAACATTAGCGTGCACAATTTGTCAGGACATGTGTAGTAAGTACAAGTGATACAAATTTTTACGTTAACGAAGTGAAAAATGGAACGGAACAAAGAGGAATAGTTGCTTGAGTTTTTAATTATGCCGACTACTCCAATAAATTACAAAAATTGAATGTTCGAACAAATAAAAAAATAAACAACAATTAAAAACTACAATTTTTACAATGAAATGTTTCTGATACCTATTTTAAAAACCATTTTCACAATCTATGGTCTTCTGTCTCACTTTTCGTTTGTACTTTTTTCTATGCATTTGCAGTTAAAGTGTATGATAGTCATTTTGGTACACAAGTCGTTCGCGGTGATCTCTTGTCAGGGATTTGTTACAAATGGCAATTGCGCATAAACGTTTCTGATTATTTATCAGTAACAAGTCGTGTACTTGTCGGCGACAGACTTCGCGAACAAAGCTATTGGGACCGCCAAATTATGTACTGCGCAGAATCCTGGTGTCAATGACTGGTTTGTGATCGTTATTGAAACACACTTCCACTGAACAACTTAAGAGAAATCCCCATTACAATACTCTGAAATTAACAGTAAAAAGATTCATCTGATCGACGAAATTCGCTACATCTTAAATTTATTTACTTCAAACATTGTTGTTAACGACGTGCTGGAATAACACGTCATAATCTATTACATAAAGTGGAACACACTGTATAATAGAAATTAATGTTGAAAATGCCAAGGTGTCTTGTAAAAGCTGTATTTATAATAAATGTGCGAAGTGTGACGCCGACTCTTACATTTATTTCGGTAAGTTACTTAATTTTTAGAGATTCTATCGATGGCCATATTTATTTATTTGAAAATAAACAGAACCGTACTTGGTCATTGGTATATATTACAAGTTGCAGATTAGATAAAGGTTTTTATTGTTTACTGTTTACTATTTCTTGTTTTATGGGGAATCTTTTTTCAGGAAGTGGAAAGAGTAACATACAATCAAATATAAAAATATCAATTTTATTACCAATTTATTCTTTTCAAACTTCACAACTAGTCTTAATAGTTTTCAAAACTATCAATTCAGTTTTTCTTTATAATAATTATAATAAAAAAGAACAATACCTAGATTTCCTCAGTAGTCAAGAACCTACATTTATCATTAGAGGCGACTTCAATGCAAAACACGCCCATTGGAGCTTGAAACTAACAAAAACTAAAGGTAAAAACCTAAAAGAAGCAATGACATAGTTAAAATGTGATCTACATTCAACTGGCAAACCAACTTATTGGCTCATAGATAGTAACGAAATCCCGACCTAATAGACTTTGTTGTACAAAATATTTCAGCAAACTACATCCAAGTTGATGAGGCATGGGACATGAATTCAGATCAATCGTCCATTCTTCTTACTCTTAGTGACACTATTATCTAAAAAGAAAGCGCTCGTAGACCAATAATTAGGAGAACAGACTGGTAAAGCTTGGCCCTTGAAAATAAAAGCAAGCAGCATGGGATAATACGCCACCTATTGTTCAGCGAACAACAGGAAATAAATATCCTAAAGAAATAAGGTACCTTATCTCTGCAAAAAGAAAACTAAGGAGGAAATAGCATCAGACCAGAGCTCCATCAGACAAAACCAAACTTAACAACGCCTCCAGCAGTTAAAAAGAGAGATAAAACGAATCAAAAATGAACCTATTTGTGAGTATCATAATGAGTTGACATGCTGTCATCTTCCATGCTGTCATCTTCCTCGATGTTGCGCAGCTACTTCCACAGCTATGGTCAGAACTATTGGATTTATACATTTCAGATAGATTCTTTAGAGTAAAACAAGATGAAGCATAGTCTGAATTAAAAGAAATTAAAGCAGGGGTATCACAGGGAAGCGTCCTAGGACCCCCTTTGTATCTGTTATACACTTGTGACATATCCCAACTAGAACAACACCCAATAGCTACATTTGCAGATGATAGTGCCATCCTAGAGATATGCAAAGATCATGAAAAGGCTGCAAATAAACTACAAACATCAGTTTATCAAATAAATAATTGGACCAAAAGATGGCGTATTGAACTAAACGAAACCAAATCTGTTTATATTAATTTTACTAACATAAATGGTCAAAAAATACCAATTAACATAAATAATGTCCCGGTCCCTTATGCTAACTCGGCAAAATATCTAGGTTTTACATTAGATGCAAGACTTGGCTGGAAGGTCCATGTTAAAAAGAAAAGACAAGAGTTAGATATAAAATTCAAGAAAATGTACTGGTTACTTGGTAAGCATTCTAGCCTATTTACATATAACAAAATTCTATTATATAAACAAGTTCTCAAACCAATTTGGACCTATTATGGCATTCAGCTCTGGGGTTGTGCCAGGTACAGTATTGTTCTAATAATCCGGAGATTCCAGAACAAAGTATTGGGAAACACTGTCGATGCTCCTTGGCACATTAGAAATTGCGACCTTCATCGAGACCTTCAGATGGACACTCCTGACCAGACTATCACCAGATTCGCTAGGAGTCACGCACAACGGCTCGACCAACATGTGAACGTTGAAGCGATTCAACTTCTTAACAACACGAACCTGACAAGAAGACTCAAGAGAGTGAAACCTTTTGAGTTAACCAAGTGATTCTGATAATAACAAAGCAAAGCATTGTGCGGTTTAGGTTAAAACGTTCGTTTATTGTAATTAAGTTATCAGACCCCATGATATACTAGCGAGTAGAACTTTACTCTTTAAGATTGCAACCCTAGTTAAGTTATGTTGTAACAAAATTATTCATTAACTCTTGAGATTGTAATATTAATAAATGCCCCTTATGGAGTGTTTTTTCGCCAGAAAAAAAATAATTCCGTTGCTAAAATAGATTACTAAAAACGTTTATTTTGAATAATCGATTCTGTCCAATTAATAGATTCTTTTCGATTAATAGATTCTTTTCGATTAATTGACGATTTAATTAATTGACTATTTAATTAATTGACGATTTAATTAATTGACGATTTAATTAATTGATGATTTAATCAATTGACGATTTAATTAATTGACGACTTAATTAATTGACGATTTAATTAATTGACGATTTAATTAATTATTAATTAATTAATTTTAAAAATATAAATAAGAATTGCTTCACTAAAAGTTCACTAAATGTTTGAGCGAAGCATAAAAAGCATATTTCAGGATTTACTGGCTCTGTTTGTCCTCTCTAAAAACTCTATAGTCTGTTTAAAAACCAGGAGGAGCGATTTGAATTTAAGTTGGCAATTCTGGAGACTTTTGATTGGTCAGATTGCAGCCAGTTTCACACATCACTTTTGCATTAACATCAGCTAATAACTGACATTATTGACACTTCTGACATTTTATTTATATTTATAGTTCTGTTATTGCTTTCGGTTTTTGTTTGATCTCTTATCATTATTACTTAGTTTTCCACTCTATTTCTTTAAAAAACAGTTCTTTTCAGAACTTCGGTAAGCAATTGTATTGAATTTCTGCGATTATGGATAATTCTACACCGAGTACTAGTAGAGGTAGCAGTTCCTTGCGTAGTCCACCAAAACAGCGAAAACGTTTGAGTTTAGGCCATTTAAGTCTCGCAGAAAAACAGCACATAATAAATATGTACAAACAGGTATTGGATGATAAACCAAAAACCAAAATTGTGGATGTTGTATCCAAAATTTCTCAATACTCATTACTTTCAAATTAAAAATGGTATTAAATACCCAACATTTTTTTACAGGAGTTGTAAAGTCAACAGTTTACCAGGTATTAAAAGAATACCGTAAAAGTGGAACCATATCTAGTCCAAAAAATATTGGTGGAAGACCCGGACTTCTAAAAACATTTGATGAGGGGTTCAAAAATGCTGTTAGAAGATTGGTACATGATTTCTTTTTAAAAAATGAATTACCTACATTAAATAAAATTTCACAAGCATTGAATAAACGTTTAGATTTGCCACAAATATATCGGTCATCTTTATATACTTTCTTGAAACTTATTAACTTTAGGTAAGTTTGTTACTTTGAAAAGTCAAATGAAATGTTTATTTATTATATATATTTTTTAGATATTTGAAAAGAAATCGTCAAAGTGTACTAATAGAACGTGATGATATCTGTAGATGGAGGTTATCATATTTACAATCAATCAAACAATATCGAAGAGTAAACAGGCCAATCTTTTACTTAGATGAAACTTGGACTAATGAAGGTCATAGTAAGGGAAAAACATGGGTGGACCAAAATGTAACCAGTAGACGTCAAGCATTTATTGAAGGTTTAACCACGGGCCTGAAAAGCCCGACAGGAAAGGGAAGACGCCTCATTATTTTACATGCTGGTTCTGAAGAAGGTTTTGTAAAAGATGCATTATTGGTCTTCGAAGGCAAAAAGGCAGGAGAGTACCATGAAGAAATGAATTCTGAAGTATTTGAGAATTGGTTTTTTACTTTTTTGACAAAAATACCTGATGATGCTGTAATTGTGATGGATAATGCATCATATCATAGCCGAAAAGTTGAGAAAATTCCCTCCTCGTCATCAAGAAAAGCTGAAATGCAGGAGTGGTTACATATGAACAATATTAAATTTGATTTAAATATGAAGAGGTGTCAACTTTTACACCTAATTCGGCAACATAAAGATGCACATAATTTGTATGTTGTCGATGAAATGGCAAAAGAAGCCAATAAAGTTGTTTTGCGATTGCCCCCATACCACTGCGAGTTAAATCCGATAGAATTGATATGGGCACAAATAAAGAATGAGGTGGCAGCTAAAAATACAACTTTTAAGTTAGCAGATGTGAAAGGCCTTTTATTACAAGCTATTGGAAATGTAACGCCTACAAATTGGCATAAATGTGTACAACATGTGATTAAGGAAGAAGATAAAATGAATACATTGGATGGAATAATGGATGAATCCGAATCTTCTGATGTTGATTAATATATTGAGTACCTGGTGTTTTTTCTTTATGTTTCTATGTAAATGTCAAGATGAACTTTGGCTTTTTACTTAATATGTTGTATAGACACTACTTATGTATTTGTTCTGTTTGTGTTTTGCAAACTTATTATTAATTAAAATATTATAGCAAATTTGTAAAATAAAGATAACTACTATTCATGTTGTTTTTTTAATTCACATTTTCAAAAAAAAAACTTTACAAAACTGTGCACTGTAGTATATATTATAAATTGGACAACATTGCTTTTTGGTGTTAAACAAAAAAACAAATTTGTTAGTTTTAAAAATTGATGAATTTACCTAAATGATTAAACTGTAAGTGAATATTCAAGTAATTTTTATTTATTAGAAAACAAAACCATCAACAAAATTGTCACAATAAATACATAGGTAGGTATAAATAAAATACTTTAAATTAAAAAATATACTCGTAAAATCAAATCCTGACTCATAAAACGATCTATGAATGTAACAGCTACTTCCCCATAAAACATTGAACCTCCCATGCATAGAAATAATATAGAAGACCAATATAAACATAACATTTAAGCAGAAATTGAAACCTACTGTGCATAAAAACGCGTCTCTGCGCCTGACATCGCAAAATAGTGTGTCTAGAAGCTTGCGCAATATGCATGACTTGTCCCTGCAAAGTTGCCAAATATATTAAACATACCTAACAGAAAAGAATTTTAAATTAATTAATTTTTAAATTATATGATTTAAACAGTTTATATCTACGAAATATCGCCACAAAATAACTTATACACATTTAAATAATCAACTAATAATATTTATGTGTAATTACATTCCCAAAAATATATACAAATATCGTATTAATGTCATTAATACCGTATTTTTAATGTTCAATAAGCGATTCACCTACAAATTCAATATTGACCTGGCAATAGCACTAAAATCCGGTGTTTCAAGGCTATATGACGCTGCCCTTACAGGACCGTTTGTAGTTTATTATTTATGCCGCGTTTCAGAATCCACATCGGATGCATCTGAGATGTAGTAAGTAGTAAATCTTTGAACACGTGATTCAGTATACGTAAATGTAATGGGACAGATGTGTCCGATGTGGATAAAAAAGGCTCGAGATGTAAAAAATGCATCCGATGTGGATTCTCAAACGCGGCATTAATTACACGATGAAAGTGACATTTTATTTTTAGTTTTGTGTAGTGTTTAGTCAAATCCTAGGTACAATAAAAGACATTTTTACATTGGCTAATGAATATGTAATCAATGTATTAGGCAGCTGTTATATTTATTACAAGATTTATGTCTGCAAATCTAAACCTACCTAAGAATTATAATTATGTAAATAGAGAGCTGTATATTTATATACAGGCTGCCCAGCGACGGGGAGACATTATCGATATCGGTTTTAAGGCATTTTAAAACATAAACCCGATCTCAACAATCTTAGGAACTCTTCTGTCACTCGATATTTTAATCGGTACTTCCTCTTCGCTTTTTGGCTGGCACAACAATTATTTACATTTCTTCATTCCTTACCGCGTTCGAACCAGTAAGGTTTAAAGAAATTTAAAAAAAAACCTACTTTAAAAATAAAGATGTTAATGATTTTCTTATGGATCCCATCTTCAGATCTTGACTTAATATATATAAAACTGTTTCCTTTTCTAACAAAAATAATCCTAGAAATTGGGCAACGTGGTAAAGAATTATCGCTCAACATGCATAAAAAAATATTTCAACGAATTGAGAATATCCTACCATTTGGAAGTATGTTAAAAAAAAATTGTTAATAAAGTGAAAAGTAGGGCATGAACATATATTATAAAGTATATAAAATGATAGATAAATCCAGTTTAGAAGGTATTATAAATAAACTGTGGAAATATCGAGAATCTCGATTTTGAATCGGAAAAATATTCTACGCAATTTAGTATGAAAGCTGATCAAAATGAAACACATGAACGACAAACTGTTATTGACAACTTTCTTCAAACGTTTTCTATTTTTCCGAAAACTAACTAGATAGTTCGAAAATCATTTCCTTCGTTAAAACGCCTCTTGTTCCGAAAAAGGTACACGCCTGCCAACATTCATCGTTCATTAAAAAAGTGGTAGATACAAAACGCTTCGTATTGTAAGGCCAAAATATATTTAGAAATCGAAATAGTCATATAAACAAAAAAATCATATGAGTGAGATAACTACCAAATTAATGATTTACAAGTTTATTCCTATTATTTATAAAATAGGTTTGCAATGTGCTGGTGTGGAATGTTATCATCGACTAAAAACTTTAAATCTTTGTATTAAATTGATCGAAAACAAACTATAAATTGGTTTAGGCTATATAGAATGTTTCTAGTAAGCAGCAACTAATTTTTATTATGGAACCGAAAGACCCTTTTAAAAAGGTTCAAAATTAAAATAAAATATGTACCAAGTAAATGTAGTAGTATTTTTTAATTTTTTTATTTATATTGAAAATGGTAACATGAAAGGTTTTCTGTCTAACGACTCATAGTCTCGGCTGACAAAATGTAAAAAAATATCGAACATAATATTCCTGGGCCCTATTTTGCACTCCCCAGATTAAATTTAGTTGTAGCAAATGATATTATCAAATAAGATGTCAAATCACAAGCAAAATCTCGTGACTACAGTACTAATGATTGCCTGTTTGGAAAAGTATCTTTGTTTGTAAATATTTATATGCATAGTTATATTTAAATGCGCGAGTGTAATGTTAAGTATAAACAAAATCCGCCCATTATGTATATACGTTTAGTTACCGACCCTAGTAGATAGGCAATTTGTTATTGTTGTAAGTTTTACCGTAGGGAGAGAGAAAATCAATATTAGGATAAATGGTCCAGCTCCTTTCTGGTTATGTAGGTACCTAAAAAGTATTTTAGTTTTTGGTTAAGTAATTAATTATTGTAACAGTGATTTTCTTGTGATAGTACCTAATTTAGATTGTGGATTAAAGTTTTTGTATATAATTTCGCTGTTTAATAATAAACGTAGTCAAAATCGGAGCACGTGGTTTTTCTGGAAAGTATTTTTAAAATCACAAGCAAAATCTCATGACTACTGTACTAATGATTGCCGAAAATTAACTAATTCATATTTTATGCCATATCTTTCTTAATAAGGACTGTCAGAACCATATTTACCTTAACTTGAAATTTTTTTAATCGTTTTTTGTATATAATCATCTCTAAAAATGTATGATTGAAATATCGTGCGAACTATTTGTTCGATCAATAAAAAACTTGCACCGGTCCTGTTCGCGCCAGCACCGTTATACGCATGAGCTCCGACACACTATTTTCTCCTTATGGTTTCATTTTTGATATATGGAATCGGCTTTCTATACTATTTCTATGCTCCCATGTGATGTACTTTTAATGTTAAAGTAACCTCCTTATAACTGACCAAACAAAAAATTAAAATAAAAGCCTTGCACACAGTTTTTTAAAACCACAACCAATGTTGAAATGTTTTAATATTTTTTACAATCACAAGTTCTAGATGATATACATAGGTATAGGTGTATTATTCTAAACAAACATCACTATATTCTACTTATCAGAATCATTACTATACTCTATTTATCAGAACCATATCTTAATGAATTTTTTAAAAAGATGTTTTAGCAAGAAATGTAATCTTATGTATTTGATAAAAACCGAAGTACCTATGATATACTCTTTTTATTAAAACACAACTCCCTTAATTCTTGAACATTTATTTATTTCTTAAACCCTTGAATTGAAGAATTTCTTAGAAGTAGCACGTTTACTTGATATACACATATAAGTATGTAACAAACAAATGTAACAAAATATTCAATATAAACGTCTAATATTAGGGCCAAATCACAAATAAATGTTTCTCTGTTGATTTAAAAACATCACATAATCGCCCAATTATGTTCTATGCTCTCTGGGTATTTGCCGTTTAGTGTATTAACTATAAGTTAACACTAAATAAGCCACATATTCATATTACTCATGGGAGGAATTCCAGTCACTGTGTAATCCAGAGTAAAGAGTACTGTGTGGTAAAGAGGTCCAAGCCACTTATTAACTTTTACTAAAGTTTATACCTACAACAAAATGTACCTATCATTGAAATGTAAACAGATCATATTTTTATATTTTATACTAACCTGCATCTAAATATTCTATTAACAATTTTCTTAAATATTCAATATCCATTTTAAAAAGATTAAAGTTATTCTCAAAAAGTCGATTTTCAAACAAAAATATTTATATTTCTGATAACCTATAACATCAACAAAGTCAACAGCCATATTTAATTTCAATTTTCAATCAATTGAAAGTTAGTTTTTGCCCAAGATCACAGAAATTTACTACCGTTGTCTGGGACCAATAAAAAGTTGACTCCTAGACATATTTATTCGTGTCTTGATCTCTCATTGGCCGTTCGCTGACTAGGACCAGTCGGACCGATAATGACAACTATTTTAGAGATTTTGAACGTGGCTATTTCGGAACACGCTCTTTAGTAACTAATTTAGTTACTTTTAGTGGTGTGAGTAAGGCTTTTCGAATTATTCTTCCTGGTTTTTAAACAGACTATAATAAAACAACAGGAAACATTTTTGCTTTTTAAAATTGACCAAGTTCTTCGAAAATGTGAGTTTCAGATAAATTAAAATAGTTTCTACGCTTGTAGAGCATAATGAACCATTTCTGGTAATGGATAATTTAAGTTTAGGGTAACTATCCGCTTGAGATTTGTACGCGTTTGCAAGGCTTTGGGATATAAATTCTCCCCTTATTGTTTAACAAAAAATTATCCAAAAAATAAAAAAAAAATTTGGGGTGGACACCCCTTATCACTTAGGGGTTTGAAAAATAGATAGTAGCCGATTCTCAGACTTACTTAATATACATAAAAAAATTCATAAGAATCGGTCGAGCTGTTTCGGAGGAGTATGGGAACGACCATTGTGACACGAGAATTTTATATATTAGATTTGTAAACATGATCGTTTAGATCCTGACCCTTTGCAAGTGGCATTTTCACGCAAAATATGATATCGGGACATGTCGACTCCATTCAAAACGGAGGTTCTTCAACTATTTATGGGCGGAGAATAAGTTGGATGTATTCAGGATTATTACGACAAAAATGAAATGAAAAATAGATTATATTTTTAAATAGATAGGTACAATGAGTAGGTATAAAAAGACTAACTGCTTCGAATTTTGGGAAAGTGTACAATAGACGGAAATCCACAAGTTGCAAAGCATTCATTAGTCACAAAGATTATGTATCCTAAACCATTTTTTTCAGCAGCTACTGAATGCGGGAAAGCTAAGGAACAAGAAGCAACATAAATATTGAACCTGCTCGTTTATTTATTGACAAAATATTACTATTTTTGGCTGCCACACCTGACGGCTTGGTAGGAGAAAGGGGAATTGTGGAAATAAAGAATCCATATTCGGTTAAAGATATGACACCCTCTGAAGCCATAAAAACTAAAAACATTATAATATTTTCTCCGGATGGAGATATTCATGAAAATCATAAGTGATTCCATCAAATTCAGGGGCAACTACATATAACGGGCAGATCATATTGCATATTGGCTTGTTGGACACTTCATGGAATAAAAACTGGCACAATATTTCGAGATGACCAATTTTGGCAAAACGTCATGGAAGAAAAGTTGGTTCAGTTTTACATGGAGTGTTTACTTTCCGAAATTGTCGACCCCAGAAAGATTAGAAATATGGACATCCGAGACCCGCCCTACATTATTGAAGCAAAAAAGGCCAAAAAAATTGAATTCTATATATGTATAAGGTTTAGGGATTATGAACGTTTTTAAAACAAGAAACTTTTGACCTCTGGATTACGTGGTAGCTCTATATCCCAGCAATTTTGGGACACCCTGTTTATACCTACATATTTTATTTTGCGAAAAAAGAAACTATTAAAAAATATATTGTAATGTATATTGTAAATAAACATTTAGCTATCATACCTAAATAAGGGTTTACCAACCAAAGTTCCTGGAAATGAATCCAGGAAAACTAGACACTCTAATAATACGCCGTTTGGAGTTTTCTCCAGTTCTCCTAAATTAATTTTCAGGAACTTTAGTTAGATGTATATTTGTTTCTTATTTTTCTGAAAGTTGTTTGTGTACAAATAAAAATAAATTTATAAATCAAATAATCATACCACTCCAATCACAAATGCTTTTTATTATAAAATTCTGCCTGTGTGTTATTTAGTTATAACAAAGATATTGTTATGTACGTACGACAGGCTGCGATGCAAGCGAGGAGTAGATGCGGCTGGGGCTAGCGCGCATCGGCTTTTCATAAAAAAAATCATAAATCGGAAACCGTTACCACTTGTGAAAATTTCTTACCAAACACTTTTCCACTCATTTGGGCACATTTTTCGTCAATTATTCATAAATCTATCTTCATCCGTTTAAAAATTTAGGTGCGTGAAGTTGGCCCCCCCCAATGATATTTTTCAAAAAAAAACTATTGCACCATAATGCACTAGTGATGCACCAATATGCACGACAAATTATTTTTTTTGCACCACCTTCCTTGAGAAACTACAGCCATCTCTTTGTAAGGGGGCCAAATGAACGTTAGCCCCCCCCCCCAGTGAAAATTTTAAGTTTTACTGTAATGCACCAGTTAGTACTTGTCATGCACTCATATGCACCACCAATTAAACTTTTTGCACCCCCTCCCTTTAGTAGTTATAGCTGTTTCATTACCGTGAAGTTGCCCCCCCAATGATTTTTTCATGAAAAAAAATATTGCACCGGTATGCACTCCTGATGCACTCATATGCACCACCAATTATAGTTTTTGCACCCCCTCCCTTTGGTAGTTATAGCTGTTTCTTTACCGTGAAGTTGCCCCCCCCAATGACTTTTTCACAAAAAAAATATTACACCGTTATGCACTCCTGATGCACTCATATGCACCACCAATTAATTTTTTTGCACCTCCTCCCTTTAGTAGTTATAGCTATTTCTCTGCTGTGAAGTTAGCCCCACGAAATATTTTCCCAAAAAAATATTGCATCTGTATGCACTCCTATTACACTAATATGCACCATCATTAAAACTTTTTTCATCACCTCTCTTTGGTAGTTATAGCTGTTTCTTTACCGTGAATTTGCCCCCCCCCCCCCCCAATGACTTTTTCACAAAAAAAAATATTGCACCGGTATGCACTCCTGATGCACTCATATGCACCACCAATTAAACTTTTTGCACCCCCTCCCTTCGGTAGTTATAGCTGTTTCTTTACCGTGAAGTTAGCCCCACGCAATATTTTCCCAAAAAAATATTGCATCGGTATGCACTCTTAATACTCTAATATGCACCATTATTAAAACTTTTTTCGTCTTCTCTCTTTGGTAGTCACCATGGTATAAAAAATAGAAGGTAGGATATCAACTGTGTCAAAAATAAGACGAACACGCGCATGACGTCATGCGTAGAGTTTGTATAGGCGGGAATTTAAAAATACTGTCGAAGTATGAGGAAACTAATTTCTATTTACAGAAATTTCATAAATATTAAAAGGATAATATTTTAAAAATGACATCAAATATCTAAGGATATTATTATGGGATAGTTATGGAAAGAGCTATAAAGGAAAATAAACGCAAAGGTATACATGAAAGAAATATTTATTTGAAGTATCAGTTTTTTCCTTTTTCTTTTTAATGATTTATTTTTGTTATATAAATTATAATGCAGGTTTTAATTATTTAGAAGTACATTCGACGTCTAAAGAATAGTTTCTATAACCAGGATAATGAGAAGGGTATCTTTGCAACTCAGAATTTCTCAATAGGGGACCCTGGGTTAAAATTTCGCATCTTGGGACTATTTACCTGATTAGGATTCGCAACTGATGACTCATTTATCTGCAATATATTAGGCAATTGAATATACTTAACAACTTATTTTATGAATAAGATGGGATTTATGTATAAGTACGATAACAAAAACAGGTTTTTAAAAAGTATTTTTCATACATATAATATAATGTAAAACATAAAAATAAATGTACCAAATACAAATATGTACCAAATACAAATAACTGCTACATGGTGGGTGTATATACAAAATTAAAATAAAATGTCACTCTTTTTTCCTTGACACTTTTTTATTACTTTCATCAAGTACAACATGCCGAAATTTTATTTTTTGCGACATAAATAATTTCACCTTTTCTACATATTGCGAAATTTTTAGCTTTCAAAAGGGTAGAGTCCCCAGTTAAGAAGTCCTGAGTTACGAATGAACTAACGAGAAGGTTTGCTTTGAGGTCCATCTTATAATTAAAAGGTTAAAAGTGCTTGGAGCACATGACAATTTTCTGTTTTAAATTTATCTGCACCGCCACAGGCCACTGCAAGGGCGTCTTCGTCAAATTTTCGAGGAGCAGTGGGTAGCATTGCCTATAACATTTCCCTTTTTAGTATATTTTTTTAATAGAAGCCTCATGGAATGTAAAAATGTTAATTAAGAAAGAGACAAGGCTCCCTGGGATCTACAACTAGAGCCGCCCTTTGGCCATTTCTATTTCTGACTAACCTCTTACTATCGAGGAATATGAAAATCAACGTCTTTTTCAACTCCTTTGCTTTGATTGTTACATCCGTAAATTGCATACCTCATTTTTTAATGTTTATCACTCACAAAGAACACTACAATATAATACAGATATTCGTTTAAAATGTTATAAATTACTATTAATAATTTACAAATCACTGCAACGTGCGTCTGACATATGATATTTACTTAGCGCCAACTCTACTAACTCTACACATGACGTCAGCGCCGCCATGACACTATGCGCGATATCCCCCCCTGGGTAGTCACAACAATTTCTTAAAGGAAAGTCCTAACGGTTTTTCGTAACTAGAAGTTTTTTTATAAAACAAGTATTTTATTTAGATACCGCGGTTTCTTGATAATCTATATTTTGAGTGAAATATGTGCAATTAAAAGTTGTTGGACTGTTTTTAAGTGCATACAGGTGATTTACAAATTACTTTAATTTTTTAAAGGTCTACTTATAATATAATTTTTGTATTATCATCTGGGTTGGGCTGAATTTTGTCTCGTTTTCGTCCTTTATTTTTTAAATTAAACTTACTAGATCCTATAGTGACAAGAATATTTATTTATACAATTTGGTTTCTTCCATGGCGTCATGTTATTAAAGCATACAACTACTACTTCTAACCACGTCGGTTATGTGGTAAGGTACACATTTAAACATATCGAGCATGCGCAAAGTGAAAATAAATTTGAAGAGATAAGTTTTTCTGTGATTAGGGTTTGTTTAAACATTTTGTATTTACTATGAAAGAAATTAAATTTTAAATACAGGATACTGAAATAACCATAAATATGGAAATATATTTCAACACAAATGTAACACAAAATAGAACCTTTCTTTTTTTGTTGGAGAAGACATCATTTTAAATAAATAACAAAATTTAAAAGATCCTAAAATCTCTTATGATTCTAATTTGGTTTAGAAATCCCTAACTTAAATTAAATTTTACATATATAAAGTTACACATTAATTTAAAAGATGATCCATTATGCAATTGCGGAGAAATAGGAACAACAGAACATATCATTTTAGGTTGTGAATCCAATAAAACATATGTTAATTTATTAAATAATTTAATTAATCAATCTTCCGACATCACAAAACCTTACAATTTAGCCCAACTGTTAGAAATAAAAAACGCAAAATATTTTTATATATTATATAAACACATTGTAAAATTAAAAGTAAAAATATAAAAAAGTTGTATATATGTGTTCGCAAAATGTTTAGTTAAGTTATATTAAGGATCTACCCTTTGTATATATCCTAACTGTTTCCAAGTCTATCCGTGGTCCTCTTGTTTGTCAAAATCGCTTATAAAGACCCATAAGCGTGTAGTGTCCCTGTGAATCCTGAAATAATTAATAAAAAAAAAATAATAAAAAAAAAATAAAAAAAAAAATAAAACAAATATAAAAAACAAAAAAAAAATCAAAAACAAAGAAAAAAACATTAAAAAACAAAAAAAAAACAAAGAAAAACCAAAAACAAAAAAAAAGCTGTAATTTGGTAAAAAAAAAGAACTTGTAAATACTGTATTATATTATTATTATAATTATAATGTAAATAAAATTAATTTGTAAAACTAGACGTGAGCGTATTATCCTTACTATATGATATTGAACTAAGATAAAATTTAATCGATGTGGTTTGGCGAATGGACTCAGTTCCCGCAGTCAAAAATTCAAATTAAAAAAAAAAAAAAAAATTACACATTGAACGTTACCACATTATCTGTGTTGTCAACAGAGTAACTAAAATACCAAGTATGTTGTAGTAAGCTTAAAAAGTAATTCCTTTCTATTTGGTTTAAAATTCAGAGATGTACTACGAAATATTACGAGTATTAAAATGTGCATCCACGTGCGAATTGGCCAAAATTTATTTAGGGCTAAACGTGAGTAAATAATGTATACATATCGGTGCAATATTGGTTTTTCTTAAATATCATTGGTTGGGCTAACATCACGGTAAATAAATTGCTGTAACTACCGAAGAGATGGGATGCAAAAATGTTTATTAGTGGTGCACTTCTAATGTATTTACCTTATACATCAAATTTTCTTAATAACAATTTTCGATATTATTAAAAATAAAGGTACAACTTTACTCCTGCGTAAAATTCATAATTTTCGACAAACCTCGTATACGACTGAAAAAAGTTGATACCTGGTGATTTCATTTAAGTTTTTAGACCATGTAGAACTTTTTATGACGAATAACTTTTTTCATAAAACAAATAAAAAGTTTTCCACATGGTGCCACTTAAGTAACACTAGGGTTGCCACCTTTTTGAAAAGTGAAAAAGGACTACGATGCTGACAGGGGCTCTCGTATACAAAAAGCAAAAAGTCCTCATCCTTCTAAACTTCTAAAAAAAAACGGGGAGTCGACAACCAAAACATCCTCGTCTTGTACAAACCATGTCATGCCCCTTCCAAAAATATGTGCTGTCAGTCAAAAAAGACTTTTGTCGTAAAAGAGGACACTTGCCGTAAAAAGGACATTTTAAGCTTTAAAAAGTCGCAAGGGCATTTTGCTTCAAAAAAGGACAGGTGACAACCCTAAGTAAGATATATCGATATAGGGGGTTATGATTGGCAATCTGTGTTATATTTAACAGGTCTGTTATTTTATAAACACACAGAAATTACAACCTGTTCACAAATAACGTGTCTGTTAAAAATAACATTGCTTGTCCATCATAACCCCCATATTAGTTTTATTCAAGTAACAATTTAAAAAATTGAAAATTCAAAGCAATATTGCAAATTAATAAAATAATAATTTAATGAAATTTCTCGATAAAATAGTTATTTATGCAACAAGTGTGTAAAGTTACTCTTTTTTGACGAATGTGAATAATGTGGGCACGAGCCGTAGGCGAGTGCGACAATCACATGAATCAAAAAAAGGACTTTACACACGAGTTGCATACAATATTTTTCTACTAACGTACACTTTATTCACTAATATTAGAAATATAAAAGTTACTTTTTTCACTAAAATAACTTTTTTTCACTTTAAGAACTAGTGATAAAAAGTACAACTTTACACACGGTAGTAGAAAAACAATTAATTGTAAACTACCTTTAAATAAAACACTAAAACTGTGTTTATAGTAGAAAGATCATAATTAATCTAATTGTGTTTAATACAAAAAATAATAAATAATATAGATATAAGCGACAAAGCAATTAGCAGACGATGAAGACTATTTTTCTAGCGATAATTACAATGATTTATTCCCTCAAAAATGTGTTTAATTTCTTGTGTCTTGTTCGTCTTAATAGTGTTAATATAAACACGTATACCCTTGAAGATTTCATCTCGAATAGTGAACATTCTTGGGAATTTCTATCGATTACACTTTACGTAAATATGTCCCAATTTTGACGCATTTGAAGGGTTTTGGGCACTTTCTACATTTTAAGGTAAATAGATGAAAAAAAAAAAACAAGAACCTTTGCAAGCATATGAGTGCATCAACAAAACATAACGATACAATTTTTTTTTTTTTTCGAAAATATCATAGGGAGGACTAACCTCACGGTAAATAAATTGCAGTAACTACTAAAGGGAGGGAGTGAAACAGCTATAACTACTAAAGGGAAGGAGTGCAAAAAGTTTAATTGGTGGTGCATATAAATGCATACAGGTACAATATTTTTTTTGTGAAAAAATCATTGGGTTGCCAAATACACTGTAAAGAAACAGCTATAACTACTAAAGGGAGGGGGTGCAAACAGTTTAATTGGTGGTGCATATGAGTGCATCAGGAGTGCATAACGGTGCAATATTTTGTTTTGTGAAAAAATCATTGGG
The DNA here is from genome assembly GCA_927349885.1 of Psylliodes chrysocephalus. Lineage (NCBI taxonomy): Eukaryota > Metazoa > Arthropoda > Insecta > Coleoptera > Chrysomelidae > Psylliodes > Psylliodes chrysocephalus. Next base: position 37,227,368 of record OV651825.1, read on the forward strand.
GGGGGGGGGGGGGGCAAATTCACGGTAAAGAAACAGCTACAACTTCTAAAGGGAGGGGGTGCAAAAAGTTTAATTGGTGGTGCATATGAGTGCATCAGGAGTGCATACCGGTGCAATATTTTTTTTTGGGAAAAAATCATTGGGGGGGGCAACTTCACGGTAAAGAAACAAGTATAACTACTAAAGGGAGGGGGTGCAAAAAATTTAATTGGTGGTGCATATGAGTGCATGACAAGTACTAACTGGTGCATTAGAGTAAATCTTAAAATTTTCACTGGGGGGGGGGGGGGGGGGGGGGCAGCGTTCATTTGCCCCCCCCCCCACAAAGAGATGGCTGTAATTTCTCAAGGAAGGTGGTGCAAAAAAAAATAATTAGTGGTGCATATCGGTGCATCACTAGTGCATTATAGTGCAATAGTTTTTTTTTGAAAAATATCATTGGGGGGGGGGGCAACTTCACGGACCTTAAAAATTTTCTAGATGCTGAAATTGTCACCTCAGTTTTGGTACCGCACCTCTTCTTAAATAATCTGACAAATCCTATATAAAAAATATTAATTTTCTGGACATGCTAAAATCTACAATAATTAGGCTTTCGGCTGGTACAACAATTTTAAAAAAATATTGGAAAATGGCGTCACAATTGCGAGTTAAACACAACAAATAGGATTTTTACGACAATTCAAAATAATCGGAAAATATTTTTAAGCTATTGCATAGCTTTTATCGCGGGCTTTGAGCGGCGACCGAATCAAGAAATTTCGTAACACCGTAACGAAAATAAACCTAACACCCCCCACTCCGACCGGCATAGCAGTTTAAAGCCATGGAATGTTATATTCGACCCTATTCGTATTAGTATGAAGCGAAGTTAAATATACGTCTGCGGACTGGAACATTTGTGCAATACAAGAACTAGAAGAGCTTCTAATAAATTGGTATCACAAATGTTCCCGACAATTGAAAGTTTAGGTAATTCTAAAAATACTAGTAATTTAGGCAGACACTTTTGAGAGGGTTTAATTGCCGGACAACATAAAAATAAGTCTTATTTACTATAGAAAAAGATTTTTTCTTCAAGCGTATAATAATGTTTACATTATATCAAGGTACACGTGTTGTAGAAGTAGCCTATTTTTATACTAGTACAAATATTTTTCATTTTTGTACTAGTATAAAAAAGCACAAACCTAATGTTAAATGGCTTATGAACGTTGCAATCAAGTAGGCTGGAACTGTCATTTGAATACTTATTTAATTTGTCAGTGTATGATTTAGAATATAAAAAAATAGTGTTAACCCGTTCGTTATACCTGTGTTTTTCAAGTAAAAAGAAAATGTCAGAAGAAATGCAATCAACACCTCCCGAATTGCTAGAAATAGCGAAATCGAAGAAAGTTTACGATTATGCTTACACAAAATTTGTGAAATGGAGTGAAGAAAATCACGTACATTTTTATTCAGAAAATGTTCTGATCGCAAATTTTACTAATTTGTCTAAAAAATTCAAAAGTTCAACAGTGTGGTCGCAGTATTCAATGCTGAAATCAGAACTAAATATTAAACATAATGTAAAAATTGAAAACTATTCAAAATTAATTGCCTTCTTAAAACGAAAAGGTGATAATTACAAACCGAAGAAGTCAAAAGTTTTTTCTAAACAGGAGTTTGATAACTTTCTTAAGAATGCACCAAACAAGAGATATTTAGCAACTAAGGTAGGTACATAATTTTTTTAAACTGTTATTTAGTTTTACAGATATTCTATTAATTTCAGCTTTTTTATTTTAATTTTTTTTATCCATACTTTTATTTAAATGCTTGAAGAAAAAATAGTATATGTCACTCGGATTAGAAGGCCCATTATATGTTTCGCCCAGTTTGCACAGCTTCGGCTAACGCCTCAGCTGTGCAAAATTCTGGGCTCAACATATAATGTTGGCCTTCTACTCCTAGTAACATAATATACTATTAAATTCATATTTCGGAGTATAATAAAAAAATGCATTTATTTAGATGACTTATGTTTAAACTTTTAATCTCTCAAGATTAAAAATTGATACAATTAAGTAATAATGATACTTTTATAGTTTTTAAATCATATATTTATGTGATTCCATTAAATTACAATATAGGTATCATTTGACATGTTGTGTCAATTCAATGATCTAATTGGTTATGTATTTAACCAGAATAAAGGGCAAACATTATTTTAAAATTATTTTAATAATAATTGTTGAAGATAAATATCTAGGATCTAATTTATAACAATTTCAATAATTTAACAATCATATCGATTTTAGTATTAATATGGACATTACATAGATATTGATCTATGTAAATTAGGTGTTTGACATTTTGTGACTACTGCGGAAAGTAACATATTCTCACTCGGGTGGAAAGTAAATTCTTATTCATACGCGTGTGATATAGGGCACTTTCCATAGGACTATATAGTGTGATATGTGTCACTTTCCTAAGTGGTCGTAGGAAAAATTTATTTGTATGCCTATTGTTGTGATTCATTTTTACAGCCCAGCAAACACTGATGTGCCGAGAACTTGTCGGCCGATGATTGAAATTATGGTACAAAAATATAGCAATTAAATAATGCAAAATAGGCGGTTTAGATTAACGTAGAGACATATTCACATTCATTGGCACTATTTTATCACATATTAAGTGTAAATTAATGTCATACTCCTCTACTACAAACTTGATATTCTTCTTGGGTGGCTCTAAAGCACTTTGCCAGCATTTACAAGTGACGGGGAACTGAATGCCAGGAAAACATCGGCCGCCTGGACGCGGGGATGCCGGCAGTGTACTCTATCATAAGTGCTTTGCCGACACTTCAAGTACTGTTTACATGTATTGGGCCAGTGTTGGGCCGTTTATCTGTGTTTGTTGGGAGGTTGCCATAGAAATGACAAAAAAACTACTATGATTATGGTTTAAAATAATTGTCTGACAAGAGTTTATAATTATTCTTGACTATCTCTGAAAATGGTTTATACAATGCCGTCCCTCTTCCTTTCACACATAAACATGGTTTAAAAGGTAGGTAAAAATATTAATAATTCTGGTTTAAAAGCTAGGTTCACAATGAATTAGAATTGTAATTTTCAGGGAAAATACAATTGTTGCTGTCATGTCTTATGTGATTTTTTGAATATAAAATAATTTTAAGCTATTGCATAGCTTTTATCGCGGGCTTTTAGTGCGGCGACCGAATCAAGAAATTCCGTAACGACCGTAACGAAAAAAAACGTAACACCCCCCACTCCGACCGACACAGCGGTGCGGCGTTAAACAATATTAACTCATTTATTCAATAAAAGAAAATCGAAAAATAAAAAAATCGATAAATCGAAAAATCGTAAAATCCAAAAATCGAAAAATCAAAAAATCGAAACAAAATTTCCGTAACGAAAATAAACCTAATACCCTTCACTCCGACCGGCTCAGCGGTGCGGCGTTGAAAGCCGTGCATCGTCTAACGTCGTTACAGTTCGGCAGACTTCGGCACGGTGTTTTTGTGCGTGCAACTAGACGTATGCGTGTAGACTAGCTGCTAACTGATTCTATCTATTTTAGACACAAT